>OX030949.1:170804366-171389366 GCA_943735915.1 Pherbina coryleti | reverse complement strand
TTGTTGTTGTTGTTGTTGTTATTATTGTTATTCGGTTTTGCAAGAATTCTTGTCGCAAGTCGCGTCAATGTCTAGCCTGTGCTTCTGCCGCTACTGCCCCGCCATGTGTGGATACCGTATGAACTCTATTCTATGCAGCAGTAGTAAAGCGAAAGACCACTAGATGAGAAAGAAAATAAATTGTGAAAAGAAATCATGATATGCAAGCAATGAAGTTACGCTTGCGAAAGGTTTAACTCCAAGAAATATATTCAAATAAAAACCAACTCAACCGCCAAAAGTTCGAAAATAACTCGCTTAGATAGAAAAAGCAACCCTTAAAAAAGGTCGTCTAGATACTGAAGAGGTTACTTTAGGTTAACGTAGCGTTGGGCATATTCTGAAGCTTGCTTTCGTTTTCATTTAAATGAGTGTCCTTTTCCAACGTTAGTTTCTAAATGAAGTCGCGCAGTTTTTGTCGCATGCTTTTTTTTTAAACTATTCGTCTTAAGATTTCTATTGCAATACACGTATTTTTATAGACTTGGGGTAATTTTGAAAAATGACGCACACTTTCTATCGCAATATTCTTTTTTTTAAAGTCGGTCACTATTTGTCGCAAGCATTTATTCAAAACTATTCGATTAAAGGTTTATATTTTAATATTTTCCATAGACTTGTTTATGTATTTGTGAAAAAGTTTCACATTTTTTGTCGCAAGCTTTTTAAAAATTTAAAAAAGTCGCACACTTTATGTCGCAATCTTACTTAATAGTATGTTTTCGTCTTAAGATTTATGAAGCAATGTATTTTCGTAGAATTGCGGGTTATTAAAAAAGTCGCACACTTTTTGTCGCAAGCTTTTTTAAAAAAGTTTTCGTCTTTTGGACCATTTTGCAATATTATTCCGTAGACTTATTTGGGTTTTCTTGAAAAAGTTGCAAACTTTCTGTTTTTTTTTTTAATACTCGTCTGAACATTTTTTTTGACATATTTAAGATTTCTTAAGAAGTACGCGTCTTAAGATTCTTTTTGCAAAAAATTCTCATGGACCAATGAGGTTTTTTGAAAAAGTCGCACACAGGTTTTTTGAAAAGTCGCACACATGTTTTCTTTTTGTCGCAAGCTCTTTAAACAGTTTTCATCCCAAGATTCTTTTTCCAATATTTTTCCATAGGCTTATATTTAGGTTTAGGTATTTTTTTAAATAGTCCCACAGTTTTTGAAACTTTTTTTAAGCTTTTTTAAAAGTGTTCGTCTTAAGATTTATGAAGCAATGTTTTTTCGTAGAGTTGCGGGTTATTTAAAAAAGTCGCAAACTTTTTGTCGCAAGCTTTTTTAAAAAGTTTTCGTCTATTGGACCATTTTGCAATGTAATTCCTGAGACTTATTTGGGTTTTCTTGAAAAAGTTGCAAACTTTTTTTTTTTAATATTCGTCTGAACATTTTGACATATTTAAGATTTCTTAAGAAGTACGCGTCTTAAGATTCTTTTTGCAAAAAATTCTCATGGACCAATAACGTTTTTTTGAAAAAGTCTCACACAGGTTTTTTGAAAAAGTCGCACACATGTTTTCTTTTTGTCGCAAGCTCTTTAAACAGTTTTCATCCCAAGATTCTTTTTCCAATATTTTTCCATAGACTTATATACTGTTTAGGTATTTTTTTAAAAAGTCGCACACTTTTTTTCACTCTTTTTTAGCTTTTTTAAAAGTATTCGTCTTAGGATTTATGAAGCAATGTTTTTTCGTAGAGTTGCAAGTTATTTAAAAAAGTCGCACACTTTTTGTCGCAAGCTTTTTTAAGTGCTCGTCTTAAGATTTATGAAGCAATGTTTTTTCGTAGACTTGCGGGTTATTTAAAAAATTCGCACACTTTTTGTCGCAATCTTTTTTAAAAAGTTTTCGGTTGTAGGACTATTTTGTAATATTTTTCCGTAAACTTAATAGGGTTTTCTTAAAAAAGTAGCAAACTTTTTAGGAATTTTTTTATATATTCGTCTGAAAATTTATTTTTTAAAAGTATTTGGCTTAAGGTTTATATTGCAATATTTTTCTATAGGTTCAAATGTGTTTTTTAAAAAAGTCGCAAACTTTCTGTCCCAAGATTTCTTAGGAAGTATTCGTCTTAAGATTCTGTTTGCAGTAGTTCTTATGGACCAATTTAGGATTTCTTAAAACAGTCGCACACTTTTTAGTCGCAAGTATTCGTCCCAAGGTTTATCGCAGGCTTTTTTGGAAAAGACAAGATTTATTTTGCAATACTTTTCCTTCACATTTTTAGGCTTTTCCTAAAAATGTCGCAAACTTTTTTAAAAGTATTCATCCCAATATTCCGTTTACTTTCTCTATCGCGTAGCCCTTTTAGGTTTTTCGTAACTCTTTTAGGTTTTTCTTAAAAAAGTCGCAAAGTCTTGTCGCAAGCTCTTTGTAAAAATTACTTGTATGAATATTCATGCTGCAATATTTTCCGTGGACTTGTTTGAGTTTTCTTGAAAAAGTCGCACACTTTTCGTTTTAAAATTAATTTTGCAGGTTTTCCTCTAGACTTTTTGGGGTTTTCTCAAAAAACAACACACTTAATGTCACAAAATTTTTTTCAAAAGTGCTCGTCTTAAGATATAACTTAAATTGCAGAATTTACTTGTAGACTCTTTTGGATTTTTTTTTTTAAGTCGCATACTTTTAGACGCAAGTTTTTTTCATTGTATTTTTGTTATTTCCTTTCGTTCAATATGTTTTTTAAACATGGTTTGTATTGCGACCAGTTAGCTTGAATTATTAATTTTTATTATTTATTCAAAACGTCGCACTGTGTGTCCCCGCTTTTGAAAATCGTTTTTTTATGAATTTTTTAACATATTCTAAAACATTTTTTTTTGTTTTTTTCAAAAAGTCGCAAACTTTTTGTCGCAAGTTAATTTTTTATTTTATTAACCTTCAGTTTAAATATTCATATGAGAACTTATTTAGGAATCCTCATTTCTTTAAGGATTCCGTTTATTAAGGAAATGTAATGTTTTTTCAAAAAGTCGCACGCTAAAAGTCGCAAAGAAAAATTTCAATATCATAAATGTCTTAAGTCAGTAGCTCAGAATAATTTTATTTTAATTTTTATTTATTTTTATTTTATCAACCAAAATGTCCACTTCAATGTCCCCTTGCATTTTATTTTAATATCAACCCAAATATCCCCTTGAATGTGTCTCAAGATTCAGAGCGAGAGAGGAATTTCAGCCGTGAGAGACTGCATTTTTTTGTTCTAACATGCTTACACGTGGTAATACTCCGAAAATCTCAATCAATTACTTCACACGTGCTTGTTGCAGAGCAAGCTTGCTTACGCAAGTATTAGCGAAGTTTTATCGAGGAAGAAAATTTCGAATCTGTAGTCAAAGATTTCTGAAAAGTTATAACGAGGTGGAAACCTATACGAATCTGGACAATAGAAGCTGTTGAAGGTGTATTTGTTGGTTAGGGACTTTTGTCCACTTGTTATGGGAGTTAGAAAAAGCGTCCCATTTAGGACTTTTACTTTTATTTTGGAAAATTAAAAAATAAAAGAAAAAATATATTAAACTATAACAATTTTATGTGATTTGTTGTTTTTGGTTTTTTATTTCCTTTGTAGCGCATCTTTTAGCTGATCAAAATTTTTTTTTGCTTATCGAGTAGAAATTCTGAGAATATCTTGAGCTCAAAACTTCTCCCATTTCTTTTATAAGCTTTTGCTGTTTGCTGTTGTTGTTGTTGTTGTTGTTGCTTTTTATCTCACTTTAATTTGCCTTCTTTGCAAATATTGCTCGCTTACCTCCAACAACAACAACAACAACAACAACAGCAGGAGCAGCAACATCACCAAACAGCAGCAGCAGCAGCAGCAGCAACAACAACAATAACAATAACAACAACAACAACAACAAAAACAACAACAAAAACAACAACAACAACACTAAAAACAATAACAACAACAAAAACAACAACAACAACAACATTAAAAACAACAACAACAACAAACGATAAAAACACAGACGCTTTGCAAACCAGACAGCAATACTTCACAAAAAAATAAAAACATAAAATTTTGTTTTTGTTGTTGTTGTTGTTGTTGTTGTTTTTGATTTTTTTTTTTAAAGCTTCCTTTAATTTATTTGGTTTGAGTATTTTTATTCGCTTGTTTGGGGATGTTGATGTGTGTTTTTGTGTATCTCTCTGTGTGTATGTGTGTGTGTTTGGGGCTGTGCTTATTTTGATTTTTTTTTTGTTGTTGCTTTTGTTGATTTTTGTTTTTGTATTTTTGGTCAATGCACGGTCAATGACTTGCTGCTGCTATACGTCGTGTATTATTATGACTTTTTTTCAGTTTTGTTGTTGTTGTTACCGTAGTTGTTGTTATTGTTGCTGTATTATATCTAAAGTAGACATGGGTAACGCAGCAAAATATGCTGCGCTGCTACAACAACCCCAGCGCAGTTTACTGTATCAGCGAAATGCGCTAACGCAATTGCGCCATGAAGCATTTTGAAATGCTATGATATCTGTATCATCAAGACCAGCGCAGGCTGTTTTTGATTTGGATAGCGCGCTGCGTTATGTGGTCAATTTGTTGAATGCGCTGAGCTTTGTGGTGAAGTAGCAAGTTGGGCTAAGCGCATATTGTCTTCACTTATTAAACATAAATGAAATTAATTAGAAAATCCTCATTAATTTTTCATGTTGCTTATGAATTCATTTAATTATTCAATTAATATGAAGTATTACTGAACATATAACGTATTTTTAGCATTAACCAAAAATGAAAAAAATGTATACTTCAAGCATGAATGCATGCTGTTCAACGTGAGTATTAGATATCAAACAATATGTACATACACATTTCTGGTATGCAAGACAAGTTGGAAGTTGGATGTTAGTTTCATTTCATAGCTTAAAAGCAATGAAAATATATAGAAAAAACTGTACATGAAGCAAATACAATTTCCTGGGATTTTGGGTTACTGCGCTATTTGTGAGCTTTTTTTTTAGCGCAATATATAGCTTTAGCGCAAAACAAAAGTAGCGCTGCTTAACATATGAAAAAGATAAAAAAATTAAAATGTCATTAATTTTTCCAGGGACCGCAAATAACGTTTATCGCTATCAATCAATCCTTTTATAACAATTCTTTTTTTGTCTTTATTTGTTCGATCAGAAATAAAAATTATTTTTGGTCGTTTTTTTCAATCAGAAAAAAGTTACTTTTTTGTTATTTTTTCGATCGGAAATAAAAATCATTTTGTGATCGTTATTTATTCGATCGGAAATAAAAATCATTTTGTGATCGTTATTTTTTCGATCAGAAATAAAAGTTATTTTTTATCGTTATTTTTTCGATCAGAAATAAAAATTATTTTGTGACTATTATCTTTTCGGTCAGAAATAAAAGTTACTTTTGATCGATATTTTTTAGACCAGAAATAAAAATCAATCATTGATCGATATTTTGAAAAATCATTTTTTGATCTATATTAAATCGATCAAAAAAGTAACATGCATATAAAGATATAAATTATAATAAAATGAAAACTTAAAAAAGCGCTATAACTCGAAAACAAAAGAAGATAGGAAAAAATAAAAGTGGTTTTGGCTTTTCTAAAGAGGGTGGGTGGCATCGAAATCTCGACGCACAGGTAGAGGGGTTGGTCGATATGATAACCTTAAAAATTAGAAAAAACGCCATATCTTGAAAACGAAACAAGATGGGACACTACTTATATTTTGTGCTTCTATTTTCTACAGCTATTTTCTACTAATATTTTCTTTAGTGTTCTAGTACTATTCTCCATCAATATTTTCTACTACTGTTTTTTGCAACCATTTCATGCTACCAGTTTGTCTACTAATCCTACTAATATTTTCTTGTCTAAGGTCTTATTCAAATTCTTGTCTTGGTCCTTATTCTAATCCTTGTCCTAATCCTTGGCCAAATCTTTGCCTTACCTAATCCTTTTCCAAGTACTAATCCAAATCCTTTTCCAAATCCATGTCTAAGATCTTGTCCTTATCTTCGTCAAAATCGTTGTTCAAATCCTTGTCTAAGACGACTAGCTAACTTGGTAACGTGGGTTCGAAGCAATAACTTCTTTATTTTAACTCAAAACAGTTTTATTTGTAAATATTGATTTGATTGAAATTTCAATCGATATTATTTCAATATTGAAATAATTTTTATTTCTGATTAGAAAAATATAGATCATTGATTCATTTCTATTTCTGATCGAAAAAAAAAACGATCAGTAATAATTTTTTTGCTGATTGGAAAAAATTCCATTAAAAAATAACTTTTATTTCTGCTTGAAAAAAATATCGATCAAGAAATGATTTTTATTTCTGATCGAAAAAATAACGATCACAAAATGATTTTTATTTCTTATCGAAAAAAATAACGATAACATATAATTTATATTTATGATTGAAAATATAACGATCAAATAAATAATTTTTATTTCAGATCGAAGAAATAAGGATCAAAAATAATTTCAATATATGATCGAAAAAAGAATCGATCACAAATAATTGAATCAAGATGATTTCTTTCTTAAAAATCATGAAAAATAAATCATGCCAAAAACGGAATCTCTGACTCACTAGCTTCATATTGCTATATTAAAAATTATTTTACATCTTTTTATATATGATCTTTTGATGTAAAAATTAAAAAATAACCGTTATTTTCTATCCTTGAATTTTTCATATTTTTATTAAAATCATATTCAATAAAATAATAATGGCAGATAAAATAAATTCTGTTCATAAAATAACATGAAAATTTGTACTTCTATATTAAGTAGTGAATAAATTAATAGAAAAAAGTAAAAATATATAAACGAAAATACTTAAGATGCGTCATTTAGATTATAGTTAAAAAAAAGAACTTGAGATTGGTAACCTGGAAAAAAATGCTACGCTGCTACACTAACGCAAGCTCAGTTCACTGTAGCAGCGTAATACTTTAACGCAGTTGCGTTATGAAGCAGTTTAAAATATTATGATACCTGTATTATCAACATGTTTATCTGCGCCAGCTGTTTTTGAATTGCGTTATGTGGGCAATTTCTTGAATGCGGTGAGTTTTTAGAGTGCGCTTCAAACAAAACTAAAACAACAAAGGATTCTGGCATTGCAGCAAGTTTAAAGTTGGATTCAAGTTTGTTTGTACTCTTAACATCGAACACGTTCGACAAATTTAAAAAACCATTGCGTGATCGGCAAAGCATCATCACAATCAAACACACTTCATATGCTTAACAGCATCTTCTTCGACCTTGTTCGCTTCGAACATTTTATCTCCATGTTTAAGGCGACGTAAAACTTGTGCAATTTTGGCTCGCTGCAAAAATATTTTCTCCTTTTTTCTTTAAGCGTCATTTGTATTATTGCGCTATTGCGTTACTTTTTTTAAAAGAAGTGAATTAGCGCAGTAACGCATTTAAGTGCTTCAACGCAATAGCGTAACGCAGCGCAGCGTTACCCATGTCTAATCTAAAGTGACTCATGTTTGCCGCCACCACACAATGACGTTCAAACATTTCGCACAATTTGAAAAAAATAAAAACAAGTTTTTTTTAATTTGTTTTTGTTTTTCGTTTTGCATTTGAAATAATTGCATCAAAACAAAATTACTCATAATAAAATGTTGGGGAAATTTCAAAATTTTCATCCTACGTGGGAAATATTTTTACATAGACTATGACTAAGATTTTCATCTTTAATTCTATAAGTTTTTTTTTTCAATTTTATTCTATTTATAATCCAATGGATTTAGGTCTGAGCTACCCGCTGAGTACTGGCTCGTGGAAATGAAGTCCGATGCATTGTTTTTGAGCCACTTTTCAGTCTATTTAGCCTTATGGGCCGGAGCAGAATCTTGTTGAAAGATCCACGGCCTGTTTTGGATGTAATGTCGTGTTAAGAGGCTTCACAATTAATTCCAAAATATCGGTTTCATACACTTTTGCCGAAGTTTTGACTCCTTCTTCACAACAATGGAGCTTGGTGATACCATCATAGGCTTCCCCCCACCAAACCATCACAGAAGCTGAGTTGTGACCTCTCTGAACTTTCGAAACGAGTTCTACTGCCTGTCGTGATGACAGAGCACACATCATCTATCATTCTGTTTATTGAACGATTCCTCTACGGTGAAAATTTTTTCGTCAGTAAACAGACTTCGTCTGTGGGCATTATCCGCGTGCTTGAGAAGTAACGCTTTCTATTTTCACTTACTTTGTTCCTTTAACAATACCGTGAGAAGGTGCCCGGTGTGTATTTTGTATGCTCTGAGCCTCAAATCATATTTAAGGATGTGAGAGATCGATTGCGGCGAGATATTCATCTGTCGCGACAAGATTTTCTGCTTTAGCAGCGGTTTTCACTTGGTTCGGAACCGCTACGATACCTTTAAGTGGTAAAATAGTTACACAGCAAATTATTCAAAATTCAAAAGAAAAAAGGGACGCACTTTCTTGGAGTATCTTTATACTTGAATTTTTTTTTTTTTTTCCTGCAATTGCCACATATTTATATGAAGCTATCTTTCATTCATTTTTTGTGCATACGAGTTGATTTTTCATTCATAAAGAATTATAAAAAAAAAAAATATCAAAAATTCAAAAATTTCCCAAAATTTTTACTTATCTTAGAGCCGCTTAAAGCCGCTAACTGATTGCAACTGTGAATGATACAATTCATATACATACAACAACAACAGCTTAGACCTAAATAATCAAAAACGATAAAAAATAAAAAAAAAATCTATATTTGTTCAACACTATTTGCCCAAAATCTAACAAATAGTTAATCAAACAGACATTGTAGTGCATCGCCTTTTAAGCGCCCTCAAAACACCTTTAGATGCACTATATCCCTTTCCCTACTTATCTCCGCCCCTACTAAAGATGATGGTGCTCTTTGGTATGTTACCCAAAAGCTGCCATAGTCAGCAAAGTACACAAAAGAAACCTTTTTCTAAAGACTCATAAAAGAAAAACGTGTCGGAATTTCTACAGTCAATATTATTGTTTGTATGTGGTTACGCCAGCATGGCGTTCAACATACCTACTTTCATACATACGCACCAATATAAATACATAGATATTTGTTCGTTCTACTAATAGGCCAAGTTAATAATTAGTCGCTGGTAGTTTTTTTTCAGCTTTAGTTACTGCTAAGCTTAACAGAAAAGCTCAAGAATGTCTAATGTAAACAATAACTGAAAAATTTACAACAACAACTTAATGAATAAAAAATAAAATAATAAAAACATGAAGAAAAAATTCCCGTTTTGAACTAGTCTAGAATATTAATAACTTCTTACATGTAAATCCCTTTTTAATGTGAAAGTCATTGTATCAAAGGAACTGAAGTCTGATTTAAATTAAAAGTGCCTAAATAGGGGCTCCGATTGGACCGATTGGACACCAACAATTGCATAATTTTTCTATTAAAGAAAATTTTGAATTCTAATTTAAATCAACAGTGCTTAGCTAGTGACTTAATTGGCTCAAGTGACTCAAATTGAAAGTAAAAATCTGTTTCAACAAATAAATTGTTTTGAATTAAAAATGGTTGACTCATGATTTAAACCAATAGTGTTTAGCTTGTGGCTCGATTGGCGCAATTGGCTAAATGTTTTCAAATTCTTTCTCAAAACACAGCTGAATCATGATTGAAATCAATAGTAGCTCAACTGACTTAACTTAAAAACAAATATTTGAAGGTTGAATCACGATTTAAATCGAAAGTTCTCTGCTGTGGCTCGATTGGCTCAACTGATTCAATTTGAAGGAAAAAATCCATCCCAACAAATGCATTAACAATGGTTTCTATTTAATTAATAATGGTTTAATCATGATCTAAACCAATAGTGTTTAGCTAGTGGCTCAATTGGCACAATTGACTCAATTGGTCTTAATTGCTTTTTTTATTTTAAAAGGACTGAATTATGATAAAAATCAATTGCTAAATTGACTCAATTTGGAACCTAAAATCTGTAGGTTAAATCAAGATTTAAATCAATAATGCTCAGCTTGTAGCTCAACTGGCTCAACTGACTCAATTTGGAAACAAAGTTATTTTATTACATATTTTCTATTAAAAGACGCTATACCATAATTTAAATCAATAGTGCTCAGCAAATGGCTCAATTGGCTCCACTGACTGTGTTTTAAAGAAAAAACTTTTTTCCAACAAATAAATTTTTTTTAATTTTGATTTAAATCAATAGTGTTCAGTCAGTAGCTCAATTGGCGCAACTGGCTCAATATTTTTGAATTTTTTCAATTAAAAAGGACTGAATTATGATAAAAATTAGAAATGACCAGCTAGTGGCTCAATTGGCTCCACTGGCTGAATTTTAAAGAACAACTATGCTCCAACAAATACATTTTTTTTAATCAAAAATGATTGATCCTTGATTTAAATCAAAAGTGTAGCAACCAGTAGTTTAATTGGCGCAACTGACTCAATATGTTTGAATTTTTTAATTAAAAATGGCTGAATTATAATAAAAATAAAAAATGATTGAATGGCCCAATTGGCTCAATTGGCTAAACTGACTAAATTTTAAAGAGAAACTCTGTTCCAACAAATAAATTTTTTTTTTAATTAAAAATTATTGATCCTTGATTTAAATCAATAGTGTTCAACCAGTAGCTCAATTGGCGCAACTGACTCAATTCGTTTGAATTTTTTTAATTCAAAAAGACTGAATTATTGGGTCAACTGACTTAATGTTAAAGAAAAACTCTGTTCCAACAAATACATTTTTTTAATTAAAAAATATTGACCATGATTTAAATAAATAGTGTTCAACCAGTAGCTCAATTGGCGCAAATGGCTCAATATGTTTGATTTTTTTTTAATTAAAAAGGACTGAATTATGATAAAAATCAGAAATGACCAGCTAGTGGCTCAATTGGCTCAACTGACTAAATTTTAAAGAACAACTCTGCTCCAACAAATACTTTTTTTTTAATTAAAATTGATTGAACCATGATTCAAATGGCTCAAAAATTTTTGCATTTCAGTCAAATGGTCATAACTTTAGAACGGTAAGACCTTCGGGCTTCGTTTTGGTATTTTTAGAAAGGTAAGAGGTATTACTATCTTTTAAAAGAAAAAAAAATAAGTTACCTGCCATCTGGCTGAGCAAATTGAGGTTATGTTAATTTTTTTTCCATTTTTTTTCCATTTTTTTTTTCGGAAAGCTCTGTATCTCGGCTATTTCATCTTTTTCTAATTATTGTTTTATTTTATACGGAACAACAAGCCCAAAAACAAACAAATCCGACCACTGGCTCAGAAGTTAGCAACTTTACCCTACTACCCTCCGACCACCAATCCGAAAATTTTGAACCCGCTGCCATTTCGCACCCGTGCATTTTCGGACATGGTCCTAGTGGACTTTTCTTCAAGAAATGAGCCAAGGAATACGCTGGAAAAATTTGTCCAGAACTTCGTGAAACACCCTGTATATAGAAAAAATGTTTCCTTCGCTGGGGATTAAACTCTGAGTCCCCCGATTCAATGACATTAAATAATTTACACACTTTAAAGAGTTGAGCCACACTAACAAACATATATTTTCCAGTCAAAAGAACCGAATGTATTATTTCAACCAATAGAGTTCACTAAGTGGCTCAATTGGCTGAATTTTCAAAAGTAATTCTACTGCCTACAAAATTTGCCAATAGAAACATAGTTTTTTTTTAATTTCAGCAGGAACCTTTGGTCTTTTTGCTGATTTACATGTATTGAAATTTTTACTGGAAACATTTTTCCTGGTTATTTTTCAACTGCCTACAAAATTTGCCGATAGCTTTTTTAAAAGCAGATGGATTTATTATTTTAAAAGCAACAAAACCATAGTTTTAACCGATAGTGCCCAGCCAGCGGCTCAATTGGTTCAATAGGCTCAATTGGTTCACTTTATAATGCATGTTTTTACTTAATTTCAGTAGAAATTTTCTTGTTTTTGGTCTTTTTGATATTTTTAATGTATTAAAATTTTAACTGGAAACATTTTTAAAATAAAAACAAAACTTTTTAAAATTCCACAATAATACGCGGTCAAAACAAGCAACGCGGTCTATTGATTATTTTGATATTTATTGAAAATAGCGGTAGAGCTATTGACAAAACAACTATACAACAATAACAACAACAGGAATGTTATAAAAAAAAGCTATTTAAAAAACACTCTTTATTAAAAAAATATCTCTCGATCACGCACCGATCGCATTCTTTTACTTGGCTTTTTTTTTCTTTTATTTATTTATTGCTTTATTATTGTTCACTGCTAGCGCGTAACTGTAATTGTGTGTGCGTGAGTGTATGTGTGTGTGAGTATTTTGTTTTATTTACTCAACAACGTTTTTCAATTGATAAGAGCGCATAAAATGCAGCAAATAAAACGGCTTCAAAGTCTTTTTTGTCGGCGGTGAGCCACACACACGCTCATGCCTTGCTTGTTATTGTCCCAGCTTCAGCTGCGACGTTTTGACGCGCCGTCTGCTGACACCCAGTCATTCGCTGCAGAATTGCGATCAAAACAACCAATAAAACTAAGTGCTTTATTATTAAAAATAAAAAATTTCTTGGTGCTGCGACATTTTTTTTTTTTCATAAAATACAGCTGTGTTAAGGAATGCTCTAAGATTAATAGTAAAAAAAGAAATTAAATTAAAAATTAACTACCAAAAATCACTTTAGCGATCAACACAGTGCTAGAGAATTTCAAGCTGTCTAAATCAATTTTTGAATTGTTTACGAAAACCACTATTGAAAACTCATAATTCTGTCAACTATGCGAATCCATCTCTTAATAATATGAAGCAATGTGTACTTTCTGGTCGAACAACAATCAATCAGAGCAATCAATTAGCAATACAACGATCACAGATTATTTAAGTGATCTTCACTATTCCACTTGAAATGCATTTTTACATAACTTACTAGGTACTTACCGATCAATACCTTTTCAACAAAAGTAGAAATTTTTTTAATGAATCACAGCAAGTTTTACAATCTGCTCAGGATGATGCTCATAAACTTTATCGAGAGCATGATCATTGACTCATAGATCGTAGACAAAAACATTGAAATGAATTTTCATCTATAAATGTTCTAAAATTCTATCTAAAGTTCTTAATATAAATAGAAAGGTCATCGGTTAGCTTCTGTAGCATTATTTTTCCTTTACCACCGAATGTTAAGCACCATCAGAAAACAGGATCAATAATACTTATAAAAGAGAGTAAGAGAGCATTCGAATTATATAAAAAAAATCAAAATACAAATGAAGATCCAAATTTTTTTGGAAATATGTTGAATGTCAAAAATTACAACTGCTCGCAGTAGCATCTTCCTAAATTTTAACCTAGATCGATCATACGCAGCTATGGGCAAAGAGCGCTCTGAGAGCGTTGAGAGCAAGAATGGAGCGCAAAGGCTTATGTAGCAACACAAAACGCTACAACAAATCAAAGTCAAAAGACAAACACAGAAACAACACAGAAGCTTTAAATGTAGTGGTGCCCATACCCGATCATACGGGATATTATCGTTGAAAAAGGAGTTGTCGCAAAAAAGAGACTTCGAACCCTATTTTTCAGAACGATCGTCATTATTTCTTCTTAAATAATAAGTTCTCAATATACATCACTCATTAAATTGTGGGTGTCTTCAATCATCTTTGCGTATCCAGATAACCTATATATTCCTCTGGACTCTTTGCGGTTGTTGCGGTCTCCTAATGACCACATATGAAGATCAAAGTGTTTGTTAAGACGAGGCCTCAAGACGTATTTGATTTTTAGTAAATGTTTGTTCCGCTGGATTTGAGCCTAACAAGTTAAACTCTGTAAAAAATGCAATATTGAGGTAACCCTGCATGCTCCGATAACAGAAGAGTTACGGAAAAGAACAGTTTTCTCAGCTGGATAAGCCAGTGCAATTGAGGTCATCTATTTTCTATCACAATAAAGCAATTGCTCCAGAATGGGTATCTTTATTGCTAAAACGTATAAGGAACGGTCAAAAGCATCCGTGTTCGTCGACCAGCTGATTTCCTATTTGGCGTAAAGGGGCCGCGTTGATTCTAAAGGCAGAACTTGGTACAGCCAAAGAATCACCCATACTCGATACACAACTCGTATCACATTTCTTATTTACACAGGGTAAATTTCTTCATGTTTACTGTTTATCGATGTGCCTAGAACTTTGACTTCGATCTAGTCGCATTTAAATGCTATGCCAGTTTGTTTCTACTCGATTAGCCATAGACATTTTGAGTGTAATCGCAATAGGACAATTTGAGACAGAACTGATCTTAGTCAAATTTAAGAGTTAAGGTAGACTGGGTACGGTTGAAACATTTTAGCGTTTATCATCCATTTCATCGGAATTAGTTAAGCAAGCGATGACGGATATATATTAAATAAAAGACCATATATTGGTCTACTAATGGTCTTTTGAGTAAAATCAAATTTTAAAAAAATTTAATTTGTTTCAACCATCCCCATGCCGGGGTCGGCTGAAACAGTGCCTGGGGTCAATTGAAACACAAACTATACAAAATATAATATATTAACATGTTTTTTTTTATCGTATAATAATATTTTACGACTCGTTATGGCACAGTGGAACATCAAAAATATTTTCTTATTAAAATTCGAGCGTTTCGCTATACTTATAATCTTATATTATTTTTAATCAGCCTTCAAAGGTTTGTTTTAAATACAACTTAAATTATATAACAATCAGATGTTCGTGCCGATTATTTTTGTTTTTTTTTTTTAGTGTTTGTCTACGACTTGCTGTTATATTTCTCAAAATTCAAAAGCATTAATTATAAACTCGACAGTTTTTTCGACTGTTTCAACCGTCCCCAACCACCAACGAGATATAAAACGTTTCACCGTAAGAATGTTAGAAAATTTGAATAAAAACTAATCATACCATACTCTACAAACTTTAATTAAAACAATATAAAACTCTCAATTCTCTTATTTTAATAAAACCATAATTAATGCAAAAATTTACGAACAAAAAATACTTATTTTCCGTTAAAAACCACAATAGAGCCTCCTGTACAGAACCACAATGCGCGAAGAGCAAAGTAACATAAAAATTCGTGTTTCATCTTGTAGCCCGCTTCGTTCTCCCCTTGTACCTTGCAACCTCAGCACGCACGGTGGCAAGATATTTTCTTTGTTTCAACCGTGCACTGTTTCAACCGTACCCAGTCTACTATACTGCCGAAAACTATCATAAAATAGTACCCTTCCATTTTTCGACAATTTTATGAGATAGAATCTTTGATTGGTCCTTGCAGTACATTGAATTTTCTTGGTATGGTTCGTGTTAGCGTGCTTGCCTAATAGCATGTTCAAACCGAGCAGTTAATTATGTTAAATCAAGTTAATGAAGTTAAATCGAAAAACGAGTTCTGAAATGAAGTTCTAATGAAGTTAAATGCGTACAATTGTTGTTGGAAATTTAACGTGTTAAATGATTTAACACGTTTCGAAACTCGTTAAATCACTGGTTTGTGTTCTTGCTAACGTCCGAAAAGCTTTTTTTGCTTTTTAAACGCAGCCAAATCTGACAAGAGCTTTTTATTTTGATGTTTTGAATGTAAACAAATAAATTCTTTGACAAATTTTTCTTAATTCTTTGACAAATTTTTGAATGTATTTGAATTTTTTGTTATTTTTTTTTTTATTTGTTTATATTTCTGAATAAAAAATTTTTTATTTCTTTCAAAATATAAACAAATAAACTGACATTTTGAAACTAGTTAAGGCAGTATGAACGATGATGTTAAAAAAAAAGCTTTTTTCGAATAACACGTTAAATGAAGTCGGTTTGAACATGCTATAACATGTAGTGACTCTGGGTTCGAGTCCTGGCTACCGCCATAATGCTTTGCTTTTCGTTAAAAAAGTATTTTTCTTAACGAGTGAAATAAAACTTAACCATTATTAATGTCTTCGGTGGCCTCGGTAGTCGAGTAGGTAGCGCGCTTGACTGACACCCCAGGAGTCCCGGTTTCGAATCCCCGCCAGACCATGGTCCTACGCATTAACCTTTATGCATTTTTTTACTCATTTTTAATCAACTGAAATTGAAAATACATAAATATTTATGACTTAAAAATTATTTTTGTACAAAGGGTGTTTTTTTGATAGGTATAGGACAGAAATAAAACACAGAATAATTAACAAAATGGTCAGTATTTTGGCTTTTTTAGTTCGTGCTTGAACACAATACCGGGCACATGGTCACTGCGGCTGCATCTTATGAAGACCATCCTGTCGATCAAATTTTGCACCACTTTTTCTTTGTTTTGCCAAAAAAGCTCTGAATGTAAGTTTCCAACTTGTCAGTCGTTGCTGGTTCATCAGCATAGATCACCATAGACATACCACCACAAAAAGTAGTCTAACGGAGTAAATTACATCAACTAGGTGGCTACTTGACAGGCCAATTTCTTGATATGATTCGGTCACCAAAAGTTCGTCCCAATTAAGTGATAGTTTCACGAGCTGTATGACTTATTGCACCGCCCGGCTGGAATCATATAACACCAAGACGATTGATATTGACGTGGGGAACCAAAAAGTTGCGAATCATTTGCCTGTAGCGCTCCTCATTGACAGTAATGTTGATTCCATCTTCAGTTTTGAAAAAGTATGGATCAGTAAAGCCTTCTACGTACAAACTATACCAGACAGTAAGTTTATCTGGATGTAAAGAGCCTGAAGAGTCTCTTCAGGATTGTTCACACTCCAAATGTGGTAATTTTGCTTTTTGAAAAATGTGCCTCATCACTGAAGATGATTTGACGGTAAAAATGCGGTTCAACTTTCAACTGATTTTCAGCCCATTTACCGAAAGTAAGAGGCATAGAATAGTCTGATGGCTTTCATCTCTACACCAGTGGGATTTTGTAAGGTTGTAAGCCAAGGTCTTTCCTCAAAATGTTCCACGTTGTGGACGAACAAAGGCCGACTTGTGGAGAACGGCGTCGAATCGATAAATTTGGGTCCTCGGTTACACTCACCTCTACAGCGGCGATTCTTCGGACTGCACAGTAGGCGCTCGTATTGCATGAATATTGTCCATAAGTGCAAAGGTAGATATAAATCTATTCATCGTATTGCTTATATCCTGCTTTGCTTATGCGGACCGTAAAGTGTGCAAAGTGCTCTGTAAGTTTGCCGCACAGAACGGGAATTTTGGAAATAAATTTCCACAATTTGTAAACGTTTTCCCGGTGCAAGACTTTTCATGTGAATTTGCCAAAGCATACTGAACATAAATGTCAAACACATGTATTTACTTTGACAACTGGTGTGACAGCTCTTTCTCTATTAAATTCTATACCTCTAAAAAAGTCGGAAAGTCGGTAGAGAAGTTAGTGGATGGGATGGACCCAAAAATAATAAATACAAGATTATGCCATGCGCATGTCTGCCTACGTCATGATCGACCCATTGTCAAAATCAGCTGTTTTTCACTGAGAAAAACATAAAAAAAAACTGTAGCTGAAATAAAAAAATCGTACAGAACTATTTCGCACTATCTTTCGTCTTTTCTTGCACGAACAGAAAATCAGTGAGAAGAACAGAGAAAGAGTCTTTTCCTATCTACGTCACGAAAGACCTAACGTCTTGCGCAGAACGGTGCAACTTTTTCTGCCTCTGATGGCGTAATCTGATTTCTATTATTTTTGGGATGGACCCGTCAGAGGTAAAAGCCCGTCATGCTAAGAAAATTCAACATAAGTATGTATGTATCGCTTGATTGCCCCTTATTTCCCATCAATCTAGCAACCCCCTATTTCGAACCAAGGCATACTTGACTGTATAGCTATAACACCTGAAATTGTATTGTACGAATATAAGGATTATACAAGAACATTGTATAAAGAATATACAAAGGCATTGTATAATCGTTAATTTAATTACAGACATTTGAGCAATATGGCAGCTTAAGAGTAGCTTAGTTGACTGACATCTCATAGTTGTAAGGTTCAAATCCCGAGTTGGTTTTCATAATAATTGTGTATTTTCTGTAAACTAACCTTTCCATCCCTACAAAAATGCTTGACATAGTTTTAAGCATGTTGTCTGTAGGTCATTGATTATACATACATATTTACAATTAAATGCATTTCATAAGCACTGACTCAGTTGTTTTTGTAAATATGACAGAGTCATATTAATTGTAGAGTATTAATTGCACTGACAGCACAACAAAACAACAAGAGCAACTTGTAAAAAGCCAAGTTGTTTACTGGTTAATAGAGCTATTGATGGTTCTTGGGCCTGGGTGTTGTTGTCTTTGCTTTGCTCTCTTTTTGTTTTTTCTTTCGTTCTTTCTTTCTTTCTGTCTTGTCTGTTTTTATACGCACGATCATTATTTTTACTCAGAATTATTGATGAATAAATACTAAAATATTTTACAAATGTGTTGTTTTTGTTGTTATTTTTGTTATTATTTTTTTTTTTTTTACACAGTCTCTTTTCACACTTATTTGTTTTCGTATTCTGTGAACTTAATCATCATCAGTTGATGGGAATGTTGTATTATTTGAATGATGATCATCATCAATGTTGTTGTTATTGTTGTTGTTGTTGTTATTATTATTATTATTTCAGTTGATTGTTATGAGTTTCTTTCTCTTCCTTGCCTTGTTGTGGTTTTTGTTATCGAACTTTGTACTTTCAGATTGTGGCCGAAGTAATTGTTTACAAAACGTTGAATTAAATTTAGTTATGATGAAATTTATGATCTATTTTGTACGTTTTTGGGTAGGTTGGGTGGGGTATGGAAACCCCCGCCCCCCAATACAAATTTTCTCTGAAAATATACGCATTATTAAGCAAATCTATTACGTCAATATTATTGCTGTTGTTGTCATTGTTTGACTCGTGCTCCACATTGAGACACACTTACACACACACAGACACCCAATGGAATCATGGTATAATAATACAAGGTAGCATTGACAGTTGCTTGGGAAATCATATACTGTCAAAAAATATACTCAAAAAGAGAGCGCTCACAATCCGCCATTGAAAACACAAGCAATGTTGAAAACGTTGAAGTGAAAAAAAACAACAACCACAGCAGCTGCTGATGTATTTCCACAAAAAGCTGTTTTTGACAGTTCCTGTTGAAGAGAAAATAAGCAGTTGTCAATGCTACCATGTATTATTATACCATGAATGGAATAGTTTTGTTGATTTTTTTTTCACAGCCAAACGTCATAATAAATTCTGACAAACAAAATGCGCGCGATCTGGCTGCAGCGCTGTAAACGATCGCTGTCGTTGTTGCTGTTGTTGTTCATTCGCTCGCTCGCTCGCTTGCGTTGTGTCGTGTGCGTTCTGTTGCGTTATGACGATGTTCTTTGTCGCTCTTGTTATTGCTGCTTGATGCAGCTCTGTTGTTATTGTTATTATTACTATACTCGTAGTTTTTTTTTTTTTTGGCTTGTTTTTGTTGTTATTTTCGCTGTTCGTCATCAACGCGCGCCTTCGTCGTTGCGGTATTTTGAATTTTTTCATTCATGATTTGCTCGTTCATTCATACACTCAAATCGGTTCGGCTCGTTTAATTCGCTCGCTCGTTCGTATCGCTCTCGCTGAACGCGCATTTGCGATCATACACATTCGTGGATCTTCGTTATTAGTTTGTTCGTTGGCTGCTCTGTTGTTCTGCTTCTCTCGTTCGATTCGGACTAGCTAGCTAGCTGCTTTACGTTGTCGCAGTGCATTTCTTATTGTTAATTTGCGGGCGCGAGTTTAAATTTAAATTGAATGTTTGTTTTTTTTTCGCCGCTTTGTGTTTTTTGTGTGTTGGAAAAAAATAATTGAACGCAATTTTAAATGCAAGATTTTTCGGAAATTGTCTGAAATTGCGTGCTCGTAACGGAACGGAAGCGTAGCGATCGTGCGAACGGAAGTGGCATGCATTACAGCTCATTCGGCTGGCTATGTGTGTGCATGAGAGTGTGTGTGTGTGTGTGTGTAAAGATGCTCTATTGATAGAGCAATTAATTGAGTGAAAATTAAAAACAAAGTAAAAATTTGTTGACTTCGTCAAAATAAAAATAAAAAAAATTATTAAGTAATAAAAATTGTTGATAAGAAGAGTTTTCAATAGAATTTCATTATCATCAATGTGATCTAAAAGCTTTTAAAATGTTAGAAAAATTAAAATAAAATTTATGAAAAAAATTAAGAAAAAATTTCCATGTGGAAAATTTTGAAGAAAATGTTGGAAAATAAAAGTAAGAAATTTGTGATTTAAAGTAAATAAGATAATTTTCGTTGCCAGTGAAAGAAGTGAACATTTAGTGACAAAAAATTTTATTTAAATTGATAAAAAATAAATTCAAATGAGAGAAAATGCAATGATTTACTATGAAAGCGCGAAGGCATACAAAGAAAATATAAAAACGTGAAACTATTAAAGGTTTAAAAAAATGTCCGGTTTTACTATCATTTTGAAAAAAGTCGGAAAAATCAATATAGTTCAAAACAAAATTTCATAAATAGTGTGCATTTAATAAAGTTATAAAATAAAAATGTTTGAAGTTTTTATTAAAAATCTATGCACCGCCCACAAAAATCAAAAACTTTCGAAATTCAGTCAGTTCAAATAAACGCGACAAAACTCAATGGTAAATACAACGTTTCATAAAATTTTGCTTTATGTTATTTTGCTTCCAAAAATCTGCATTTTTTTTTTTAAACAATTTGAACGCATTGTTCGGTGGTTAAACGTTCGATATTGTAGAGGATTTTCCAGTAAGGACTTGACAACTTTTTGTTATAAATAAAACGCAAGCGATTTGAGATATTTCAAAAACTTTATTATCGGCTTGAAATAAAGGGTGGTTAAATTTTAAGGGCCAATGTTGATTTTGAATAAAATACAAATTATTTGGGAAATTACGGTCACATCTTTTTATTATGATAATATTAATATGGTTCAATTATGTATGGAACAAAATTTCGGCCAAATGGCCGCCGCGACCTCAGCGACACACCTCCATCCGATGGTCCAAATTTTCGATGACGCTGAGGCATAAGTGAGGTCCTATGCCGTTAATGTGCCGAATTATCTCATCCTTTAGCTCTTGAATTGTTGCTGGCTTATCGACGTACACATTTTCTTTCAAATAACCCCAAAGAAAGAAGTCCAACGGTGTCAAATCACATGATCTTGGCGGCCAATTGACATCGCCACCATGTGAGATAACACGGCCATTGAATTTGTCGCGCAAAAGAGCCATTGTTTCGTTAGCTGTGTGGCAAGTGGCACCGTCCTGTTGAAACCACATATCGTCCACATCCACATCTTCCAATTTCGGCCATAAAAAGTTCGTTATCATCTCACGATAGTGAACACCATTCACAGTAACTCCCAGACCGGCCTCATTTTGGAAAAAATACGCCCCGATGATGCCGCCAGCCCATAAACCGCACCAAACAGTCACTCTTTGTGAGTGCATTGGTTTTTGGACAATCACTCTTGGATTATCATTCGCCCAAATGCGGCAATTCTGCTTATTGACGAATCCACTGAGGTTAAAATGTGCCTCATCACTGAAGATGATTTTCTTCGATTTGAATTTTGATTTGAAAGCCCATTTTAATAATAAGCCTGAATAATTTTAACGGGTTGCTCGATTGTATATCTTTCCATGGATCAAATTGAGTTAGTCTGAAATTGAGAAATGTCAAAATAAATGCAGAAAAAAACTTGACGTTTAGGTGTGCTTCACATTCAACATCGGCCCTTAAAATTTAACCATCCTTTACAATCAAAACATTTATGAATGGAACTTGATTTCGTTCATATTGCCACCGCGGGGGGCACGTATGCAGCAGTAAATTCGTTGGACTCAATTTTCGATGACTCGGCCGAAACGGCCGCTATTTCGCGTTTAATGTTGGCTCTGAGATCTTCCAACATCGTCGGCTTGTTGACACAGACCAATGACTTGACATAGCCTTCAAGAAAATAGTCTAGAGGCGTTAAATCGCACGAACGAGGCGGCCAATCGACTGGCCCATTTCTTGAGATAGCACGCTCTTCAAACTTACTCTTCAATAAACCGAATGTAACACGTGCTGTGTGGCCTGTTGGAACCACATGTCTTCCAAGTCCATATCTTCCAATTCAGGCCAAAAATAACACAGGCCGACAAAATTTGACAAACACTCTTACCCAGAAACCAGACTATGCTTTTACGAAGGATTTTGATGCGCTGAATTCGAATCTGGTCTCGAAATTGCTGTATCACGTCAGGGTTTCGAGATATCCTAACCTAAAAGTGCTAAAAATACCGTTTTTTTCTCATTTTTGAGGTTATATAGCACGGCCGATCCTAGTTATTTTCAAAAATTATTGATAGCATCTCAAAGGGCTGAAATTCGAATTCAGCGCGTCAAAATCCTTCGAAAAAGTATAGTCTGTTTTCTGGGTAAAAATGTTGTCGGTCTGTGTAATCGGTGATCATGGCGCGATAACGATGGCCACAGTAACTTTACGATCGTTATTGTCCACGAAAAAATATGGTCCAATAACGCCGACGGCATGCAAACCGCACCAAACAGTTATTTTTTGCAGATGAAGTGGTACTTCATGAAGCACATGTGGATTTTCACCCGACCAATATTGCATTTTCTACTTATTGACGAAACCATTGAGCCAAAAATGAGCTTCGTCACTGAAGCTGATTTTACGATGAAATTCATTATCTTGGCGTATCTTTTCCAATCGGAAAACGTACGTCGCTTTAAATAAACCAACAGCTTCAATTCTTGAGTCAGCTTGATCTTGTATGAGTGTAAACCACTGAGGCCCAAGAAAAAACAAAAAAAAACACAAAATTTTGCTCATCGTTGCGTTTGGCAAAAAAATCAAACAAAAAAAAAACAATTTCAATGCAATAAAATCACATGTCACGAAAAATAGCTCGACACACAAGTAACGAGACAGTCAGCTTCAGCATCCACATCATCGAGTGTGCGTTTTTTTATTTTGGCTTTGCATGCATTTGTTTTTGTAAAGTTCGCTGGAAAATGTGCTGAACACTGAACGAGTGCGGTTTGTGTTGTTGCTTTTTGCAGGCGTTCTTTGATTTTGGCTCATCACAAAGACAAAATTAAGATAGAAAAAAAATTGTATGAAGGGCTACGCGGGCCAAACGGGCCACTACGTGGGCATGTTTAGTGTAAACCAAGATCCTTACGCAGAATTCGCCATAAAGTGGTCTAGGCGATGCCCAATTCCTGAGAACGCAGTGAAATTTACTGTTTTGTATTGTTTGCTACGGACGCCTGAACGGCACCGATATTTTCGACACTTCGACCAACCCGTAGTCTCACTGGCATGGCAACATCACACAACGAATATGTGGACTCAAATTTTTGCATTAAACTTGTAATTGTCTGCCTACTAGGGCGAGAATTACGACCGATAGTTGCAGTTAACGCTCTTAAAGTTGCGATCACCTACTCCGAATTTCGGTAGTAAATTTTTATAATTTGCAGATGTTGTGCGTTCGTGTACTTTAACCATGATGAAAATGTTGAGTTTACTGAATAAATTGACAAAATTGACAGTGACAATTCGATGATTAGTGAAAGGGTGCGTTCAGATATTTAATTAAGAGTTGTCAAGTCCCTATTGGAAAATCCTGTACAAAAGGAAAAAAAGGGCAAACCTATAAAACCAGTTTAGTTAACATGAGCATTTGACAGTGGTTAAATGCCAGGGCTGCACTTCCCAAAATCCGAACTAGATAATCCTTTATTACGGTTAATGAACTTAAGGGTTTGTATGAAAATACCTGTAGACGTGTAAAGTGGGTACAATGTGCGAGAAGGTGTTGATAAGTCTTGAAAATCCTACTTCTAACATTGATACGATGAAATTACGACTTTTTACATCGTAATTATTTGAAAGTGGAGCTTGTCATCCAACATCCAACATCCATCATATGAGCTGCCCGATCCTATTCGCTACGCTTATCAATAATTTATAATTCATTTCCTTCTAATCACGAAATATACAAGCAATCAATATATGAAATATTGATTTATTGCAACCGGCTGCCACCAAATAAATCCCACTTAACTAGCGCACGTCTGCAGTGAATGCCTTAAATCTTAAGTACACGAAAGTTTTCCGAAATATTGTCATCATACATTTATAAACCACACCATATGAAATAAAGCATTTTGTTGTATAGTAAAGCGATGTCAAAATGAAAAAGTAAAAAAAGGGAAGGTACTTCATTCATTCATTCATGAAACTTACAAAAGCCAACCTCACACAACAACACAAACACAAAAACCAAACACAACAATGCAAACAAACAAACAAAATGGAAAAAAAAAATTTGTATTTCATTCATGAAATTTCACAACCAGCCAGCAACCAACAAGCAAGCCCAACCACCAACCAGCTCATTCACCATTCACCATCCGTCGCCCGCGCGACAATCATGCCATTAAAAGCAGGTACTCGACACAGAAAAAAAAGCAAAAAAAAACAAAAAACAAGAAAAAAATATCCATTAATAAAATTTATAAAATTCATATTGCAGCAATAATTATTATCTTTTCCAATAAAGCAAACAAACAAACAAACAAGTTTTTTACTAAAAGCCCAACAATAACAGAGAACAACAATAGTCACTGTAACAGAAACAACAATCATTGTTATTTGTAAAAGATTTCGTCTAGATTTCTGTTAGAGTATGTGAAGTATTCTTTTTATTTTTAATTTTTAGAACTTAGGTTTTTTTGTCCTTTTTTCACTTATTTGGTTTTGTTTTGAATGCAAGCAGCAGCAGCACGTTTGTTGTGTAGAGTTCATGACCTAATTTTCCAACTATAGAACCTATTTTCGATTTTTCAAAAAGCTTATCAAAAGAATGTATCGTTGTTGTTTTTGTCGTTGCTGCTGTAACCGTTTTTTTGTTGAAACTTGCTGGCATTCTGGCATGAGATGATAATGAATACAACATGGATAAATACCGTAAAATGCATCGGAATGTTTAAGTGAACGCACACACATGCTACACATACTCACCTATACTAATAATGTTTATGATGACCCCCTGTACCGAAATGATCGTTGCAGCACTGAAATTTCAAGTCATATACCTAGTAGCCAAGAAAAATCTCTGGTTATATTCAAATCCACCAAAATTCTTGAAAAATAATCTCACGTGCCGATGTCTATGTAAGACCCAATATAAAGAAAAACAAGGGGAAAGCAGAAAATGATCAGTAAAGTTAATGATTAAAGATGAATAATGAAGATTGATTTCATCCAGGGGTGAAGTGTCCAGTTTGATTATACTTGATAACCGCTTGGCCTGAATTCAATCAACTGACACAAGATTCCCGCAGAGTACATCAATCAGCAGAAAAATTATTCGTATATTGCATCGAACAAGACTGAACTATTGAATCGATTAAGCCTTCTTGATCCTTCTAAACCCATAGGCGACTTTAGTAGTGGAGTGATAGCGCGCTTGACTGCTAATCCGAAGGTTCGGGGTTTGAATAGTCATGTCATTCAAACTTTCTGCGTTTCTTATCTAATTTCTAACCAACTAGAATTAAAAAGTCATCAATACTTGCAACTCAAAAGTTGAAGCGTGAAAAAGAAGAGAGTATCGCTAAGTTACTTGAAAATTCAAAAACGTTGAAACCATGCTTAAAACATTCAACACATGTTTCACTTAATTGTCCCTCCTCCTATCCCACTGATCCATCATACCATTTTCGAACCAACTGCGTGAAGGTAAATTCGTAAATCTGACGCTAACTTAGCAAAGACCCAAACCAATATTTCTTCTCTGTAACATACAAAGTTTTTTAGAATTTTTTATTCAAAGTTAGTACCATTTGCCTACATTTCAATACTTTTTCAAAAATTTCCTTTGGCCGAAATCTAGAGTGTGCACATCGTTGGAAAGGTGCATCAATTACCTGTCCAGTGGTATACATATCAGTCTAGGTTTGTATTTCCGATGTTAGGATTTTCTCATTCAAAGTTAATACCATTTGCCTACATTTCAATAATTTTTCAAAAATTTCCTTTGGTCAAAATCTTGAGTGTGCACATATGAATAATATATCGTTGGAAAGGTGCATCAATTACCTGTCCAGTGGTCTGCATCATATTTTAGGTGTGTATTTCAGATATTAGGAATTTTTCATTCAAAGTGGCTACAATGTTCCTACATCACTTCACTTCATTTCAAGAATTTCTGGTGATGAATATCCGAAATTTGCTCTTTAAATAATTTCTATGCATATTTTCAAATTTCATTATATTTTTAAATGTTTAACTTTTCAATTTTCAATTTTTCTGTGTTTCCAAGTCGATGTCAAAGTTATTTCCTCACAAATAAAGTTAAATTCGTAGTGTCGTTAGTTAAATTCATACTCAAAGTTTAATTCGTACTTTGCATAGAACTTCGTTAAATTCGTATCAAAACTTAAATTCGTATTTTGGAAAAAAGTACGAATTTAACTTTATACAGAGAAGAAATATTGGTTTGCGTCTTTGCTAAGTTAGCGTCGGATTTACGAATTTAACTTCACGCAGTTTTCGAACCAAGGCTGAACTGGCTGAATGGGTGTGACGCCTGAAATCCTTAGTTCAAAACAAAATAACAAATTAAAAATAAATATTTACCAGTCAACAACATGCCCACAGGACATTATATGAGCCTATGATTAGACACAATTACAAATTGAAAAATTTTGCAAAAACAATGAAAAAATTTCAAAAACTTTCTCTGAATTTAAACTTATAACCTTTCTTCCAAGAAATATTCTAATGCTCATAATAAAGTATATTTTCTAATGGAAAAACCTAAAATTATATATGGTTTCAGTTTTCTGTTAATCGATTGTTGAAAACAATTATAGAAAAACAAGAAACTAGTAGTAATATTTCTCAATCGTTAATATTTTTAAAAATACTAAAACGTTAAATTATTTTTGATATATTCAAAAAGTTAATAAATCCCGAAAATTGCATAAAATAAACTTTTTGATTAAGAAATTTTTAATAATTTTTACGAAAACAATGCACACCCTTTACATTTTTTTTGTGTCTGAAGAAGAATCCTGTTTGAAATTGTTTCAAATTTAATAAAAAATCCACATCTATCAGCTCCCATACAAAGTGACGTTATAAGGGTGAAAAATTTCAGAATTCGGTTAAATCATTCGAATTGGAGAAAAGTCATACAAAAGCCGACCTATCAGCGCTACCTAGCTTTGTCATTCAAATAATTGAATCTAAACTCCCGTTATAAATTGTATATAACCACGCCTATTCAAATAATGAAACCTCCATAATACCCATAAAATTAGAGCGATTTGCTTGAAATTTTGTTCTAGTATAAATATTTTACCTTCTACAAAAAGTCACATTATGAATATGACTAATTGTTTTTAATTTAAAAATGTAGTAAAATTATTGATTTTTAGTGAAAATTTCATATATGCCAGTATTAAAAAAAAAAAAAAATTAAAACATATTAAAAATATAAAAAACTTAAATTATATAAAACATGTTACAAAAATATTTGGAAAAAATTAAGAAATTAACAAACAAAGTATAACATTAAAAATATTAAAAAAAAATTAAATAAATAAAAATAAAATAAGTTTTAATTAAAATAATATTAAAAAAATAAAATAATTAAAAAAAATAAAATAAATTTTTTTAATTATATGAGAAAATCTTATGGAGTTATTTAAAAAATATTAAAAACGAATACAAAATTATTGAAAAAATTTTTAAAAATATACAAAAAAAAAGTAAAGTTTATTAAATATTAAAAATAATAATGTATTTGTGTTTGACTTAGTATTAGATTTACAATAAATAAACTGTTACTCCAAAAATTAAATTTTTTTGCCGATTTCTGAATATTTTTTTTTTATATATAAGATGAAAAATCGCCTTCTATGTCGCCCTGTTTTTTTGTATTATGATGTTCTGCGAAGTTATACACAATATAATGGAAAGTTCGTTTGTAGAAGTAATGAAAGTTATATCGCCCAGAGTTTCCGAGATATAATACTTTTTTAATCTAAGGGTGTTTTTGACCCCTCTGTGGGAATATTAGGAGAAAATAATGTTTCTCATTTTTAAAGGAAATTAAATTTGCAAGAATTTAACTGAAGATCTTAAATCGAAAATTTTACTTAGCTTAAGAGTTAAAGGAAATAACTACGGTTCCATAGTATAAAAAGTGACCTTGAAAAAGTCGGCTACTTGAGCTAACCCAGACAAATCTCTTGGATAATATGTTCTATAGAAACCATTGGAGTTTTAACTGAATTTTATTTCCTTAAATTTTTTGGCAACAAAAATTTTTATAAAATAAAGACATATTTCCACTTAACATATTCTGTTTGCATGAGGTGAGGTGGAGGGTTTCGCTTTTTTTTTTTTGGAGGAATGGAAGAATGGAAATTTTTCCTTAATTTCTCGGATTGAACATTTTCGATTTCGGCAAAAATTTAAATTTGCAACGAATATGGGCATACTTCGAAAATATTCGTTTTTCGATTTTTGTAAAATGGTGGAGTGAAGCGTTTCACTAAAAGAATCTTTCCGTTTTCGTATATAAACATCAACATAAATCGGTTTAATGGCCTCGGACAGGCTCCTAAGTCACCAAGAAACTAAATTATTGAATAAAAGTCATCGAATCCAAATTTATTATTCATCGCTAATATCGAGGTCAGAGTCGCAGTTTCTACAGGTGAAGTAGCCACGTTTGCCCATGTCGACGCATTTCAAGTGATATGGCCGGTTGCATTTGTTGCAATGAATTGAAAAATGCCAAAAAAAAACAATAAAAGGGCATTAAACACACACAAAAACACTAAATACACATTAAAACGGAGTTTGTGAGGTGAAACGTTTCATTTTGAAAACACGACTGGCATCACACAACCACTCGATAGATATTTCACAAGCACTTCATATTTTTTAAGAACAAGACTAAACCAACACGACAGATATATGTATTTACTTGGAATTTGTGTTGAGTAGTTGGCTTAAAACATGATAAATTCACTCGATCAAAAAATATAATATTATAAAAAAAAAAAAAAAAAATAAATAACTGGCCATTTCAGCCCTTGAAAGGACTTTGACCTAGCTTCTTATGATCAATTGTGTTGTGCGTGTTATTAAGTTTGTACACAATTGACCGAGAAATGGACCTACATGCTTAACGCCGACTCCGAACGGCGATGAACGGAATGTTCTTATTCTCAAGAAGCTTTACATGGCATTTTGATTACTCTCTGAGGTTTGCCATTGTCTGCAGAGAGGTGGCGGCCGTACAGAAAAATTATTTTAATTCAAATAATTTTCTGTCGCTGCTGGGGTTCGAACCTGGGTCTCCAAGGTTCTTTGACATAGCGGCCACGCACTTTAACCAACTACGCCACGGACGCCACCCATATAATATTATATAAATATAAAATATATATTTTATTAACAAATATTTTTAACACAATTAAAAAAACTTATTAAAAATATTAAAATAAAAGTTTTAAAATGTTAAATTAAAATAAGAATATTTATTATTTAATATTGTTATATAAATATTTTTGATTATTAGAGTATATTTTTTAATATATAAAAAAAAATATTTGGAAATTATTTTAATCCGTCCGATTGTCTAAATATTATATCATTGTCCTACTTCGAGAAACCAGAAAATATAAAATATGGCAACTTGAGCTGTCATAATGGACAAATATTCGTGGTATATGTAATGAAACAGATGGGCCGAAATGGTATTCTCAGGTATATTAAGCTCTTAACGTTGCTATTTTACAATGGTTTCATCTCTTTCTATTTCATACATTCCTCTTAAGCTGCAAGCAAGTACTCTATTTAAAAGGTGTTTCAACAAGGTGTGTAGGAGAATATTCAGATTGCGAGTATAACCTTTTTCTGGTGAATGTCTGATTTTGCTTGCTTCTCCGTTGATTCATATTTCTTGGACTAGCTTCTTTTTAGCTGCTTTTTCTGTTTTTCTGAAATTATTGCAGACAATCTATCCTAATCATACGCTTGTAGAATGAGTCGCTTTTTTCACGTTTCATCTTTTGATCGCAAATGTCAACTCGATTGACTTTGTAAATTTCTTTCAATTCATGCGGGACCCAGACAGTCAATTTTCTTAAGGAAACCAGTGTGACCAATGGAATATTTCCATTGGAAAAATTTAGAGCATTTCCAATTTCTCTGATTGTCGATTGCTTATTTGTCTTCACTAGCGTCTTGATTTGATCGTCGTCTACCTCCGAGAGCCTATTTATCGCGGAAACGGGCAAACCGCTTCTAATATTGTCTCTCTTTAATCACATCTTCGAGATAAGCTTCTTCTAATTTTTGTATGATAAGAGAGCAAAATATGGCGTATATGCTCATCAAAATTCTCCATTTTTAAAACACTTTTTTTATTTTATTTCATATTTTGAAGGTGAAGAGTATTACTAACAGTTAAAACTACTTTTAAAAGCTTTGTGCGTCTTATTAATAACCTTAAAAGAGGCGTAAAAAGCAGTTTTTCATATACATTTACATATAACCTCAAATATGGTAAAACCCTGATGAGCTAAGAAACTAGAAACAAAGTTCAGATTCGTTAATAGGAGTTCCCCAAAGCCCCATGAACAGCTTAAAAATCCGAGGAAGAAACAAAAAGTATTCAATTTGCAGGACAGTGTAATTTTTATCGTTATAAATGCCCAAACAATTCAAATACGCACTGTCTTTAGATAGATAAGCCATATCAATTACGTTACTTGATTTTACACAGAAAGTGTAAGTGAGTAAATTAAAAAAAAAAAAAAAACAAAGAATAAAAGAAATAAAAAATAAAACGTAACACAATTTCATGGAATTTAAAACGACGCATCGAAAAGACGTAATTTAATGCTATTTCACACTTATTATTTATTCAATTGTATTATTTGCGCATGAAATCGCGGAATTTTCACACAATAACCCGGCTACGCTGACGGACGACGACAACGACAACGACAACGATGACAACGACGACGAGAATGACAATGTCGTTACGTTGTTACAGCGTAACGGACGTCGACATTGTTTGTTTACATTAATAATTTGCCATACGTAACTACGTATTGAGCGTAATTTTACAATAATACTAATGAAAACAACAACAACAATAACAACTACTTCTACTACTACAACAACTAGGTACAACAAAAAGACTGAAAAACTTCACAATAACAAAATAATTACAATTTTACAACAAAGTGCAGTGCAATAATAACAATGGGATGATGATGATTGAAGTGACGATGATGATGATGATGGTGATTGAAATAACTATGATAATGACTAGCACTCTATCTATTTGTCTGTCTGTCTGTCTGTCTGTCTGTCTGTATGTCAGTCGTTCTGTTTGTCTTTGGGACTGTCGAGTGCTTTAATCTATTCTTAAAACTTTATTTATTTTTATTAATTTTAAATTGAGTGTAAGTGTTATTATTGTAACTGGAATTGTGTGTGTATGTGTGTGTGTGTTTTTTGTTTTTTTTTTTTTTGTGAGTGCCTCAGCGCTTATTTGTTTGTGACTTTTTTGTTGTAAATATTTATTTATGAGCATTTTGCGTCGTAGCGTGACTGTTTTTTTTTTCGTATTTACTTGAGTACTTGTCTTTGTTGTTGCAATTGTTTTCTTTTCCATTACAATTCTATGGCGCTTTAATTTCGGGGAACAACCTATTCCGTTTAATCTTATTTCAAAAGAATTTTTACCCAGGTAGTTAAAAATTACTTTCTAGACATAACTATTATCGTTACAATTCAAAATTTTAAAATGAACGAACATATTATGAACAACCGTTGTAAATACGTAAAACTACTTTTTTTATTATTTGTTTTATATTTATTTATTAATATTTATATTATTTATTTATTTTTTTATAAAACTAATCAATCTTGTCAGAAATACCTATGTACTTACTTATGAGGGTTGCTATTTATATTTCTGGCCTTGGCAACAGCAAGTGGCATTACTTACCATCTGACGTTTCCATTGGAAACTTGACATTGTTGAATTCACCCTTTTTCAGAACATTTTGCCATTTGAGCCCAATTTTTGTTGTTTAAAGTAGCCTGAAAATTAATCTCGCGCAAAAAAAAAAAGAATTAACCCGTGAACATATTTGTGCGATTATTTTTCATAACTTTCAACGTGCATAAGCAAGACAAAAATACATCGATGAATTCAATCGTCTTTATACGGCGATACAGCACCGTCCTTTAGCACTGTAAACGAATTCAATCGTGGCCGACCTTCGCTTCAGGACGAATTCTAGAAAGGTCGTTCAAAATGGTTGCTGTGCCAGAAAACATCGATGCTGTGTCTGAACTGATAAATCAAGATCGTCATGTGACATACCGTGTGATTGAAGCATCTTTGGGTATTAGTATGACAAGCATCATAAGATATTGCATGATCATTTGACCTTAAAAAGGATTTGTTCCTGTTGGATCCCACATAATCTGACAAACGATAAAAAAGGCGCATGTTAGTAAAGGCTCAGGCATATGAGCCTGAAACAAAACAGCAATCGACTGTATGAGTCCTCCAAAACGAGCTAAATCCAACAAAAATTGTTCACGGCAGAAGCAATTGAAACAAATGGTTGCCTACTTCTTCGAGATTATCAGTCCTGTGGCGACAGTGGCGTTAGAGCAACGTAAGACGGTCAATTCTGAATGATACACGACCATTTGTTTGCCAAAGTCATCGGAGAAATTTGGAAAATGTTGAAGAAGAGGCAAATTATTGTGCTTCATGACAATGCAATCATGAGCTCTCACACATCTGCTCAAACAAAGACCTTTTTTAATAGCCAAAAACACAAATTGATGGGTCATCTGGCGTACAGCTTTGCATTTCGGCCGGTATCTCACCAATGGCATCTGTAATGTTCTCTTCCAGGGCTGCAATTGTAGCTGGCTTACCCCTGTAGACGAGAGGAGACTTCACGTAGCCACACAAAAAATAGTCTAATGGGGTCAAATCGCATGATCTTGGTGGCCATTGAACTGCTCGAAAACGTGAGATTAATTGCTCACCAAACTCAAATCTCAATAGGTTCCTGTAGACGATAGGCTTGTCTCTATAGCCAGATTGTCCCTTGTAGCTGGCTTGTCCCTGTAGACGAGAGACTTCACGTAGCCACACAAAAAATAGTCTAGGGACTTCACGTAGACTTCATGTAGCCACACAAAATAGGGGTTAAATCGCATGACCTTGGCGGCCATTGGACTGCTCCAAAACGTAAGATTAATTGCTCACCAAACTCGACTCTCAATAGGTCAATGGTATCGCGTGCCGTGTGGCATGTGGCACCTTCCTGTTGAAACCACATGTCAGCCAAGTCCAATTATTACATTTTGGGCAAAAGTTGCGATTTTCATTATTTTTAAAAAAGAACGGTCCAATGATACCGCCGGCCCACAAATCGCACCAAACAGTGCATCTTCAGGGTGCATTGGCGGCTCTTGAATTGCCTCTGGCTGCTCTTCAGACCAAATTCGGCAATAATGTATGTTGATAAGCCCATTGAGCGCCAAAAATGCGCTTCGTCACTGAAGACAATTTTTTGATAAAAAAGTGGATCTTCATTCAACTTTTCTAAGGCCCATTCGGCAAAAAATCGACGTTGTGGTAAGAACCCGGCTTCAGTTCTTGCTCCAGCTGTATTTTGTATGGTTTCATACCGAGGTCCTTACGTAAAATACTCCAAGTGATCGAATAACACAGGCCCAATTGTTGAGAACGGCGACACATTGATATATCGCGGTCTCCATTGATACTACCCGATACAGCAGAGATATTCTCCTCGGTACGCACTCTCCGCATACGGATTAGTGGATTGATGTCCAATAAACATCTGCATGAATGCAAAAAAAGCTACCCATGAGACATTCACCAAAATTGACAACTTAAACTCATTCAATTCTGTCGCGATGAGAAGCAAAGAATAATTGAAAAAGAGACATGAATTCCGTAGAGCATGAGAGCAGCAATTTCGTTGATCTCGCAGAATTCGCACAATCCACGTACAACATTAAGCACAACTCGGTAAACGTTGTGCGGGCCTTTGTGGTTTGAATCATTATTGTACTAAGAAACGATGGAACGAATGAGACATGTTCGTGTCTGAGTTTCAGCAAGGTTTAATTTTGTTGATCGCTTACAATGAGTTATAAAGACACATTCGAATGACTCGAGTTGTTTGATCGAAATTTGTAAAGCAGAGACCATAAAATTTGTTGAACTGTTTTAAATGGTTTTAATGATTTTTTTTCGAACAAAAATGATACGTATACACATTTATAATAATGGTAAACTAGGAGAATTATAAAATAAATTTTATATTAAGTTCATAACGCTAGTGAAAAATGAAAAATAAGTTAAGACATGTTCCTACTTGACGCACTCGGTATTCGAGTGAAAGTTTAACATTTACATTAACATTAACATGAAAACGGTAAGAGATAATGGAAATATTTTTTGGGGTGAATAAATACATTGAAAATTATGTACAGAAATCTTTTTTATTAATTTTTAACATTTTTTATTTATAAAAGTTGACGTGTCGATAATTTTTTATAATCTGTTTACCATTGTTACTCAAAATTACTTGTTCGATTATCTCCAAATTCTAACCGAATACTTTCTACATGTGTAGTTTCCGTGTGAACTAAAATATTGCAAAAATTTTTATTTTTTCTTCATAAAACTGCAATTTTTTTTTGTTTTTGCCAAACTTAAAAATTTTAGTTCACACGATATCTATACTCATATTGTTTATGATTTTTATAACCCCACGATTGAAAAACGTATAAAGGGTATATTAATTTCGTCACTCCCTTTGTAACGCCCATAAGGAGGCGTAGTCGGTATAGAAAAGTATATATATTCTTGATCAGCATCACCATCCAAGTCGATTTAGCCTTGTCTGTCTGTCTGCCTGTCTGTTTGTCTGTCTGTCTATCTGTGATCACGATTACAGCCGTAATTTTCAAGCTATCATCACGAAATTCAATATTTAAGCTTATATCTAAAAAATAAAGATCAAGTTCGAAAATGAGCCAAATCCAATCAAAATCACGCCTATGTCCCATACAAAGTGACTTTATTAAAACGGTAAAATCTCTTAGAATTCCACAAAAATTAATATATGGACTTGAAATTTTGCATATGAAATTTGATGTATAACTGTGTATAAAATTCAGCCAAATCGAGTGAAACCCGCACCCACCTCCCATACAAGTTGACTTTATCAAAAAACAAAAGCGAATATTTTCTATTAAAACTATGAAGTAAATGTTTTAACAAATAAGCATTTTATTGACTGCTAAAGACTTTGAATATACTTTGGTTCGGCCGTGGGGTATTTTAACTTCGGCCCAGTCGAAGATCATTTCTTACTAGTTTTTTTTTTCTAGGTGCTGCTAAACTTTAGTCATCATGGTAACCATCTCTTTCCGATATCGTCAACTTTAAATAATGTTTTTTGCCAAAAAAAACTTCAAATTAAAGATTCATACCTTAAAAATGTTAAAAATTAATACAAATATAAATAAATACAAATGTATTTATTCACCCAAAAAAAATTGACCATTATCTTTTACAGTTTTCCTGTAAAAACATTGTAAATTTTCAATCGAATATCGAACGCGCTAAGTAGGAACATGTCTTAATCTGAGTTGCCATTTGTGTCAGACACAAAGGATTTTATCTCTAAATATTATAAGAAATTTCAAAATCCGAACAAATGCGTATGTGTTCTTTTTTAAATTTATATATATTGCTTTAGTAATATTTCATATTTTTCATTAAAATTAAAATAATATCATTAAATGATAACAAAAGAAGTCCTAAAGTATCGTGCTTAACATACAAACTGTCAACACATTGCAAAATATAAATAAATCTGTGTTCCCTATGTAAATTGTTTCGATCAACTCGAGTTACTCGAATTATTTGAAAAATTCGAATGCCTTATGAACATTCTTGTTTACAGAATGTCTGCTTGAACAAGAGAAAAAACAATTGAATGCTCATCGTAATTCACTGCGACTGCTGCTTGGTCGGTTTTGCTCTCGCTGCTCTCAGCGTGGGTGTTTTAAGTGAGGCGAAGCGACCTCGTTGCATGAGACGAATTAATGCAGTCTTTCGGCAAACGAGGCACAATACAAATTCAAACAACTTTTGTGACTCTATTCAAGATCATTCACTCAATGACGATGGGTTAGCACAGAAACAAGAAATACCCATGAATTGTGTTGTGCATTCATTGCATGAATGAATTCATGCAGATGTTTAATGTCCAATAACGTAAAACTGGTGCGGAATTTGGTCACAATACTTTGAATAACCTGTTTGATGGGTCAATTATGACGATATATAAAATGGGCGCTATTTACGAAACACATCTATCACAGAGCACGAATTTCGATAAAAAAATTTAATGATTTACAAGCGCTGTTCGTTTTCATGTCTGTTCATGGTGAAATACAAATACAATACAAATACAAATGCAAATGACAAACCTTACTAAGCATTTTTGGCTTTGCTACATGTTACGTTCACGCGCGTGAGGTGTCAAAAAATTGAGATTGATTAAACAAATAGCAAAAAAAATCACCCTTTATAACCTCAAATAACTCCAAATCCTGACGTGATGGACCAGTTTTGATCACAGATTTGTACTCTACGCAAAAAAATATGTAAACAAAATTATTCCCAGTAGCCCAAAAGCACAACCTTGTATATCTGTTTTATCATAAGGAGTCTAAAATTGAGTAACCAGGCTTGTGATAATCTTACAATAGTTGTAAAAACGGTCTCTTACTCAACCAGCATTTAAACGTTTTATTTATTCGAATTATTTTTTTTTTATTTAATGCAAATTTTGCTCCACAAAACATTATGACGACAAATATTTGCCTCTATTCTAGTTGGCGGAGTGAGGTGACACAAGTCACTGCGACTCTAAACCATATTCTAGTAGTCACTGAACAACGACCTGCGTCACATGCGTGACTAAACACAGCCAAATAATTTTTACGTCATATTATAGTTGTCACTATAAGCCGTCCTGTGTCGCTGTGAGATGGAGCCGAAAAAATGTAAATTAACAAAAATTCTAGTTTATTGATGGAAATTGTTGGAAACTCATTCTTTTTAGCTTAAAAATAACTACCAGGAAGGCAATTCGATGATGTTCATGTTCATATTCATGATCAAAAACTTATCTATAGCCAAGGGCTTGAAATGTGTAAAGAATTGCTGCATGAATAAACTTTTTTTTATTCTTTTATTCCTTAGGTTTTCACCATAATCCGCACTATCTGACCTATCAGAATCCGATTACCAAAAAACAAAAGAACTCATTGTATATTATTAAAGGTAATTTTGTTTGTGACTTTGTTTTTTTTACACAGCGGTCATTATTTAACATTCTGAGATGTGTTTAATGATATATTAAGTTTCATTTCAAATGTTCCCTCACCTCACGTCACGTGACAACAAAGATACCACTTTTCAAGTGACGTGACACCGACTGTGACAAAACTCACATGGGTGAGGTGACAACAAGAATCAGGCTCATTATGATGACAAAACCGTTATTAACACTATTGCTGCATTTTTGTGCCAGAATTTTTTTAAGTATATTTGTAAAATTCGTTTTTTTGATGATTTATAAAATGAAAAACGGTTCTAGAGACAAAATATGCATACTTTTGCACTTTTTTTAGAATTTTTAGGATAAAAAATATTCCATGTAACTAAACCAAGTTGTAGCACTTAACTATCCCGACGTGTTAAACTATTTATTTACAATGGTTTTCTATTTAAATGCAAGAATTTTTCGTATCCAGGCCTTCGAATCTTAGTTATGTTGATTTAAAAAACTGAAAAAACGATGTCAGAGACACAACTTCTAAACATTATTAAACGTTATGTTTCTTCTGTACGTATTGAAATTTCTTTAAGGTTCCTAATAATCAAAAAAAGGAAAACCTATCCACATTAAACGATATCAGACAAACTACTAGAGGCATTATTTTCAGACTACGCTTGCGACGCACAAAGTTATTGAATTCGTAGAAAAAGTCTGTTATATTGTAGATAATATTTTGCTGTCAGTTATGCATTTATTATTAACCTCATTTATTAGAAGTGGGTAATATTTTTGGTTAATAAACTTATTGTGCTTTAAAAAAATTAATTGATCTCAATATTTATCATTTATATCTTCTGGAAACGATAGTTGCCAGCTAAAACCTAGAAGAGCTAACAAGATAACACTCTTTCTTCTATCTGTCGTGCTTATTTCTTTGTGACGTGAACATGAAGTTAAACTCCTCTTCGATTAAACAATGAGTACACATAAGCAACTCAAAAACAAACTCGTGCTATCTGTCGCTTACAGTGCTGCATTACTATGGGAGTACCTTGAACTTTTCACCAGCGGCTAACATAAGATTCTGCATAATTTTGAAGAAAGTTTGGCATGTTCTGTTCTTCCTTTTGCTAATGAAAAGTGGACCTAATTAAAACAAGTAAAACTTCAATTCCATACTATTGAAACAACAACAACAGCAACAACAACAATAACAGCCAGTATAATTTGCGCATTTGTGAATTCAATGTTGCTCATACGTTATGAACCTGAATAAGCTCAACGACGTATAGCACAGACACTAGACCAACAAATAAACATACATACTAACATGCTTTACACTAGCATACAAACTTACATATGTACCTACATACATTTATAATCATCATACGAAATACATGTATGACATATGTTTATCGCTGCTTAACGGTGAACTATTTTGCTTAATAATAAAAACATATCTTTTGATTTCTTTGTTGTAATTTTTTGTAATTTTATTTGTGTTTTTATTTTTTTCTTAATTTTGTTTTTTGTTATTGTTTTTTTTTTTATTATTATTTTTATCTGCTCACATTTCAATGGCTTGTCTTGCTTTTAGTCTTGCTTTTGTAGTAGATTCTTTCTGAGTTTGTTTTTTCTTCTCTCTCTTTAGCTCTTTTTTTTATTGTTTATATTGCGTCGCAAATTTTTATTTTATTATTATTTTGCTTCTCTTGTGTTTATGCTGTGAGTTTGTTCTTCTTGTTTTTGTTTTTATATATCTTCTACAATCTACTAGAATCTACTACAAAACAAAAAAACCAATGAATGACATGAATGGAGAAAACAAAAACTCACAAAAATGCGTTCGGTTTACTTTTCTCTCTCTCATTCTTGGTTGCTAGTTCTTAGTTCTTCTCTCATTTTGACGTACCAATTTTTTTTTTTAACTCTGCTCTCGTCCTTCTGAACTCGCTCTCTTAACTTTTTTTTCGACTAGTTTATGTGAGTACACGCTCTTTTAGTGAGTGGCTTTAGCACGTTTCAAGCCCTGTCTTGCTCTTAAATTCCAACTTCCTCTTTTAGTGGGCGGTTGGTTTGAGGGTTGTTTAGTGGCCTCTGCTACTTTTATTTTTGTTTTTTTTTTGTTCATTATTTCCTCATCTTCTTTCTTCATTTTCTTTTCAAAATAGGTTTTGTAACGAGAACCGTAGGTTCTCGTACCTTCTGTCATTCTACAACATCGCATCTACTACTAAATTTTTGTTTTATTTTTTTTTTAATTTGTTTTCTTTTTTTTTTGTATTTTGTTTTTGTGTCTATAGCGTAAGTGGGTAGTTTTAGTTTTGTTGTGATGTTGTGATGGGCTGGTAGGTCGTTTCTTTGCTTGTAGGGTATTTTTGTGTTGTTTTTTTTTTTTTACATGTTGGTATTACGTCGAGAATTTTTGCTTAACGCGTGCGCACTTTGTTTTTGCGTAGTTTTATATTTTTTTGTTGTTGTTATTGTTATTGTTGTTGTTTTTTAGGTTAATTTTTTATTTTTTTTCATTTGTTGTTGTTGTTATTGTTGTTGTCGTCGGACTTCTTGTTTAGCAGCAGAATCTAGCTGTGTATTTATATGTGTAAATTGGCGATAAAAGGAACTTATTACTTGATACAATAACAACAACAACAAAACCAATAACAATAACAACAGCAACATCCAGAACACTAACAAAAAAAAAACTGCGTATTTCGTAGTATTTATTTATTTGTTTTATTCTGTTTCTGTGTTAAAATAAAAAACAAAAAAGTTTCATCAGCGCATCGATTTATTAAACCAGCTTGAGATGCTTTTTATTGCGCCAGATGATGAAATAATGTTTGACTAAAGTTTTACCCAACAATACTTGCCAAAAAAAAAACCATTCCAAAAACAAAAATTTGTGTCAGTTTGGAACTAAAAACTTTTGTAAAAATTTTAAAATATTGTTCTTACTAACATTTGAAAAAAACCTTACTATCCATCATGTCCAGCTATGGGCAGAGAGCTCTTTGGGAGCGTTGAGAGTAAAAGTTTATGTAGCAACACAAAATGCAACAACAAATCAAAGACAAAATTCAAACAGAAACAACACAGAAGCTTTAAATGTAGCCCATTCCCAATCATGTCGCTTGCGACAAAAGTTATTGTATTACAATCAGCTGCGACACAATGCTTTTTGCATCGTCTATATGAAACTCTTCCATCAACTAAGTGAAGTAAAATATTTGTTTATTCCTCAGTTAAATTAAAATAATTTTCCTGAATAATACCCCAAAATATTTCGACAAGGTTGAAATCCAAAAATTCCATTTTGAAAAAAATTTGTTGTTATTTTCACTCAAGAATTAAAAAAACAAAAACTAACAGTTCCAACAAAATTTCAAACTGAGATATTTACAGCTGTGTTCAATTAAATGGCAGTGAGTACTCTTTTTTTTATTGAAAAAGCAACGTATTTATAAAGTATTCTCCATTTTAAAGTAAGAAAGTAAAGTTAAAAAAAAAAACAGATTTCGTTAAAATTTTTTATTTCGTTACAATGCTTGAACTTTGCCATTATAGCGGAATATATTACCAAACAAATATCCTCTACGAGAGTTTTTTCATGACTCAATCCTTTTGAGGTAATTTTCGATACGGACCAATGACACTGCCAGACCATTATGCAGACCAGACAATAACTTTTTGCTAATATAATGGCTACTCTACAATCTCTTGGGGATTCTCAGAGCCCTATATACAGCAAGAGCCCCTTAGCGCAAAATGGCCCCTCTTTTTGTGCACAACTCAGATAGTACTAGTTTGGTCATGACTTGGCTAATATTGTTTTTAATTGCTCAAGAGTTTGAGGCTTATTCACATAAACACGATCTTTCCCACAAAGAAAAAAGTCCTGAGGCGTCAAATTGCCTGATCCGGTCGACCAATTGACTTCTCCAAATCTCGAAATAAGTCGTTTTGGAAATTTCTGGTGCAAAAAAGCCCTAATTGGTGCTGTTGTGTCGCTTTTGGCCCCATCTTGTTGAAACCACATATCGTTCAGATCCATATCTTCAATTTCAGGCCAAAAAAATCGGTTCCCCTAAGGCCATAGCACTCAAAATTGACTGTAACGGTAGCTCCTTGATCGTTTTCAAAAAAATACGTACCAATGACACCACCAGACCATAATACATGTGACCCTGACAGTCACATTTTGCGGATGCAATGGCTTCTCTACAATCGCTTGGGAACTTTCAGAGCCCCATATGCGGGAATTTTGCTTATTTATGTATCCACCCAGCGCGAAATGGGCCTCATCGCTGAAAAAAATTTGCTTCGAAAAATCAGCATTTTTTTTTAAACAATTTTAACTCGTTGTTCGGTGATAATTCCATTTTATAAAATGGCAAATTTTTATGTTTAATGTTTGTATGACATGAACATTCAACAGCTACCAGGGCTGCACTTTCCGAAACCCGAAATGGATAAACCTTCAAAAGTGAAAGAGTTTTTTCTTAAATTTCTTCAGAACTTTCAAGTACTATACGATAAAAAAATATAGTATACGAGGGCCGTTTGATAATTGCGTGAAAAATGAAACAAGGAATGATTTTTACCACAAAAAAAAAAATTTATTTCTCAATATCGACTCATAACCGCCAAAATATCTTAAGCGACATAATATCCGATTTATGTTTTTTGATGAAAATCGATAATTTGCGATGGTTTACATCGTCTGTCAAAATTTCATAGGTGTACGAAATTAGATTATGAATTTAAACCAAAAGCAATTTTAGCTTAAGTACACACTACATGTTTGTTTACATTTTTCATGACAGCAAAGTGTCGCTTAAGATGAAATTCTCTAAAAGAAATTAATCAATATAAGAGATAAAATTATTAAAATAAAATTAATAGCAAAGAGATAAGAGATAAAAGATAAAATTAAAAGCAAAGATAATTAAAAAAAACCTTCTCCTGTAAAATTTTCTTTTTGGCGCTTAAGATATTTTGGCGGTTATGAGTCGATATAGTCTCCTTTTAGCACGATACACTTTTTCCGTTTTCGCAAGGTCCTCAAAGTAGGCCTCTGTTTTGGTGATAAGCTCCTCTCTGGTGGTGAATCTCTTTTTGCCGAGCCATTTTTTCAGAGTCGAGAAACAGAAAATAGTCTCTGGGGGCCAAATCTGGAGAATATGCTGGATGAGGAAACAATTCGTACTAGCTGGGCATGTGTGGCAGCTGGTCATGTGTGAACGCCCGCATTATCTTGATGGAAGGGCACTTTTTTTAAGCCAAACTTTGTTTTCGATGCATTCCTATAAATAACTCATTTTACGTGTCTAGAATAAGTTCATTGCGCAGCTTTAAAAAAAAAATTCAATAAATACACTCTTTAGCTTTAAAAACAAAATAAAAAAAAAACAAAAAAACTAGCTCAAGCATGAAAAACAAAATCAAACAGAAAATCGGTTTTTTATGTCATTGACCACATTTTTCAGTCTGAAATCTAGAGCATGTTCACACTTTTGTTTAAATTTTTTTGTTTTTTTTTCACTTATTATTTTTGCCAAGTTGGCCATGTTGCGTTGCTGCTGCGGCTAAAGCACTTAATTGGCAGAGTTTTTATGCTACAATCTAGAAAAATAGCTCTTGCTAAAAATTCAACAGTATTAAAAGGATATTTATACAAATTCTTGGTAGGAATTATTTATGACTTAGCCATAGTTCAAATACTCTACAGCCTTTTTTAAGTATTTTCAAAGTAATGGAGGTTTTAACATATTCAGGACAAATAAGAGGATAGGCGTATTTTTCATCCATTTTGACATGAAGAAGTTGCGTTGTAACGAACAGGTTTCCAAAATAGTTGAAAAAAAACATTTTTTTTTTTAAACCCACATTGCAGTGGGTCCGGTATAGCTTGTACCAAAACTGTTGGTGGTCAAAGATTTGGGAAAACATGTTTTTAAATTAATGATTATAATGGAACAGGTATTGCTTTTACCAAAATAGTTGGCGGTGAAAAATCTCTAGAAAAGTATTATCACATTAGAAACAATTGTATTGGGACCAATATAGCTTGTACCAAAAGTAGTGGTAGTAAAAATTTTAACAAAAAGCATTTTAATAGAGTTAACATTTTGTGTTTTCTCAGCTTTTAAACAATGAAAACTATTACAGTTTCTAGGAAAATTTTACAATCATAGTTTAATAAAAATATTTGTATCTATAAAAATTGTATTGGGAGTCTGGCGAAGCCAGATTTACAAAATATGTAATCTTACAATTATTGAATAAAATTCGCAAATTTAGTTGTAAGTGTTAGGCAACACGCATCAAAACAAACACTAACTGTTTTGCAAAAAGCATACGGCATAACACAAAATAATACTCAACTCACTCATACTTATTTTCCTCTCACATGAACAAGTGAGTCACATAAGATCATTTCCTCAAAACCAATAGAGTAATAATTTGTCAACACACATGTGTGTAGAAGTACTATGAGTTTTTTTTGGTTTTGGTGGGAATGAGTGAAAGTATTTTGTTGAGTTGGTATAAGTACAGACTTGCACCAATAGTCATGGCTCATGACTTAAGTATAATAATTTTATTAGTACTCATTGCAGATCTCTGATTGGGACCAATATAGCTTGTACCAAAAGTAGGGGTAGTAAGAAGTCGAACGAAAATCATTTTATTATAGTTTTCATTTTGGGTTTTCTCAGCTTTTAAGCAATGAAAACTATTGCAGTTACTAGGCAAATTATCCAATCATAGGATAATACGAATATTTTATCTGTCAAAATGCTCAGTAAATTTCCCAACTATTTTGGTACAAGCTATATTGGACCACTTTGGAACAATTTTAGAACTATTTCAAATTTTTTCTAGTTTTTTGTAAGACATCTTCAGTTTGCAGCATATTTTAACAGCTAGAAACTTGTCATAAGTAGTGTCATAAGAGCGTGCTTATAACTTTTTAATGGCTGTGGCTTCAAACCATGACCGCCTCTGTTTTAGAGTTGGATTTTGCTTTCGAATAATTACACTGTTCAACGTGAAAAAAAATAACAAGGTTCTGACAATGGATTCTGGTAGAGGGGACAAAAAAACAATACATGTGTATCGGCGTTTTGAAAGTTTACGTCTGAGTTTTATTTTAGGGGGGATTTAATTTTCACACTTTTTGAACATTCTTATAGTGAATCGGCATAGGAAATCATGTTATCCTGACATTTTGGGTATACGATGTGTTGTGAGGATTTATGTAAAATACGAGAATTTTTTTTTGGAATATTTTAACCCATTATATCCTTGTTTTATGGGTCTTTTTTGCCTTTATTAGAAAAAGGTCAAAAAAGACCCATAAATTGAGAAGTTAGGGGGCTAAAATGTTCCACAAAAATATTTCTCGTAGTACTTTACATAAATCCTCAGAACACATCCTATACCCAAAATGTAAGGATAACATGATTTCCTATGCCGATTCACTATAAGAATGTTCAAAAAGTGTGAAAATAAAATCCCCGCTAAAATAAGACTCAGACGTAAACTTTCAAAACGCCGATACACGTATATTGTTTGTTTGTCCGCTCTGCCAGAATCCATTGTCGGAACCTTGTTATTTTGGTAAAAAATTGATTTTGTTGTTCAGTGTTATTTGTTATATTTGTAATTTGCAATTCGCAAAATTTAGGCACATATTTAGGTAGGATGATTGGATATGCGACTTGGAGAAGTTGGGTTAGACGTGGTGGGACTTGGAGAATGTGAATTCCCAAAGTGGGTTCGAATCCTAGGGTGTTGAACTTTTATTTGATATGAAAATATGTTTTTGTGTTTCCTTAAAACGAATTTATTTGTATTCATAGCTCAAAAATAAATTCTTTTAATTTTTATGACTTTTTTGTAATTTCATATAAAGTTCATATAACTCAAAAATAAATTCTTTTAATTTTTTATTTTTTAAAATTTTTTTTTTTTTTTTTTTGTGACAAAGTATCAGAAATTTAAACTTATTTAATACATATTTCTTTTGCTACCCTAAGTTGTCATTTTGATAAAATCCGTCATTAATTCCAATTTTAAATATGTTTCTTTTGTCAACTTTGCCACATTGAGTACTTTATGTTGTTTACATGCACCCTCATACTTGTTGTATTCTAAATTTTTGCTGTCGATGTTGTTGTTGGTTTTCCTCTTCATTGCACTTGCCACACATGTGCTGTGCGATGTATGACAAAAAAAACAACAAAAAAAAATAAAAACAAGAACAACAACTGTTAAGCAATAATAAAGTAGGTGCAAAAAGTATCAGTGTGCCACCTCGAAGACAACGGTGGCAACAACAACAACAACTACCACATCAACATCAACAATAATAAATAGCAATGCAGAAACTAGGTCGTTATTGACGTCTTCACTTACCAGAAGGTTAGGTTGGCATATTTTGGTGTTGTTGTTGTTTTTGGTTTTTTTTTTGCCATAAAATGCAGTGCCATCTGTTGTAAAATTGCTGCAACATATTTCTCGTTTTGTCAAAAATATTGCAGCCTTAAATAAAGCAATTGCAACAGAGTCACACCATGATCATACATAACAACAACAACAACAACAACAACAACAACATGATAACAACTAGAGTAAATTAACTATTTGGGCATGATGCGCGCCAAATAAAAACCAAAACAAAATTTCACCAAAAAGCACATAAAAAAAAACAACCCATTTTAACGACCTGACCTCAACACCCTGCTTTGCATATTTTTTTTTTTTTTTTTTTTTTTTGCTTACCTACTTATAAATAATATTGTTGCATTTTCATTATTTTTTTTTAATTTTCCGTTTTATTGTTTCATAATTGCTGCTGCTATTTAAATGTATTGCTGCTGTTGTGCTGTGTTTATTTTATTTTTTATTTTTATTATTATTGTGAATGACACTAATTAACGTAGCTGTTGGCGTTGACTATCGCCACGCGCATGCATAAAATATGTAGCTATGTTGATAAACATTGTTGCAACTGCAACAAAAATAACAACAACATATATTAAGTGCGTTTATTTTAGTTGTTTTTCTGCTGCTGCTGTTGTTGCTGTTCTGTCAAGTTATAAACCAAGAAAACATTGACAGTTTATGAGTTATTAAGCATGATTGATGGCATTGTTATTGAGCTACAGACAATGACAGCAGCAGAAAACACAACAATAACAACAACAACAGCAGTAGGTGAATTATATGCACAGCCAAGTGCATGAAGTAGTAGTTGATAGTGTGTCAGATAGATACAACAGCCGGCCTGCAATAAACAGCAGCAGCAGCACCCAAACAATGTGCATAAGAATGCACTCAATGCGACAGTAACAAAAAAAAAAACAACAACAAAAACAAAAACAACAACAACAACAATAACAACAACAACAACATTAACATATACAAACAGCAACGAAAAATAATTCCAGCAGCAATAAAATTATTTTTACTACAGCATAAAATTTTTCCATTGATTAAGTAACATGTAAATGTATTGTTTTTGTAGGAATGTTTTCATGAATGATGAACGTGTAGTTAAGTTGTTCTTTTATTGTAACTTTGAATACCTACATGTTTATTTGTAAATATGTGTTTCGTAAATATTCCTTTGAACTTACTTTGATAGTGTTGACAGCTGGATAGTTTATTGCTTATTTTCACTTTAAGTTTTTACTTTTTCAGAAATTTAATGTTCGTGATAAATACTCTTCGTCGCTGCAACCATCTATGTTGTTTTTTTCTTTTTATACACATAGACATTTTAAGTGGGCATGATCAATTTTTAACCTTGTGCTCAACAACGAAATTTGTCAGATTTTATTAAGATAGTCATAATGATGCAAGGAAAAATCAATAATGACCATCATTAATTTTGAGGGGATGATTAGTAAGGGAAAGTAGTAAGAGGAAGAGTATTAATCAATGATACAGTAGTGAAAAGTTTAAAAAAACTTCGTGCTTTCTGTACATAATCTCAGAAGTAGCGAAAGAAGCAATTTTTTGGGTATATAACTTCAATTATGATAGAAAACCGTAGGTTCGTAAATAGGCGGTCCCTTAATAAAAAGTTTTAATATGCTAGCCAGTAAGTATAAGTATAAGTATAAGTATAAGTATAAGTATAAGTATAAGTATAAGTATAAGCATAAGTATAAGTATAAGTATAAGTATAAGTATAAGTATAAGTATAAGTATAAGTATAAGTATAAGTATAAGTATAAGTATAAGTATAAGTATAAGTATAAGTATAAGTATAAGTATAAGTATAAGTATAAGTATAAGTATGAGTATAAGTATAAGTATAAGTATATTTATTTATTTATTTATTTAGCCAAACAAGGCACTTTTCTTACATACTAACTTAACCTTATACTAACAGTTTTATTTTATTATGACTTATGCTAACAGGTTTTTTTTTTTTTTTTTTTTTTTTTTTTTTTTTTTTTTCTCCTTTCCTTGTTTTTGGTGATTGAAGGTAATTCGTAGTGTGGGCGTGAGCCGCCCACACCACTGACATATTTTCTAAACATGTCAAAAGAAGAGGTGGAGACAAGAGAGGGAGAGCACAGGACTATTGAGTGTTAAGTGGGAAACAGATATTTGGAGAGGGTACACTTAAATGTGGATTTTGACATGGACGGTGAATAGCAGGCGCATATATTATTGAATGTTCTACAACATCTGTTTAAGGGTTCATTGTATGCATAAACAGTGCAGTGTTGGTGTTCGTTTAACAGTCTTGTATGTCTAGTTAGCCTTTCAGGAATATTAAATGTAATCTTACTCGAGATATATTCAATGTCGATTAATCCAGTTATGACATCAAATGTGAAGCACGAGCTTAATAAGATTCTTCTTGATGATAAAGGCATCATATTCAAAAGGCCTAGTCTGTGTTCGTATGGTGTCAGGTTACTGAAGTCGCGAGGGTCATAAGAGTCTCTTAGTGCAAATAGCAAAAATTGTTTTTGTATAGATTCGAATCTAGAGCTATGTGACTCAAAGGCAGGATCCCAGATTATGCAGGCATATTCAAGTAATGGTCGCACTAATGTACAGTAAAGGGTCTTTGTTACCCACACATTCCTGAATTCTTTTGCACGCCTTTTTATGAATCCGAGTTGCTTACTAGCTCTAGATAAAGTTTTATCGTAATGAAGATTAAAGCGTAGCTTGTTGTCCAGGATAACGCCAAGATCTACGATATGATTTACCCTGCAAATTTCAATGCTATTCAGAAAGTAGCGGTTATTCTCTACCAGAACCTTCCGGGAAAAACTTATAACGTTACATTTACTTACATTGAGATAGAGCCTGTTTAGATTGCACCATTGTTCCAAAGCATTTAGTTTCGACTGTAAGAAATTGGCATCAGCTTCGGACTTAATGATGTGGTACATTTTAAGATCATCTGCGTACATGAGATGCGGGATGTCAATTAGTACTTCAGACAAGTCAGAGATAAATATATTGAAGAGGAGTGGACCGAGATGACTGCCCTGAGGAACACCAGAAGAGACAGATATTTTCTTAGACAATATACCTTGGAACTTCACATATTGAGACCTTCCGCATAGGTAAGATTTGAGCCAATTAAGTACCAAACCGGATATACCAAACTTCTGTAATTTGAGAACTAAGATGTGATGATCAACACGATCAAAGGCTTTACTGAAGTCTGTATAGACCGCGTCGACCTGATGTCCTTTTTCCATTTCGGTAAGCACATGCGAGACTAAGATTGCAAGATTTGACGTGGTTGATCTGCCCTTACGAAAACCATGCTGAGGTTCGTTAAGTAATGGATTGACTAGATCTGTAAGCTTTTCACAAATGAGTTTTTCAAAAAGTTTTGGTATAGCAGACAATATGGCAATACCCCTATAATTTTCAATACACCTTTTATCACCTTTTTTATATATAGGTGTGAGATGGGAAGATTTCCAGTACGATGGAAAGGTACCTAGAACCAAGGATTTGTTAAAGATGATATGAAGCGGCCTGATAAATTGATCTACGCATTGAACTAATAGGCAGGGAGGTATTTGGTCGGGGCCAGGAGACTTGTTTGAATCAAGATTAATGATGGCTTTATGTATTTCCTCCAGAGAAAGACTGAGGTTGTAAATTAAGGGTGATGTGTTTGGAGAGGGAGACTGCGATAGAGTCCAATTTGAAGGAACACAAAATACTTCTTTAAAATGATCAGCAAAGAGGTTACAGATCATTTGAGGGTTGGAAGAAACCACGTTACCTTTGAACATAGACGTGGGGTAACCATAGGATTTTCGCTTAATATTAACGAAATCGAAAAATTTTTTTGGATCTTTAATAATATTCTCACCAATTATATTTGTGTAAGATTTATACGCTACATTTGACTTGATGGAGAACTCTTTGGATAGTTCTTCATATCTGATCTTTTCTTCATCACTTACATTGTGGGAGCTTCTAATGATTTTGTGAAGCTTATTTCTTTGATTTCTTAGATGCCTAAGATTTCTATCCAGCCAGGGTTCTGAAAATTTGTCCCTTTTCTTAATTTTGGGGACGTGCCTATCAATTATATGAAAAACACGCTGGTAAAAAAGCAATACAGCACTGTCCAAGCCCATAGTCTCAAGTTCCATCCAGTTCCAAGTGCTCATATCAATTGCTATATTTGTGTAATCTGCGTTATGAAAATCGTACACAATTGAGTTGTTGAACGAAAGGGAATAAGTTATATTATTCGTTGACAACTCAACTGTTAAGGCTGTGTGGTGAATTGTATTGGAGAAAATATGTTCAGCCTCACAAGTCTGACCCACTTTGACTTCGTCATAGGAGTTTGTGAAGACTAAGTCTAACCACTTGCCATTCTGATTTGGGCGGGGTGCAACTTGCTGCAAATCATTATTATAAAACGTACTAAATAAGGTAAAATCAATCGGGCTTGAAAGGTTAACTGGAAGAAGACAGTTGTCATTTTCATCAATTTCAAAGGAAACATTTGGACGATTAAAGTCACCAAATATTATAACCTTATCTTCTTCATTCAAGGTCAACATTAACGATGAAATAGATTCACTTAATACGTTGTATGCATTTTCTGTTGCACCTGGAGGAATATAAAAGACACAAATATATATGAAGAGATTGCTTTGTAAACACATTCTGATTATTTGGTGTTCGAAAAATTGGCAGGGGGTGGTTTCGACAATTTCAGAAGGAATGGAGTTGCTTGTTGCGATTAGAACGCCCCCTCCACGAGAAAGGCCAGTTTTTAAGTAATCCCGATCATTTCGGAAAACTGTCCAACTACTATCCAATATTTCCTCATTCTTAAAAGTGTTGTTCAACCAAGTTTCAGTGAAAACAAACACATTGAAGTTAGTGGATTTTCCTTCTATGAACAGTTTATTTAATTTCCCTCTCATACCACCACAGTTGTGATAGAATATATTTATTTTTAGGGAGCTCATTGGTGGGTTGGGCTGGTTTTGAGATACAGGGGTCGCGCTAGGGTAATAAAGAGGAGCACTAGCAGAGTTTGGTGTTATTTCATGCGAAGAGATATGTATTGGGCTGGAAAAAGGAGTTTGATTTTGTGCAATTTGTAAGCTATTGTTTTTAGACATAGAGATTTGATTATGAGTAAGCTGGTTAGGAATAATATTGCTGCTGCTCTTTACGGGACTTTTGAAGGTAAGAGACATGTTTTGACCTTACATGAGCACCATATGTGTCAAGATCTTCTTTGACTTGGTGGATCGTCAATCCGAGTTGCTCATGGAAACTAGTGAATAAATTGCGCAATTCATCGACATCGGTAGGTAAACCTTCTTGCTGTATCAAGACTTTGAGGTTTGTCTTGGTTTTGCCCTCTATACAGGTGGAGACCGGTGCCTTATACATGTAAGCAAGATACAGGCGCACATTGTTGTAGACGCTGTTCTCTCTAAGGCGAGAAAGGGCATATCTGCTCTCATTGTCAGCACAAGAGTTCAAAGTAAGTCTCACTCTAGGTGGTTGAAGAGGGTCGATGAAAGAAGTGGGGCTGCCAGGTTGGTTAGGGGCTATATTAGTGACTGGAGCAGAATGAGAAGGAACAGAAGGAGATGGAACAAAAGGAGATGGAACAGAAGGAGATGGAACAGAAGGAGATGAAACAGAAGGAGATGGAGCAGAAGGAGATGGGTTAATAGTGTGGGAATGAACGAAGTTAGGATACAGTGTGTGGAGTATGTTACTCTCATTTTTATCTGACGGAGTGTCAAAGTTAGGATTAAGATTGAACGAGACTCGTTTTGGGTTAGAAGGCTGAAGTGATTGATTCGCTCGATTCGAGTTAGAAGATTTTTCCTTTTTTGTATGATTGACCTGCCGAGTGATATTAGGTAATTTATTGTTTGAAGGTGTGTTGTTTGGATGAGGTAAAGTAGGAGTTTCTTTATATAAAGATTTCTTAGCATGAGAATAAGACTTAGAATTATAAATGTTGGAATCATAATTAGTATATAAATTTAACTTAGAGTTAGAGTTTAAGTGTGAATTGGAATTAGACTTAAAAGAAGATTGATGGTTAGAATTATACCTAACATTGGGGTTAGAAGGCATTTTGGTATTTGGCATTGTTTTATGTTGGGTAATCTTGTTATTCTGAATGGTTTCTGATTGTGGGTTGGTTTGGTATTTTTTTACAAATTTTGGCTTTGTGTTAACAGGCGGATAGTTAATTGGGTTGGTTTGGTGTTTGTTTACAATTTTTGGCGTTGTGTTATGTGTGTGTTGGGATATTTGACTATTCTGGTTCGGTTGTGAGTTATATGGAGTGTAGTTTAGTTGCGGACTGAAAAATGGAAACGTTTTTGTTTTAAAGCTCCAATTAAGATCTGAGGTGTGTTGTTTTGGTTTTTTATTGTCCTTCCAGACTGACAAGTACATCGATTCCAGCTTAACACCTTTGTTATTATACGACTGAAACAGCCATACGTATTTTGCAGGCATTTCGAATTTGAAGCAGCACGGTTTTATCTTCTTACAGTCTTTCAAATAGATGCTGTATTTTCTTCGGAAAAAATCATGTATCCATGTAGTATCTGCCAACTGTGGAGTTCCTTTTATATAAAATACTGTATATTGCAACTGATTCCCCGTATTCAGCTTTGCCAGTCTGCTTTGCCACTCAGAAACAGTCCAACTTGTACCGAATTTTGAAATCTTTTCCAGTGCAGCACTGGCCGACGGAGGCGTTGGTTGTTGTACATATAGAGGATTCTGAGTTTGCGCACGGGGAGCGGAGACCGGTGGTGAACCAATTGTGGGCGAACACAAGGAGACTTCCCTAATTTCATCAAAGATGGATGATGAGTTTTGGTAGGAACTAGTTTGGATTGATTCCGGGAATGTTCCGAGATCTTTGGGTAAGGACCTGACGGCATCCGATATATCTGCAAGCGTCGAACGGAATGTACACATATGCTCACTTATGACATTTATCTGGTTGCTCAGAAATTCTAAAAGTGGATCGGACATCTGGGGCGAGGGCAAAGGTTTAGGAGAAGCTGATTGCTGAATAATGTCTAGATCATTTCGAAGATATGCAATATCTTCCTGTATTTTTGTTATGGAGTCTGTTTTTTTCATTACTTGCGTAATGTCTTTTTTTAAATCACACAACGCGGAATTGTTATTGTTTGCTCGCACTGATTCAATGAGCAAATTTATGCTTTTTGACATGCTTAACAAATTTGTTTGAGTATATTTCATGTAGGGCTCCAAAGCATTATTAGCCTCTACAGTGGAATGTACTGCATTGTCAATTTTACAACAAGTTTTATTGAAAAACTGCTTGTTTTCCTGTTGTAAAGAACCGAGAGAGTCACTTAAACACTTAATCGCGAGCATTATGTGTGACAGAGATATCTGTCTACATTCATCACAGAAGAACATAAAGTTTGCTGCGTAGTCTTCTAAGTAGTTAAGGCTCCTCTTAGATAAGCCCACACATACACCATGAAAAAAGTTGTTACAAAGCCCATTGCAGGTAACAATGGGTGCATTTTTGTCTACAATTGTGCAATTTTTATTTCCGCACGACATTTCAATATAGCACAATTTTTTTTTTTTTTTTTTTTTTTTTTTTTTTTTTTTTTTTTTTTTGACACAACGAACTTGCAACTGCTTAATCCGCACTTTTTATTTTTTTTTATTTTGCTTGTTTATTTGCTTGACGACACCGCTCTAGAGTTGTTGATTAAGTAGCGCAGTGAACAATGGGTTTGATTTGTTTTTGTTCTGACCGCTTTTAATTTTATTTTGTTGTTATTTTATTTTATTAGTAACAATATTTTATTGTTTTGGCAGTTCTTAAGGGTTCACTGAACGGCACACTTATATTTTTTTTTTTTTTTTTTTTTGACACAACGAACTTGCAACTGCTTAATCCGCACTTTTTATTTTTTTTTATTTTGCTTGTTTATTTGCTTGACGACACCGCTCTAGAGTTGTTGATTAAGTAGCGCAGTGAACTTATGGCAGTGCAATGGGTTTGATTTGTTTTTGTTCTGACCGCTTTTAATTTTATTTTGTTGTTATTTTATTTTATTAGTAACAATATTTTATTGTTTTGGCAGTTCTTAAGGTTTCACTGAACGGCACACTTATATTCGCGATTGTGAAACCAAGTGGTTGAGATAGGTTAGGGTAAAGAAGTTAATTTTGCGGAGCTTATTGAAAAACACGTCCGATCGGTTTGACTGTCGATAGCGATATACTTTTTAAGTATAAGTATAATTATAATTATAAGTACAAGTATCAGTATAAAAGTATGTATAGGTTTAAGAAGAAGAATATTCAAATACTATGTAAGTAAAATATATATAAAATAGTAAAATATTCATTAAACTATGGATAAAAATTAAAATTAATACAAAAGTAGAAAATATTAAAAAAAAACTCATAAAAAATCGAATATATAATACAAAATATAAAAAAATGCAAATGAAATAAAAAAAAAAAAAAAAAAAAAAACAATAAAAATAAAAATAAGAAAAATTAAAATTTAACATAAAAGTAAAAAAGTAAATAAAAATATAAAAAAATAAAATACAAATAAAATCAAAAAATAAAACAATATAAAACTTTTTTAAAGCTTCAAATATTTTTAAAGTAATTAAAAAAAATAAGACTAAAACTAAAAAAAACTAATAAACTGAAACTAAAACTAAAAATAAAACTAAGACCGACTAAAGCTAAAACTAAAACTAAAACTAAACCTAAAACTAAAACTAAAACTAAAACTAAAACAAATACTACAACTACAACTAGAACTACAGCTAAAACTAAAATTTAAATTTAAATTTAAACTTAAACAAAAAATAGAAATAAATACAAAAATAAAAGTAAAAATAAAAAAAAATATAGATAAAAATAAGAAAAAAGCAAAAGTAATGAAAAAAAAAACACCAAAACATAAATGGAAAAAATAAAATAAAAATAACAATATATAAAAACTTAAATATAAAGCAAACAAACAAAAAAATAAAAATTTAAAAAGAATAAATTGAAAAATAAAATTAAAAATCAAGACCAAACAAAAAGAAAAAATTGAAAAATAAGAATATGAAGTGGAATTAAAAGAACAATAAGAATAAGAATAAGTATTAAGATAGAATTATGATGTAGATAACTGATCTTAGAACTGAAAAACAAAAACAAAATCTAAAATTAAAACTAAGACCAAAACTAAAAGAGACTTAAACTAAAACTAAAACTAAAACTTAAACTAAAACTAAAACTTAAACTAAAACTAAAACTAAAACTAAAACTAAAACTGAAACTAAAACTAAACCTAAAACAAACTTAAACTAAAACTAAAACTAAAACTAAAACAAAAATAAAAACCAAAAATAAAAACATAAATAAAAGCAAAAACAAAAACTAAAACAAAAAAAAAATAAAAATAAACACAAAAATAAAAATAAAAATAAAAATAAACACAAAAATAAAAAGTAAAAATAAAAATAAAAACAAAAACAAAAATAAAAACAAAAACAAAAACAAAAACAAAAACAAAAACAAAAACAAAAACAAAAACAAAAACAAAAACAAAAACAAAAACAAAAACAAAAACAAAAACAAAAACAAAAACAAAAACAAAAACAAAAACAAAAACAAAAACAAAAACAAAAACAAAAACAAAACAAAAACAGAAACAGAAACAGAAACAGAAACAGAAACAGAAACAGAAACAAAAACTAAAACTAAAATAAAAACATAAACAAAAACAAAAATAAAAATAAACACAAAAATAAAAATAAAAATAAAAATAAAAATAAAAATAAAAATAAAAATAAAAATAAAAATAAAAATAAAAAAAAAATAAAAATAAAAATAAAAACAAAAAACAAAAACAAAGAAAAGCATTACAGACAAAAACGAAAATAAATTTAAAAATAAAAAATAAAAAGAAAAATATATGTGAATAATTAAATAGAAATAAGATAAAAAATAAAAATAAATATAAAAAAAAAATTAAAAATACAAAAAAAAAAATAAAGAAGAATAAAATATTAAATTAAAAAAATAAAATTAAAAATCAAAACCCACAAGAATAAGTAAGTATAAGAATAAGTATAAAGATAGGATAAGGATGATGTGTATAACTGATCTGATGTAAATATGATAATCACGTAAATAAATTTTCTTCATTTTGTTTTTTTTCTGTGTTTAATAGTTTAGGGTTTTCACATATAGAAACAAGACTACCCTTAGTTCGGGTAATACAATGGATTAGTGATGGTTATTTAATTTTCTTAGTAAGATAGACAAGCATTACCTTTTCGTACTTTTTGTTTTATTTAAAATATAGGATTTTGCACGCTTTTGTTATTACCCATTTAAACAATTATGTTATTATTAAAAATCTTATGACTTTATTTTAAATTTATTTATATTATTTTATATTTTCATATAAGTATTAAATAAAGTATAAAATAAAGTATTAAATAATATATATTCCTGTAAAAATATATATTCCTATAAAATAATATAATTTAACATGCAATTTTCGATAAGATGCTCACGATCAGTTGATCTCTTAATATTCTATTGATCAGTTTCACCAATCGATATTTTTTCAAGCCTCTATATTGCTCGATCATCGGTGATATGAAAGCTACTTAGTTTTATATTCCAGTTCAGTTCAATAGTCAAACTATTCTTGATCAATTTTGAACCCGATCCTATTTGATCTGTATATAATAATTTATTTCTTCGATCACCTTATGATAAATTCTTGTGTCAAATAATTGGTTTCAAATCAATTTTAAATGCACTATATAATAGCTTTCTTTCTCTCAATAGCGTTCCTTTTTTAATCAATTAAACGCTTTTTGAATTGAAAATTACTCGATCATATTGGATCAATTTATTCACTTTTTGTTCAATCTTTCCAAGTATAAGATATAATATGGGAGAACTTTCTTCGGTTTCATAACTTTAAAAGTCAGTTCGTTTCTAACTTGATCTGACTTGTTCGCTCACTAACAGAACAACAGTCGCTTGAGTTGATCACTTTTGATCGCACTCGATCACTTTTGACCGTAGGTTTTTTAGCGTTTATTTCCAAATTTCAGTTACAAATGCAATATGATCAGTTCCATTACGATCGTAACTGATCGGTTGCTTAGGCTCGATCGGTTGCTTGATTTTATATGTTTTATAGTGCGATCACATACGATCTTTTGAAAGTTGTTAAAGTTTATAAATCCAATATGATCACTTTTAAGTTATGATCATAATGATCAGTGTAATAAATCGGCTCATATTTATTTTGAATAAAAAATATTTGTGAACATTGATTTCCTTGAAATTTTAAATCTTTATGCTTAAAAGAACTCCTATTCTTTTAGTAATTTTTTTTCTAACACATCTTTCAAGCTTTAACAAAAGTTCAAGCCATACGTAAACATCTATATTTAGTACGTGTGTCATAGTGACGTTTATTGTTTACATTGAGTTTCATTCAAAAGACGGCATAATTTCAACACATGGTCATATACACACACACACGCACGCACTCAAACAGTTATAAGCATTCAGAAACAGCGACGAAGGCTTAAAAATTCACACCGTTATATATCATTACGTCAAAATATAAAATTTTTTACTATTACGATGCCGTTGTCACATTCTAAAACGTATTGCATGGGCATGAGTGGAATTCTAGGCTGTTATATTTTGACTGCTGCTGCGGACTGGATCGTTATTGTTGAGTGGGTGGTAGTGATGGAGCAGTATAAAATAGCATGAAACTGTGAATACTACTTCAATTTTTATTTTTTTTTTTTTATTTATTATCTTTCACATTGTTTAGCATTCATTCATGAATTGCGTTGTTTCATTATATTTTAAAATTATCATCATCATCATCATCATTATTATCGTGAACATCCACATCAGCATACAAAACGAGTGCAAGATGAATAAATGCGACGGTCACACGTGATAAAATGTCAAAGAGGAAGAGTGAGAGTGGGTGTGTGGGATGTGTGGGAGAGGGAGGGAATGCATAAAAAGCCGTATGTGTGTAAGTGTGAAACCATGTTTTTCCGCAGTATTTAAATACAGTTTTCATTCAGCTCTGAATAGAAAATAATAGCTTTCCGTTAGAGCTTTTGCAGTTATGTAGTTGAAAAAGTTCTATGAGTTCTATTAGAAACTAATTTAATAGAAATTGATCTTGTTTATATGAAATGATATGACTTTAATTAAGAATAAGTGAAATTTTTATACTATAATTTTTTTTCTCTCTCTCTCTCTCTTTTCAGAAATAAAAGTGCAAAATTGAGAAACTAACAAGAAATCCGTAACAACAACATTGACAAAGTATATAAACTAAATGACGTCTTTTTATCGAAGTGAAAAGCAAAAACCTTTCTTGACAACATTAGCTAAATTAATTAAAACAAACACTCAACGAGAAAAGTTAGTTAATTCAACTTATTCAAAATAAAAAAAGCAAAAACAAAAATAAAGAAACACTAACAAATGTTAGTTCACAAAGTATCTAAAGATGAACGCTAAATTAACAACTGAAACATTAACAACGACAAAAAAGCTTCAGCAACAGCAACAACAACCAACACAGCACCAATTAACGCTGCAACCAACAGTTACAGCAACAACAACATCTGCAACATTTGCAGTGAGAACAAATTATGCGTCCATAAGAAAGAGAATAAAACTCTTGCAACACCAATATTGTCGTGACACATTGCAACATCAACAACAACAACATCGTCAAAGTGACAAGCATTTGACAGCTGAAGCGGCGCAGACGAGCAGCGCTTCAGTGTGTACGGTAGAAAGAGATTTAGAGATTTGTTTCCGCGGAGAAGCAACAGCAACAGCAACAATGCAAAAAATGAGAGCAATACAAGTGGCAGCAACAACAAATTCTGCTGCTATCGCCAATGACAATGCCGACAGCAGCAACAGTATTTGCTTAATATGTCGACAGCAGCTGTCGAAATGTTGCCTGCGCTGTTGTCAGCATTTGTTGTCACCAACAGTGAAAAGCCACAATAGTGTAACAACAAATACAACAACATCAACAGCGACAATTTTAAAAGCAACAAATTCTGGCAGCTGTCGAACTTATTGTGTATCCTGCCAACGAAGACTTTCGACAGCTGCTGAAGTTAGCAGTAGTTGTCCACATTGTCAACATTGTTTAGGCGCTGCAGCAGTAACCAGCGATTCGACAGCAACATATAGTTGTAGCTGTTGCTGTCAAAAATTACATAAATTAAAGCTTTTGAAAAGAGTTGCAGCAGCAGCAACAACAACAAACACAACGACAACAACAAGTTGTCACACATCGCTCAGAACAACAGCAGCATCCTCATCATCACCAGCAGCAGCAGCAACAACAACATCAACGACGTCAGCGACGAATGTCATTGAACTGCCGGCGCCACACAGTTGTACAAATGACAACCAAATGCTTCCAACAACAGCCACAGCAACGACAAGAACGTCAACAACAAAATCAACAACAACATCAACTTCAACAGCAACAACAGTTAAGAGTGACGCAGCAAACTGCAAACTTATGTTGTTCAATGCAATCATTATGTTTCAATTCTTACTCCATTATTTGCAAACGCAAATGTTGCTGTTGTTTAAGTGGCGACGTAGAAGTCGTAGAAGACGACGACAGCCACATCCACATAATCAACAACAACAACAACCAGGTCCTCCATTTACCACAAGACTGAGATTTCGTAGTTATTCCTATTTATCTGAAGCAGCAGCAGCAGCAATAACAGCAGTACCATCTACAACAAAACTAAGAACAGCGTCACAGCAACATCCACGTTATCATCGCATTCAACAACATTCACAACGTCATCGACAACAGCAACAGCAGCAGCAGCAGCAGCAACAACAACAACAATATCGACCTCGTCCTTCGCAGCAAAATCAGCCAAATTACTCAGTTTTATACATAATATTAATCATTTTATCGTTCCTATCGTCGTTTCTGCCATCAACACAAGCTCAAACATCACAGCAAAATGTTACACTAACGCGCAATGAAACTGGTGAGTGATATGCAACAGTTTTCTTTATATTTTAAAAATTGTTATAGGAACTTTATTTATAAAAAAGCCGAGCTTTTAAACCGATTCGAGCTTCAAAAGCTATTTTAGATCGACAACTTTATTATAAGCTTTAAAAGCTCACAAAAAATATTTAAAAAAAAACGAGACCAAATTTGAAAATTATCACAGATTTTTTTGAACAAAAAGATCTGCAAAAGCTTTAAACCTTTAAAACTTTTTTAGTTGATATGTCTTTTAGATACATTCATTCTTTGGAAGTATAAAGCTTTGGAAAATTTGCTATTTACAAGCATATAAAAACTTTAAAAATAATAATAAAAAGCTTTTATAATGAAATTTCTCCTTATAAAATATTTCAATTAAATAAACTTTATAAAACAGCGAATAAACTTTTTATAAAGCTTTTTCAAGCTCTATCTTGTTACTAGCAATGAATTTTTAATAGAAGCTATTGATGTGCAGGACATTCCAAAGTTGAAGAATATTATCGCAACATCTTTTGAAACAAAAGCTTAAAAGCTTTTATTGGGTGATATGTTTTTGGAAATATTCATTCTGTGCAACTGTTAAGTTTTGTCACAATCTGCTCTTAAAATGTGTCGAAAAGCTTTTAAAATTATCTCAAGATATGCAATTCTCCTTATTTCAAATTCTAAAACAAATTTTTAAGCTTAATTTAGGAGTGAATTGTACTTTTTTTGAAAAGGTTTTAATGAGCTTTACTTTTTATCTCACAATGATTTTAATGATTTTAATAAAAAAGCTTTTTATTTGGAGTTACTCTGCACTCTTAAAAATAACTATCGTACCAAGTTTTAAAAGCACAACTTAAAAAAGTTCAAAAGCTTTCGACATTATTTGAAAGTAACGTTATTTTTTTAACTTTTCTGTATTTTTACGGTCAGGAAAAAGATTTGTCTCATATTGTTTTTATAATTTTCTGAAAGCTTTTTACATAATCTCCATAGATCTTCGAAAATTCCAACAAATCTTTATGAGATCATTTAATTATATTTTTTTCAGCTTTATAAAAGAGCAAAAGGAAACATTTTTAGAAAGCTTTTTATAAGCTTTATACCGAAATTTCAATAAATTGTACGTAAAAGCTATTTATAAACAGGACATGCTAGAGTTTTAGGTGATTTTTTTCTTTCGGTCACATTTTTTTTAATAGTTTGAGCTTTAAAGCTTTTTTGGAGTAAAATTTTTTCTATACATTTATGCTGTGAAAGCGTCGAGCTTTTAAATAGTGTTTTCCAATTAAGTTTTATTTAAATGTACGTTCAAGATCCAAATTAAATTTTTTTATAAAAGCTTTAACTAAGAAAGCTTTAAAGCTTTTTTTAGGTCAACTATTTTTGAACACACTCATTCTGTTAAAATAAAACGCTTTGTCACACGTAGGAACAAGGAAACTATTAAAATTATAAACAGCTTTTATTATAAAAAAAAAGAATTTTATCTGTATAAAAAAGCGAATTGATCTTTTTTAGAAATTTTTTTGAGCTTAATACGTATTGTTCCTTAAAATGAATTTTTCAGAAAATGTTTTGTGCGTCAATCGCAGCATTTTTAGAAGCAGAATGCTTTGCAGAAAGCTTTTTTAAAAATTTTTTTGCACTTTTATACCGCAAAAGTAACAAGATTTATCTTAATTGACTCTATAGAATCCTTTAAAATCTACAGGAAAAGCTTTAATAATATCAAAAAAGCTTTCGAAAGCTTTTTAAAAAAATTTTGTTTGCATTTTCATACTGCAAAAGTAGTCTTGTCACAACTGACCATAGAATCTTTTAAAATCAACCAGGAAAAGCTTTAATAATATCAAAAAAGCTTTCAAAAGCTTTTTAAGCAATTTTTATTTGCATTTTCATACAGGAAAAGTAACAAGATTTGTCACAACTGACTCTATAAAATCTTTTAAAATCAACAGGAAAAGCTTTAATAATATCAAAAAAGCTTTCAGAGGCTTTTTAAACAATTTTTATTTGCATTTTCATACTAGAAAAGTAACAAGATTTGTCACAACTTACGCTATAGAATCTTTTAAAATCAACAGGAAAAGCTTTATAAATATCAAAAAGCTTTCAAAAGCTTTTTAAACAATTTTTCCTTGCATTTTCATACTGCAGAAGTAACAAAATTTGTCACAACTGACTCTATAGAATCTTTTAAAATCAACAGGAAAAGCTTTATTAACATCAAAAAGCTTTCAAAAGCTTTTTAAACAATTTTTATTTGCATTTTCATACTAGAAAAGGAACAAGATTTGTCACAACTTACTCTATAGAATCTTTTAAAATCAACAGGAAAGCTTTACTTATATCAAAAAAAAATATTTTTAATATTTAGCGATATTTTTGTGGTTTGAAATAATCCAACCGAAGCATTTTGTACAATTTTGATAAGCTTCATATCATTCTAATCAGTAAATTTCTTATATAAAAGTTTAAGCTTGAAAGCTTTTTTATGTAGTTTAGGCATTTTGTGAAAGTGAGCTTTATCACGACAACGTTGAAAGAAGCTTTTAAAATTACTAAAAAAGCTTTACTTATAACCAATTAGCAGCTATTCATGAAATTTTATGATATTTTTGTGGCTTGTTTTTTATCAGATGGGATATTTTACATATAAGCTTCTTATGTACAGAATGTTTCAGATTAATTAAAACAATTCACCCCTTTTTAGGAAGCAAGACTTATAAAATATTTAAGGCTTCTAAAAAATATTACCAAGCAGAATTATTTTCTAAAAGAATTATCAGCCAACGATATTTAGTGGGTTATCTCTTCAAATTATCTTGAAGAGCTTAATTATGAATTTATCCTATTTAAAAAGGATACGTCAGAGTTTTATATAATACACCCATTCGTTAAGCTGTTTAATTCAAAAGCTTTTATATAACAATAAACTTTTATTCAAATGCAAAGCTTAAGTTTCGAGTTTGCGCCGCACTGACTAACACCACTTGTCTGTGAAAGCTTTTCAAAGCATTCTAATTGAGTAAAGCAATTAAACCGTTAAGATATTCGAAAGAAAATAAAAATATGTTCATTAAATCTACATAAATTTCACAAATATTAATAAATTTCAACCATTATATTCTAATTTGGGCAACTGTTCACGTTGGCGTATGAGTAACATTTAATTGTTTGCACTAGACCAACTAAAAAGCACTCATACGCCTCGCAGTGCTTAGGCTTTATGTAAAATATGTGTATTAATTAGTTTTAAGGAAACATATGTTTCTGGTCAGTGAACTCTTCCAATTTCGTCAAACTGTCGGCAGCAAAAAATAGCACGTTTAAAAACAGATTCATTGAGCAATATTTAGTTATGAAATGTGCAACAATAAAGCGGGTTTCAATTGTTTTTTTTTTTTGTTTTTTTTTTTCATTAACTTTCCAACTTGCGGTCGTTTCTGTCAATACCACGTATTGCATAGCCAATGACGTATATGTCTGGCGACGACAGTCAATGACCAGTTAATGAGTTTGACATTCGTAAATTGTACCCGAAGATTTATGTTTAAAAATAATTTTTAAAATAACAACAAAATTACATATAAATCAGTTAAATTCAAAGAAATTTAAAAAGTCACATTAGCAGAAATTATTATTATAAGCAAGCGTGTTTTTTTATTTTTTCTTTTAAACGCAGTATTGTGTGTTTGAACCAAAATTATTGACTCATTTATTGTGGATACAAAGTTGTAAAGCTATGGCTGATTTATAGCTAGCAACACATTTTTTTGTTTTTTATTTTTATCAATAAAATATTTTGATTTGCACAATTTTAAGCCTTGGCATAAACTACACATTTAAGTTGTTGAAATTTTTTTGGATTAAATTAAAAATATTTTAATGCTAATATTTGAAAGGAAAAATGTTTCCATGCTGTCACCCACGCAAATTTGAGAGATACTCGTATTTTATTTTAGTGCTGTTTTGGTGGTCAAAACATAAACTCTTCAATTTCATCGTTTAAGTTGGGGATTTGCGACATTTGTCGCCTATTTAGATGGCAAACAAGAAAATTAACATCAATATTTTTGAGGACTTTAGCTGTTTTGACACTTGACTACATTGTTGGGGATGATTTTTGTTGCTTTTGTGTGAAATGAGTGGAAAATTTTTCACATTTCTTCAGAAAAAGATTTTTTTTTTTTTAATTTGTTGGAGGATTTTAGTTTATTGATGGGGCGTTTGTAATTTTGAAAAATTGTTATTTTCTCAACTTTATTATTAGCACGAATAAGTTAAAAGTTCCAAATGCTTTCGTTTGAGCTTCCAAATATGTTAAGCTCTTAAGATTGGCATGTTTATATTTGGTTTCTTAAAATTTCAATGAGAACTAAAGAACCTTGAAATTTTTGGAAAATTAAAAACCATTAAAACTATTGCTCTCATTTTATGGACTCAAAAACTTGTTGATCTTAGCAATAGTTTTCAAATTATCATTAAAAAATACATACAACTTCCACACTAAATATCCTTTGGAAATTTCAAAAAGCTTTATGTTAACATGTTTCGTGCACAATCTTTTGACCTCCAAACAGCTCTTACATTTTTATGGGATTATACAGAACACACATAAAGGACATGAAACACAGTATCTTTCAAAAAGTATTGAAAGCTAATGAAAGCTTCAAAGCAACCAGCTGTTAAATAATACGCCTTTGCAACCCTGCACTTCTTGTTGTCACATAAATCGCCTCGTCTGCAAAAGAATTACTTTTATACAACTTTGAGCTTTAAGCTTGATGTGGTGATACGAAATTTTGTACCTCAATCGACTTTTTTTTTAAGTAAATATAAAATAATTCAAATCAACAATGTTATTAAATTACCTCTAGAGCTTTTAAAAAAAGATGCAGAGCTCAATACTTTAACTTACATGAAATCAAGCTTTTGTTAGATTAAGCCAGCATATTTTCTACTTGAACTTCCCAACGTTTGATAAAATTTTTGTCTTAAGTACCCAAAAAAAAGCTTTTTTTAGCTTTTGAAGTTGTAAAATTTGTTAACATGCCGAGCTCAATACTTTAACTTACATTAAATTAAGCTTTTGATAGATTAAGCCAGGTTTGTCTAAAGTGCTAAAAAAAAGCTTTTTAGCTTTTTAAGTTGTTTAAACTTGAAAGCTTTTACTTATTTCATTTCTTGTTCTTAAAAAAGATTTAGATCATTCTGCTGCCATAAAGAAAATTTCTAACTTTAAATAAAATATTTTCCTTCAATGCTCTAAAATAGCTTTCAAAGCTTTTCATAAATTTTTTGATAAGAAAAACTTTCAACCTTAGCCTTCACTAAAAATCTGGCAATGGATATTTCTAATCATTTTTATTTAAAAGGGTTTGACATTGTTAAAGCTTTAAAGCTTTTTTTAATTTCAAACTTGAACTAATTACAGCCTCAAAGATTTAGACAATTCTTCTGTCTGAAGAATTTATCGGGCAGTTATATTGCCTGAACTTTCTAACGTTAAAATAAAGATTTTATTTTTTTATTGGTTAAAAATAGAGCTTTTAGGTTTACATTAAAAAAACTTTTTTTCAATAAAAATAATAAATAAAAAATTTTAAATTTTTATCACTACTTTAAACATTTGATTAATTTCTTATTTATATTTTGCTTTCAAATTTTTTTATGTATGCAAGCTTTTGAGCTTTTATTAGCTTAAGACTATATTTCATAAAAATATGTTACTTCTTCTGCCAGAAAGATTGTATGGTATTCAGTCTACTAGAACTTTTAAAAATTTAAAGAAAAAGGTTTTTTTATGTAACACTCAAAGGAAGCTTTAAAAGCTTTTATTTATTTTTAAATTAAAAACAAAAAAAATATTTACCCAAAGCCGTCCCCTCGATGCTCTTATCAAAAACTTTTGATTGATTTCTGAATTTTTTTAAATTTGAAAATTTTTGTAGCTTTGTAAGCTCCTAAGCTTTTTTAGTTTTGTCCGTTTTCTTAAAGGTTTAAGGTGTAAGAAAGCCTTAAAAAAGTCCTAAAAAAGTCGTAGCATATTTTTACTTGAACTTTCTTACGTTAAATAAAATTCTATAAAGAGCTTTTAAAGCTTTTTTCTTTTTTTAGTAAAATTAGTAAAAATAAAAATTCGTCGTTTGTCTCCGCTTATCCACAATTATTAAATTTGTCAATTTTTTTTTATTTTATTTTGGGCTTTAATTCATTAAAGCTTTTTAAGCCTTAATTATTTAAGTCTTTATTCTGAAAAATTTAAATTCTTTAACTTTTAATTTACCTTGAGATTTTTTTCAAAGTCTTGATTAAAATAAATAAATAGAAAAAATAAGGCTTTCAATATTATTTCTAAAGCTTTCTCATTTTGGGCCAGTGCTGTCCAAACTATAATTTTCGCAGTAGTATATAAGATATTAAGATTGTTTTCATTCTGAAGATATACTGCAATCTATAAAATTTTTGCTACTCTCTACAATTATTTTCGCAAAATAAAAAGCAGCTTTAGATTCGTTAATAGCTAAGAATTTTTATAAAAGCTCAAAATTTAATATCTTAAAAAAATTTACAAAATTTAAAACTGTGGACTTTGAATATATAAAGTAAATAAAGTTAAAGCTCCAAGCATTATTTTTTGATTGTAGCTAGTTTAGATCGATCAAAAAGCTCTAATTTTATTGGTCAGTTTTGCTTTAGATTTTGGTTTAAAGTTTAAAAGCCGGTCAGCGGTAGGCCTACTTTAAATTTTAATAATTTGCTTCTGTTTTAAAGCTATCTGTGTGTAAAAGCTTTTGTGTTTTGAAAAACTTTAGAGCTTTTGTATTATAATATTTTAATATTTATGAAAATGTCGTGTTATGAAAAATATTATTTTGAAAAAAGTTGCATAAAAAGCTCCAAGGCTTTTAGCCTTTGAAAAGCTTTCAAAAGCTTTTTATACATAAAAGCATTTGTTTTCGAAAATCTTGAAAGCTTTTCTGGCTTTTTCAATATATACAAGACATTTTTGCTTCAAAACAAACATTTTTTAAAAAATGCTACGAGAGCTTTAAAGCTTTTATATTCTTTTTCAATATTTATGAAAATGTCTTGTTATGAAAAATATTATTTTGGAAAAAGGTGTAAAAATAGCTTCAAAGCCTTTAAGCTTTCAAAGCTTTTTATATACAAAAGCATTTGTTTTTTGAAAAGCTTTAAAGTTTTTTGGCTTTTTCATTATATATAGCATTTGCCTTCGAAACAAACTTTTTTTAAAAAAGCTGTACAAGAAGCTCTTAAGCTTCAAAGCTTTGTGAACAAAAGCTTCAAAAATTGATAAAATTGAAAAAAGAAAAACAGCTGCAAAGGATTTCAAAGTTGTTTTAAAAAATTAATGTTGAACAGTCAATTTGACTACAAACTCTTAGCTTAATAATTTATTAATTGTTGTACCAGATGTCAAGCAGCAATATCAGCAGCAACAGCAAAAACAAACATCAACAACAACGGTGGAATAAAAGAAGCCTTAAGTGTGAAGCTTTTTGTAGTTATTATCGGATTTAAACGCCGCCGATGCCAACAACGCTAGGTAAACAAAAACAATAACAACAGCAACAACAATTGTATGAAGGCGTGATTTTGCAGTTGTGTTGCTTATTGTTAGAGTTGTTGTTGTTATTTTTGTTGTTTCTGTTGCATAAAACTATTGCAAAGCAGTGTGAAAATAAAATAGAAAAAAATACATAAAAAAACCTAAAACAACAAACAACGTCATGCGTCAGTGACGACGCCCTCAACAACACGTTGACGTGGGCAAAAACCACAATTGTTGGCTTAAACTATTGTTGCTCTTTGCCGCTTTAATTTGCCGGGTGCACATTGTTGTTGTCAATACATTTGTTTTTTTTTTCTTTTTTTTTTTTTTTGATTTGTCGTTTTTTTTCAACAACAACTGTGAGTGATGAGGTTAGCTGTGTGCGGTATTATTGTTGTTTCTTTGGCTCTTGTCTAACTTGTCATTCTTGTCATTTGAAAATAATAAATTTCAAATGAAAATAAATGGCGCCATTCGGTAATTTGATATTTTTTTTTTGTTTTGTGGAAAAATGCGTGTGAGAGCTTAAGGCAACAACGACAGACATCAATATATTGCTGACAATTTACTGCATTGTTGGTTGACATTGTTATTGTTGCTGCTGTTGCATTGAGTAGCACAAACATCAACATTTATATGTCAAGCTACTCAAAATGAGCTGACATGGTTTTCATAATAAATTTTTTTTTTTTTATTTTTTGGTTCTGTTGTTTTTGTAATAATTTACTCTCAATGCTGCAATAATATACTATTAAGTGTTTTTTTTTTCTAAGCATGTATTTTGAAAAAAATAAACTTACTTCAGTATTCTAACCTATTTAATTAGCTGTTTTTGCTTCACACATGCTTTTTCCAGCTACTTCTGTCCATAAAAAGCTTTCATGGTAGACAAAATAATTTCTTAATTTTAAGCTACAAGCTTTGACTAACTTTCGCTTTTTGGCATTTTTAAGATATGTCCTAAATATTTTTTAACCCACCAAAAAAAACCTGAGAATTTTTACTTGCTTGAAAATGTTTAATTTTATTTACTTTATTTATTTTTATGAAATCGTTAAAAACTATAAGAATTTATTGTTAATTTTTCTCTCCAAATAATTTAAGTTTAAGTTTCTTTTATTGAAATTTTCGTCTTAAAGCACTCTAAAAAGCACGCAAGACTGCTTGACCACAGAAAATCTATACTATTATATAAAATGAAAGTGCAAATTTTTTGTTGCCGCAAAACTCCAAAAGTACTGGTCCGATTTTTATGAAATAATTTTTAAAATATTACATTTGTGCTACAAAAGGATCATTGGGTATTTTCTTTACGAAATTTCAATAATAAGTATCTCTACTTAAATTGTTAAGTTTTTTAAAAAATCATTCAGAATGCCATGCATTGCTTGATCGTTAGCTTTTCATGCGTTTGTGCTGCGAGAGCCTCAATACACTGCATGTTGCTCTCTACTATACTATTTCTGTTCTCAGCAAGCACAACACAACAAAACAAACAAACAAATACATATACATACATACTTTACTGCGCTTAAAGCTAATTGGACCGAAGTACATTCTAATATGTTCGAATTAGTTTTGATGTGGTGAACTAACACAGTTTTGTTAAAAGGGGATTCACTGACCACCTTTAGCATGTTGAGGATTTTTTTGATGAGAATGAGAATCAATCCGACTTGATGTATGTATGTACAGCCATGGACACATAAATAGCACAAATGTCAACTTATTTTTTAAACGTTTCGTTTGAATCTAATAATGCATTCATTAACTGTAGGTATAATTTTTTGAGACTCCAGTGTGATGTTGTTTAAAACTCCGAGTGAGATGTATCGTTACTTACTTTTATTTGCACAGGCCATCTCTTTCTTTATAGGCATGTACGATCTGCTGTGGTCATATAAATAGCACACATGTTAGTTGGTGAATAAAATTTAACAAGATCGGGTGTTTCTAAAAATTTTAGAGTTGTACTCAGTTAATTTCGCCGATTCTAAATAAAATGAGTCGTGGCAAACATCGCACTCCGGAAAAAAGGTCTATAATTCACGAACTAAGTCGAAAAGGCAAAAAACCATCTGAAATCGGGCATATTCTGAAAATATCGCGAAAAATGGTCTATAATGCACTCAAGCTGGTTAAATCAAATGGTTAAAACCATTTCGAGAATAAGCCGCGCAATCCTAGACCGCGTAAAACCATCGCTTCTACTGATAGACTTATAGTTCGCAAAAGTAAGGCTGATCCTTTCAAGTCAGCGAAGCAAATTATGAGGGAAATAAATGAAGAAAATAACCTTAATGTTTCAAGAAAACTGGTATCTAGGAATAACATGAAGCTAATCTTTATGGACGCATTAGCAAAAGAAAGCCGCTCTTAACAAAAAAAAAATTAAAGGATCGTTTAGCGTTTGCCATGGCCCATGTGAATAACGAAGACCAATTTTGTAAGAACTTGATCTGGACTGACGAAACTAAATTTAATAGGGTTGGACCAGATGGAAAAACTTTTGTTCGGCGTCCTAAACGCTAAGGGTTGAATCCTAAGTATACAAAAAAATCATTAAAGCATGGATAGGGAATTTAATGGCTTGGGGAGCTTTTTCCTGGCACGGCGTTGGGCCAATTTTTCGTATACCATGAATAATAGAAAAATATATGTATTTAGGTATTCTTAATAACCAGATGGAACCATTTACATTTGAGGACATGCCTATTAAGTGGACTTTTATGCACGATAATTATCCAAAATACACGACAAAGGATGTGATTGACTGGCTAAAAAAGGAAAAAATAAATATTTTGAATTAGCCAGCTCAAAGCCCAGACCTCAATCCCAAGGAAAATTTATGGAATGATGTGAAGGTCAGCATAAGTAACCAAAATTTTCGAAATTTAGATGAGTTATGGAGTGGAATTGTGAAGGCTTGTGACTCTATTCCGAAGGATAAAGTCAGGAAGCTTGTGGAGAGTATGGGACGAAGATGTCGGGCTGTTTTGGACAATTCGGGATACAGTACCAAGTACTAGTAAGCATATTCGCAAGCTCATTGTAAAATAAAAATAAATTACTATGTCTTTTGTTCAGAATCCAAATTGTGCTATTTATGTGTCCACCTCAGCTGAGGAGCAATTTCAAATTTTTGATTAATTTTCTAATTTTTAATTCGTAATTACAAAGTTACTACTGATTTTAAGTTTTTAACGTTTAAACTCAAATACCATGAAATAAATTCTTGTTATCCTCTATGTATTTTATTTAAATTCATGTGAAACACCCTACATGTATGTTTGTGCTATTTAAGTGTCCACGGCTGTATGTATATATGTATGTACGTATGTTTATTTCTTTCGCTGCATGCAACTTTTCTACACATGTTTTGACGGTGGTTTTCCTATAATTTATAAATGAACAAAAGGAACAAACGGCTGACTTTTTACTTTATAGAATTGACATTGTGTGATTCAATAAGTTTTTTTATAAATAAACAAGAGAACTGGGACGGGCATAGGAAAAGTGGTTATGGCTTCGACCACACAAGTCAAATTTTTGATATATTTTTTTTTTTTTAAGTAAACGTCGCATGACAATAAAACTCAGTATGGAGTTACTAATTGCCAAAGTCTTTCTACTGGAAAACTGGTATGTGCATTGGAAAAGGGGGTGTGGCCCGATTCTCTATACAGAATAGCTATGGAAGCTAAAATCACAGGACATTGAAACTCATAATGGAATTGTCACCTGGGAGTGATGTTCTGCTACTGGGAAACTGTAACGGGCAGTGGAACATGAGCGTGGTCTTTCAGACTAAGGGACTAATAAAAGTTTTGAATTTACTTATTATTTCCAATATACTTGCCGGATGCAGCAACGCGCGCCGGGTATCGCTAGTAATAAATAAAATTAAAATTTTGCTTTTAAAAATTAATAAATCATACGTTTTGCTTACACATGTGTTTGTTGTTCCATAAGTGCGCTAGAAAACTTAAAGGGCAGAAAATTAGTTTTTCTGAAATTTCCATTCGTTGAATCCAACGAGTTTATTAAGCCAATTGAGCCACTTTCTAGTCACAATTTCATATGAATTTACCAAAGACATTTCTTAAACTGATGTAATTGACCCAATTGAGCCAAATGTGCCAAATGAGCCAACAAATGCAAAAACCAAATAATTTTTCATTTGAACTTACGAATACATCTCTAGATTTAGTGTTACTGACCTAGTTGAGCTTAACGAGCCACTACAAGGCCACTACTTGGGTAATATTTTATTTCAACTTAACACAAAATTGCTTTCCAAGACATCTCTTGATTTGATTTAATTTACCCAGTTGAGCCAAATGAGTTAAGTTAGATACTATCTTGAAGGCATTTGCTAGTGCTTTTCACATAAGTGTTTTCGAAGACATATATTGGCTTGATGTAGTCAATTTATTCACTAACTCAAATTGAGCCAAATGACCCAATTGAGCCACTATCAGCGCACATGAACTCTCCACATAAACTTAGCACAGAACTAATTCCAAAGACATATCTTAATCTGGTTCCATTGACCCAGTTGAGCCAACTTAGCGACTATCTAAGCCCTATTTCATTTGAACTAACAATAAAATTTATTCCTAAGAGAGCTTTTAACTGGCTTAGTGGACCCAGTTGAGCCACATAAGCTAAAGAAGCCACTATCGTGGCACTATTTTACTTGAGCTTAGAGCAGAATTGATTTCGAAGTCATCTCTTTGCTTGTACTAACTGACCCTGTTGAACCAATTGAGCGAAATGAGACCTATGAATCAAATGATTCATTTGAACCACAAACTGGGCACTATTTTACTTCAATTTACTCTAGAATTTATTGCTAAGCAATTTAAAGATCTAGTGTAGCCATCAATATTGAAGCCCGCCGATCCTGGCACCTTAAATTTTGTTTGCACCAGTGCATTGGTTCCTGCTTTCACAATTCCTCCAGTCACAATTCCCTCCAAAATCGGGCCGAATCCGTTGCCACACAGCATCTTAAATTTTCTGGCTGGGGCTGAAAACTTTTTTGTATCATTGCAATGATTCCTTCTTCGACTCAGGCTCGAAGCGATGAACCCATAATTCGCTCCTAAATCGGGCCCAATACGTTACCACACAGCTCTAAATAGCTCCTAGAAGAATTGATTTGTTGTTTTTTCTTTGATGGGAACATTTTTGCAACTTATCTTGCACTGACTTTTGTCATGACGAGATAGCCGTTGCTAAGAATCCTCGAATTTGTTGTATCTTCTAATCAAACCAATATAAGTAGGTGGTACTTTTTGAGAAAAGTATCTTCCAGCACTATTTTGTTTTACTTTTTCAGTAATTTCCGAAGTGGTGGCTTCCATTGCACGTTCAGAACAAGAATCAATCTCTATCAAAGCATGTCAAGCCTCATCACCCTAAAGATAATTTCATGTAAACCTGTTGTGAATTATAACAACCTTCTGGCTCTCAATATTAATCCTGTTTGGTGATGGTTATCTGTTTGTTATGTATTGACCTGTATGTTTAGTAGGCGGCGGATAGTAAAGTGAAATTTAATTAAGACATTAATTTCGACAGGTGTTTTTATTTTTTTAATATTTTTTTTTTTTTGTTTTATTTGCGCAAATACATTAAAATAGATAAGAAAGCTTACAAAAAATAGACGTGCTCTTTAAAGCTGCTCATTAATCTTAAAAGCACTTTGCATAGCATTGTTTGTTTTTTTAAATTTGTTATAAACTAAATCCTGCCATTTTTAATACATTCAACGCAACTTTATTTGTGCATTAAGAATATTTATTTTTGTTATTAAATATCTACTTCTTAAAAATACAAAACAGAAAAAAAACAGTGAGCTTGGAAAAATTTGTACCTAATGAAAAACAAAGATTAAGCATTGCATTGATAGCGATGTTGCTGCGTAGCTTTTATTGGTTGTTCAATTGATGATGTAGCTGTTGTTTTTGTTAATTTTTTTTTATTATTGCTGCTGATTTGATACTAATTGTGCACAAGTTGTTGTTTTTGTTGCTGTTGTTGTTGCTTATATTTGTGATTATAATGAGTATTTGCTCATACTATATAAATGTTTTTTGTTTTTATTTATTTATGGACCGCCCGCTGCTTGTTTGATTGGAGCCCATCGCTACGGCCTGGTTAATCATGTGCTTATGTTCTGTTATTTATTTATTATCAGCTGTCAATATCTGTCAATATTATGGCAATGTGTTGGTCTGTGTATGTATGTATTGTTGTGTTTACACTAAGTAGCTTTTGATGCTGGGAAGCACAAACATAACAGAGGGGGTGTCATTAAGCATGGCGCTGGGTGGTGATGATAAACATATTAAGCAGTCGAAACTAAAAACAAAAAAAAAAATCAAGATATACGCACATGAGATGCTGAAAATTCCAGCTGGCAAAATATGGAGTTTTATTGTTAGTATGTATCGGGAAAATACTAGTGAAAAAAAAACATGAGTTTTCAAAGAAATGCTTAAATAGAATTCGCAAAATTGTCATATTTAACTCATCAAAGTTTTTTTAATGCGAAAATTTTCATTAGTAACACTTTAAGTGTTTTGATGCAAACGATATAATTTTAAATTTTGGCCGCCATATTAAACTCGCCATTTTGAATTTCAGATTCAAGATTCTTATACCAAAGTGAAATATCCCTGAAATCCCCTTTGTGCCACAATTTAAAATATTTAAATTTGAAATCGAAGTCAAGGGTTCTTAAGCCTTTTTATACCCAGTTTTAAGCAAATCGAAAAATTTTTGAGAAAATTGTTGACTTGACTTGACTTGACTTGACTTGACTTGTTAAAAGTGACCAAATCAAGTTAAGTCATGTCAAATCAGGCCAAGGCTTCAGATTTTTAATAGATCAATTCTGAAGTAAAGGATCTTTCAACAAGAGGTGTCACTTTTGTTTTTTTTTTACTATTTCAGTACGTTGTGCGAGTGTGTATCGATCCATATCTGAAAATCTTCTAGTTTCTGTGTGTCAAACGTCATCGCATGACAGTTGTATGTTGGCATCTGAAAAACTGGTGGGAAATTTAAAATGACGCCTAATTAATCAAGACGCCTAATTATGCTTACACGAAAAAAACAAATTTATTTTCATTCCTAAATTTAAAGAATATGCAATAAAAATCAAAAATAATAACAAAATTTATAAAAAATAACATAAATACAAAAGCAGAGAATTATCACCGTTCATTAAATTCAAATTAGTAAGCAAAGAAAAGCAATAAACATGTACAAGGACGAATACCAAAACCAGGCATGAGAACAAAACAAAAGAATTGAAACGCTCACACACACATAAACGTACGAGCACACACTAAAACAATCGTCAAACACAATCCATCGAATTTGTATTTTTCAACGCTCAACGACCGACTGTCACATAAATTTCACTCGACTTGCCACATATAACAAATAACAAAATGAAGAAAAATTTATAAAAATAAAGCAGGAAAGGGCAAACAAATGAGTAGGTGGGTGGGTGATTAACTGATAAAAACAACAGCATCTAGTGAAGCGGAAACGTTTAAGATAAAAAGCAAAAATTAAGGAAAAGATTTTAATAAATTTTGTTGGACAATTAATTAATTTTGTTTTTTTTTTCAAAATTTTCAACATTTTCAACACAGTGAATAGTTTAAAGGTTAAATGATGGGTGGCAACACTAGAATGAGAGACATTTTACAACAGCTAGATTTTAAAAAAGCTCATTTTATTTTGATTTACTAGCGATTCTTTTCATGAAAACTATTTTCATTTTATTTTATTTATGAAGTATTTTTACCTCGACGAGCTAGTAGCAAACAACGAAACGAAAAATTCAAATAAAAAACAAAACTGAACAACAATGCCAAACAATACAAAAATATTCACAATGTTATTTTTATGCGTTTGCTGGCTAAAAATAAAGTTTTGAAACGTTTACTTAAAAATGTATTTAAAAACATTCAAATGATTTCTAGATTCTTTTGAATTATTTTTAGAGCTAATGTTTTTGGTGATTCGATTTTTTTTTTTTGAGTTTGTTTAAATATTTGTGTGACTCATTCATAAAAATGTGGCGAGGCCAAAATGAAAAAAAAAACAACTATTAGGCCTAGATATTTATGTTTCGCTGAAGTATTACAGCAGTTTTTTCTTATTTAAAAAATTATTTTAATAGAATTTTGAAAAAATTCTGATGATAATTAAATTTAACTCTTATCGAATTCAGACGAAATGCTGGATAAATTCTTGGTATTGTCAAGTAAAGTCCAAACGAAAAACAGAACAAGACAAAAACAAGTTCAAAGCACGTTTAAAAGACTTCCATAACAAGTTCAAAACAAGTCAAAAAAAAAAATCACAAAAAGGTACCAAGCAAGTCCAAAGCATGTCCAAAATAATTCTAAGACAAATCCAAATGAAGTCCAAGACAAAGTTTTTTTTTGTTTTTATTGAAATAGTCAAGTCAAGTCAAGTCAAGTCAAGTCAAGTTAAGTCAAGTCAAGTCAAGTCAAGTCAAGTCAAGTCAAATCAAGTCAAGTCAAGTCAAGTCAAGTTCAAATCCAAGTCAACTCAAGTCATGTCAAGTAAAGTCAAGTTAAGTCAAGTCAAGTCAAGTCAAGTCAAGTCAAATCCAAATCCAACTCCAAGTCCAAGTCCATGTCCAAGTTGAAGTCCAAGGCTAAGTCCAAGTCAAGTCAAGTCGAGTCAAGTCAAGTCAAGTCAAGTCAAGTCAAGTCAAGTCAAGTCAAGTCAAGTCAAGTCAAGTCAAGTCAAGTCAAGTCAAGTCAAGTCAAGTCAAGTCGAGTCAAGTCAAGTCAAGTCAAGTCAAGTCAAGTCAAGTCAAGTCAAGTCAAGTCAAGCCAAGTCAAGCCAAGTCAAGTCAAGTCAAGTCAAGTCAAGTCAAGTCCAAGTCCAAGTCCAAGCCCAAGTCAAGTCAAGTCAAGTTCAAGTCAAGTCAAGTCAAGTTCAAGTCAAGTCAAGTCAAGTTCAAGTCAAGTCAAGTCAAGTTCAAGTCAAGTCAAGTCAAGTTCAAGTCAAGTCAAGTCAAGTTCAAGTCAAGTCAAGTCAAGTCTAGTCTGGCCTAGTCAAGTCAAGCCAAGTCAATCAAGTCAAGTCAAGTCATGTCAAGTCAAGTCAAGTCAAGTGAAGACTCCAAATTACTAAACAAAAGTGTCGCAAAAAACAATTTTTTTTTACCTGCAAAATTGTGAAAAATCATGGGACCTATATGTCCCAATGGTCGTTTACGGTAAAAATGTATACCACTATTTTCACTCGTTGATAGTATGCGAAAGAAAAGTTTAAGGTTGAATTCTGATTTACTTCATGAGAACTCGTTGTTTTTAATCTGTTTTGATAGTTTACCAATGAAAGTTTAAAAAATAACCTTTGCAATGATGGTACTTTGACCTCTATGTGACTATTGGTTTAGGAGATATTCCCAAAATATTTAAAAAGATTGTTAAAAAACCGCAAAAATTCTATCATAATATCTGGCCTTCTATATTTGCTACGGCGTAATTTTTGAGATCCAATAAAAGGTTGAAAAATAACCTTTCCAATGGTGGTACTTTGACCTCTTTACGACTATTCAAAATATCGCAGAATAGGTTAAATTTTCCAAAAAATCGGATCTTTCATTTGATGCAAAACAAAACTCCATAACAAAAAAATTGTTGGGATTTTTTAATGAATTTTTGACCTATTTTGGAAATACCTCTTGGACCAATAGTCGTAGAGTAGCCAAGGTACCACCATTAGAAAGAAAATTACACTTTTGATTTTGGGTTTTTATTTCAGTATTACTACGAACACGATCGCAAATCAAAGACCAAATTCTACTTGCGATTGGATTTGATTTGAGTGTGATCTAGGATTCACCAGAGGGGGGAAGGACTGAGCCAACAGTTTTATAGTCCAAGGGGGAGACTGAAACGGTTTTTAGCGCTTTTTTCAATTTTTTTTCCCACACAAAAAATTTATCAAGGGGGATGGCGGCTAAAGTCTTTTCAACCCGTATGTAAATCCGCCGCTGTGCACTGTGGTTACAACAAAATTTCTACTTCGAATAATGATTAATGTTCTATATCTGTATTGGAAGTCCGCGGGCAACTGGCTACTCAAATTATCAATACGGTCACCAACCGCGAAGTTGTAAGACAGGTACCTAAGATATTTAAACTTGCGGATATCACTTCCCTGTCCGATAATTCTGCAAAAGTGAAAGGGGACGTAAGGATGTATTTTCTGCTCAAAACAACACAAAGGCCAGCGAAAAAATAATATTTGTGCCTTTTGCAAAAAACCATTTTGCTTCACCAATGATCGAAATAACTTCAAATTTCATCATAAGAAAATGAAAATTCAAAGCATTGATCAAAAATGCAAACAAATTTATTTTTATTTCAAATAAATCAACTTTTCAACAAAATTAAATATGTCTTAGATTTTTACCGTTGACGACCATTGAGACATATAGGTCCCGTCAGATTTGGTGGTCGCGTGGATAGCCCAAGTCGACTATCTTTTTTTGCTATTTTTTGTTAAAAAGTGGAAGGTTGCCCGCAACTTCCCCAAAAATTATTTACCTATAGTTCCTCCTACCCCCAAAATATTGCAGCAAGAAGAAGGGGGAGAAAAAGTAAAGATTTTTTGACTTTGGGGTGGTCTGGTAGGCAAACGGATGAATCTACCCTTGAAAATTAAGTACTTTCTGGAAGCCACATTCATTCCCTGTTGAATGATACTTTATAAAGAAAAATCGTTTGCATAATTTTTCCAGGAAAAATTCGATAATAAAAGGGTCACTGGTGTCCCAATGGTCGTCAAAGGGTTAATAGATCAATTTAATAAAACTATTCAAAATATAATGAGAGGTAAAGGATCTTTCAACAAAAGGTGTCACTATTAAAAATAAAAGAACAACTAAAGAACACAACTCTTGTAGTGAAAGCATATATACTTCAGCTATGGTTTAGTAGAATGCAGTTTTTAGCAGCTACTCAATCAATGGCGGATTAGTTGATATACTGACCATAAAAGCAGCTGTTCAGTCTTTTAATTATTATTTTTGTTTATTATTATCACTGTTTTGTTTGATATGTTCTTTTTTTTTCAAATAACATTTTCCCTTAGGCTGATTTTTGCAATTTTACTAAGGGTCATAAATATTTGATGTCAATGCTATTTCCGTTCAACTGTCACTTTGAAGTATAAATCAACATTTTCTTCTTCTAAGAAACAGCTTTAATCAATTCATAAAACTTATCAACACTTGAGCTGATGGCGCCAATAGTAGTTGCAGCTTTTATCAAAAATTAAAAAAAAAATAAAAATTAATAAACATTCCAAAGCTTTCAACAGTTAAGCACGGGGAAAAACGCCGCCACCATTTAAGGAGCGTTATATCCGTTCCGCTGGTTGACACATGCGGCAACTACGAGGTATTTATAACAGCTCACCACAATTTTAAGCAATAAAAATTGCGACAAACAATGTTGACGCAATATTTCTGCGAATTCAATCTGCAATAAAACAACATTGTACAGTAAGAAATAAAATCAGAAAAACACACAAAATAACAACAATAACAAAAAAAATAACGAAAACGTAAGACACACTAAGTATTACAACAATAACAACAAGCAAGCAAGCAATGCGTTGTTGCGTTTGCAGGAAATTCCACAAGCATGAGGTTGACACTTTTGTGGAAAAGATAAATGATTAAATTGTATGTGGAGTGGTATGGAGTGGAGTAGAGTAGAATGTTGGCTGCATTGGCTGTTGTTGTTCAATTCAATCAATTTGGGAAAAAATGCCTAAGCATTTTAATTCATTTTTTGCTATTTGCATATCATAAAAGAAGGTGTAGCACAACAATTTAGAATGACAACAAACAACATTTAGCGAATTTTTTTTTATTGTATCAAAAAAAAAACTTTCCTAAACTTTCTCAATCAAGTGCTGTAGTTCTGCGAAAAGCAACAGGTTGAATTTAATCAAGAAACAGAATTTTTCAGAATTTGTAACAGCTACGAAATTTCATTGAAAATACATAAAGTTGTACATGACTTCGTTGTTGTTGTTGTTGTTGTTGTTGTTGTTGTTGTTGTTGTTGTTGTTGTTGTTGTCTTTGTTTTTTCCACTATTAAATTTATATTTAACAACAACAAAAACAATGTGCAACATTTGTAATGCACTTAATTTCCGTCGAATAAACAAGCGTAAAACAGCAACAACAACAACAAGAACAACATTGACGCATTGCAATACAAAACCATAAAAATTGCTGCGTTTCACCCACAAACCTGACCACAGCAATATAACAACAACAATAACAAAAACCAATAACACTTCATTGAGCCACCGCAGTCAAAGCTGTCACATCATTGAAAATAAAACGCATGTTGCTGGTGGTGTCATCAATGCTGCTCTTCCTGCTATTGCTGTTGCTGCCTTTCCATGCATTCTGCTACGCTTCAATGCTTTGGTTTGTATGCTTCTGGTTGTGCTGCTGGCGCCACACGAAATGACAAAAGAAATTTGCATCACAAATGCAGCAACAACATCACCAACAACAAAAACAACAACAACAACAATATGAGGGAGCTGACGACGCAGCAAATCGAGCGTGCAATGCCAAGCATTAAAGAACCAAGCAACTCAATTCAGCAGTCAACAGCCAACAACCAGCATCAAGCAGTCAACAGTGCAGCCAACGAAGAAAGCAAATCAATGAAAATCAACAACAACAATAACAACCACAACAAAGTCAACTCAGCCCAATCCAGCCCATTCTATGGCTGAGTTATTTTTTGCTGTTTACTTTTTTGCAGCCAATAAAAAGTTGCATGGTTTTATTGCGCAATCGTGCGTTGCTGTTACTCTTGCCGTTACTACTGCAAGTTGCTGCACTCATGTTGCTGCTCATTGAAATGTGCATTTGTATTTTTGTATCTGTGTGTGTGTGTGTGTGTGTGTATGTGTGTCTTACATTTCTAGTACATATTTTGATACTTGAATGACAGTTGCGAGCATTTTTATTGATATTGTAAAGATTGTTATTTAGCTGTTTGTGTTCGGCTTATTGACAGCTGTTACAAGTGTGTTGCATGTTGCAAATGGCATTATAATTCTTATTGTAGCAACTATTTTCTGTTTTTTTATTTATTTATTTTCTTTTATGACGAGCAACATCAATCGAATGTTTGTGGAATTTTTGTACAGCATTAAAACTTAACATACGCCAAAACATCGTGCTGTCAATACAGTTGTTGCAGCTGCTAAATTCCGCAGATATTGTAAAAATTATCAATTTAAAATATAAGACCACAAACGACATGATAAATTGCTTAAATTTGGCTTTTTAGGCGTTTTTCTTAGCGCATCAATTAATTGTTGGGCACTCATACGCCATGGTGCACCAAACTTAATTCAATCGCAATTATTGTTGTAGACTTCGAGGATTCACTTGTAGGCTTGCTATTTTTCACTCATTGGTGTGAAATATTTGTAAGTAAAACGAGATGTACTCTTTGTATACCCGGCTGGGTACTATTCTGCAAAATTGACTGTTAATAATAAAGTCTTTTTTATAACTTTTAACTTGAGTTTGTTAGGAGGTTGTTTTTTTTTTAAGTTAAAATTAAGTTTAGTCATTATTAAGCAAGAAAGCTTTAACAGCCAAGGTAAGAATGGAGCCCACATCTTATTTGGCTACAAGTTAACGCGTTACCACATGCGCCACCACTTTCTAAATAAATTGTTTAATGAAATGATTAACTCTTTAAGAGAACTACAAGAATTGTTTGAAAAGTTTTTTTTTCTGCTTGCTTAAATTTTTACTTTTTCAACAGAATAGGGCCAAATACGATTTTTTTTTTTTTAAAATGCAATAAAATAAACAAATTTAAACTTTTTTCATGCATTATGGCTTTACTAAGAGCAAACATTCCCAATAATTACGGAACACAACGTCGTTCCAGTGGCTGTCTAGGCTGGCTTCGCAGTAGCGCATTCTGTCACTCCAATTTTTCAAGACCTTGTTAATGGTTTCGGGCTGTAGCTCACGGATTGCTTGGATGATATTGACCTTAAGTGCTTGAATCGTTTCCCTATTGTTGGAATAACATCGGTCCTTCACGGTTTTCCACAAAAAAAAAGTTCAAAGGGATCAAATCGTAGCTACGAGTCGGCCAATTGATATCGCCGAAATGGCTGATAACACGATTTGGGAATTGGGTGCTCAAAAGATCGATTCTTGCATGGACTGTGTGGCATGGCGAGCCAACTTGCATGAACCAGAGGTAGTCCAAAATCATTTCTTCAATTTCAGTAAAAAAAAAGTCGGTTAACATGGCTCTGTAATGCCCACCGTTGGCCAAAAGCTTGGTACCAGCCTTATTTTCGAATAAAAATGCTCCAATAATACCAACACTCCACAATCCGCATCCAACTGTCACTCTCTGTGGATGCATCGGCTTCTCAACAATAGCGTACGTGTTTTCCGAGCCCCAGATGCGGCAATTTTGTTTGTTAACGTAGCCGCCGAGATAAAAATGCGTCTCACCAGAAAAGAGGCGCATTTTTCGCCCAAAATCGTTGTCCAATTCAAGCTGCTCTATAGCCCAAACGATAACGAAGCGGATGCGCGGTCGTGCGCCTTCAATTGCTGAGTCAATTGATACTTTAAAGCGAATAATCCGAGAACTTTGTGCAGAATTCTCCTCAGGCTAGTGCATGAAATGTTGAGCTGTTGAGATCATCGATGGCAAGTTGATGTTCGTAAACTGAGTCTCACACTCTCGGCTACAGCAGCCACATTTTCCTCTGTGCGCACCGTACAACGACGGGGACCATGAGTCGACGGGGACCACTAGCATACCAGTCTCACGAACTTTTTGCACAAACTTGCGTACAGCAGGCGCGGTGGTTGCTTCATTTCGGCCAAAACTTCTTTTCAAATAACGCACTGTTTGGGCTACACAGCACTCTCTTTGGAAATAAGTTTCCAATATTTCCCAAAGTTGTTCAAGCGTAAAGTGACTCATTTCTTTCCGCGGAGGTATGATGCTCATTTTATGTCAAGATTTTGAGCGGGAGGCTGCTGGCAGTGTCAAAATAACCTATGATTTAAAAAGAAACCACTAGATGGCCCACTCTGTACATCAAGACATATATATTATTCATAATAAAAGCTCATTAAAACAAGCATTGACAGTTTTCCTAATGTAGCTAACAGATGATAGTTGCTGCAGTTTATGCATTCTTTTCTTGTAAATACGCGTCGAAAATCGTAAAAATCATCAGCCAAAAATGTTCACGTGTTGGTTCAATTTTTTTATTGAAATACAATCAGATGTATACTAACAGATGATAGTTTCTGCAGTTGATGGAGTATTTTCCTGTAAATACGTGTCGAAAATCTTAAAAAATCAGCAACCAAAAATGTTCACGTGTTGATTCAATTTTTTTATTGAAATACAATCAGATGTATACTAACAGATGATAGTTGCTGCAGTTGATGGAGTATTTTCCTGTAAATACGCGTCGAAAATCGTAAAAAATCATCAGCCAAAAATGTTCACGTGTTGATTCAATTTTTTTATTGAAATACAATCAGATGTATACTAACAGATGATAATTGCTGCAGTTAATTCATTCTTTTCTTGTAAATACGTGTCGAAAATCGTAAAAAATCATCAGTCAAAAATGTTCACGTGTTGATTCAATTTTTTATTGAACTACAATCAGATGTAAATTAACAGATAATATTTGCTGCAGTTGATGCATTCTTGTCTTGTAAATACACGTCGAAAATCGTAAAGAATCATCAGCCAAAAATGTTCACGTGTTGATTCCATTTTTTTATTGAAATACAATCAGATGTATACTAACAGATGATAGTTGATGCAGTTGATGCATTCTTTTCTTGTAAATACGCGTCGAAAATCGTAAAAAATCATCAGCCAGAAATGTTCACGTGTTGATTCAATTTTTTTATTAAAATACAATCAGATGTATACTAACAGATGATAGTTGCTGCAGTTGATGCATTCTTTTCTTGTAAATACGCGTCGAAAATCGTAAAAAATCATCAGCCAAAAATGTTCACGTGTTGATTCCATTTTTTTTATTGAAATACAATCAGATGTATACTTACAGATGATATTTGCTGCAGTTGATGCATTCTTTTCTTGTAAATACGCGTCGAAAATTGTAAAAAATCTTCAGTCAAAAATGTTCACGTGTTGATTCCAATTTTTTTTGGCTGAAATACAATCTTCAACCCAATGTAAACAACACAATAAGTGCATATACACCAAAACGTTGTGAGTACGTTTTAGCTAGAAAATGTCAAATTTTCGTATGGAACTGTCAAAATTCATCTGGCAATGCTTAGTGTTGCCGAGGCGCTAGACTTAAAAGTCAGCTCTCGTATGGCTATCCACCATAACTGTCAGATGCTTTGGCAGAAATATAGTTCTTCTTTCTATTATCGTGCCATTCATTCGAATGCAGATACAATTTTTATTTGTTTTTTTTTATTTATTTATTTCTCTCGTTCTAAATTTAATGCCTAGCCAAGTTTTTGCTAATTTTAGCAAAGCGTTGTTCTTGATTGTTGAGTTGAAGTTATTTATAGAATTGACGAAAAGTAAAAATAAAATTTAACGAACTCCTCCAACGCATGATTGAGAAGAATGCGAGAAATAAATAAAAACAAAAAAAAACTGAACACAAAAAACAAACAGTAAAAAAAAATAAAAAAAACAACACAACATTTTTGTGATAGTAAAAGCATAACAACAACAACACGTTTGAAAATATTGCAATAGCTTGCTCTGCTGATCACTCCTACACACTCTCTCATCATTATTTGAGCTCGCTCAAACTAGCTCTTTGTCAACTGATTTTCTTTCGATTTTATTTTTATTTATTCATTTCTATTGACCCTAATAAAGATTGTTTTTCTTATTTTTTTTTTTTTTTTTTGCTTTTGCTTATTCGAAATGTGCTGCAAGGCACAGGAATTTAATCCACCTCTAGAAAGTTGCTAGTTCGGTATAAACAAAAACTTAGATTTTATTGTTTTAATCAGTCAAATCAGCATTTGTTTTTTTTTGTAATTTTCATGAAGTCATAAAAATTGTTGACAAAATGCAGCGTGTTAATAGCCGTCAATAAATCATTTGATATTTGACGCAAATTTTATGTTTCCCATTAGCTTCAATTTTTTTTTTCGTTTTTATTACCAAACAGTCACAACTGTCAAATTTTTGATGTTTCAATTAATACATCCCTCTTTCTTTAGCTATCTCTCTTACTCTTCAACGCCTTTTGTTATAATTATTGTTGTATTTAAAAATTTCAAACACGCTTCTGCGGTTTCCTTCATGAGTTTCGCACGTTTGTGCGTCCGTTCGTTATGCTTCAGCAGCTTAACTGCTGTGCAGAAACGCAACGCAACGCAACGCACTGCATGACATACATTATTGCATTGTAAGAGAGCGGCAAGCCATGACACTCGGTTGAATCAGAAAATATGTTTGTTGCTTTAATTGAATCATTAGAGCTGGTTTAAGTATGCAGCACGACGCAACAACGCATGCCGCGGCAGACGCAAACAACAACAACAACAACGACAACAACAACAACAATAACAACAATACGCCATAAATTATTGCCGTAAATTGAGCGCAAAAAATTAAGTATGTGTTTCATTTGCATTTATTTGTTTTTGTTCTCTGAATCAATTTTATGCATTTTAAACACGCGGCGTGCGATGCAAACTCATTCATTATTTACTTTATTAAAAAAAAAATGAAAAAACAAAATACAAAATTATTATAATTAATTTAAACATACAAATTTGCGGAATGAAAAAAAAAATATTTGCAAAACTGGCAAAAAGTTAATTGTATCTGCACATTTCTTTAACTGCATTGCGGCAAACTCATAAAAACATCAAAACATCGAAATACCTTGCAATTTAGTTTTGTTTAAAAAAAAAATTCTATGATTAATTGGTGTTTTGCCACTTTTTATCTTGTAAATAAACTTTTTAAATTACCTCCATTTTGTAGTCTTTTGAATTGTCAATCAATTCTATGAAACAAAAAAGAAATAAGTTACAAAATTTCATTTTATAATAAAATATATATATAAAATAAAAAATATATTTTTTTAAAAAGATATACAAAAAATAATTAATAAAAAATTTCTTTTTAAAATACCATAAACATAAAATTAAAAAAAAATAAAAAATTTCAAAAATATAGACAAACTAAAAAAGTATTTTTTTTTAATTTTTAACTTAAAAATAAATTTTATTTTTTAAATTAAACAAATAATTTTTAAATAAAACACAAAATATATTGAGGTTTAAAATTCAAAATAATTAATTAAAACATTTAATTTTTTTTTTAAGCAACAAACTCGTTAAAAACTAAAGATAATAGTAAAAAAATATAAAATTAAAAATTATTGACTTAAAAGCTTTATTTTTAAATTACATGAATATAAAATAAAAAATTATAAAAGCTAAACATAAAAAAATACGATTTGTATATTTTTTAATGTGCATTTTTGAAATTGAATAAATGAATTTTAAGTAAAAAATTAAATATATTGAAAATTAAAAATAAACCACTAAAATTAAAAAATAATTAAATTTCAACATGTAATTTTTAATTTAGATAACGAATAAATTACAAACTAAAGATAATAGTAAAAAAATATAAAATGAGAAATAATTCATTTATAAACTTCAGTTTTGTAGTGTGCCCATACATGTACACACTGCCGACCCTACGTTTCATCAATTCTTTTCGTAAACAAGCGGCAATGCATTGAGTGACAAATATGCTTTCACTGCACTATCGATGTGCGCTGCACTCAATGCATGCGAATGTTGTAGACACTCCGCATCGGAATTGAGTGCGTTTTCAATACCCACTCAATTTTTATGACTGCGAGAATGAAACGCAAAATTAATAATAAGTATTTTAATATGTAAATATAGATTAACTATAGATCTAGATTTTAAGTATAACAGTTTTTGTAAAGATATAAAAAGCCGGTCTTGGCAAAGAATAAATCAGAATATAACTACTAATTCAAGTCGGCAGTTCTCTGCCTTGTTTTAATATTAATATTCTCTTCTTGCCTTGAACTTTGTTCAAGTCGGCAAGAATATAGCTATAGCGAAGGCAAACTCTGCCGCTATAAACAAAAATCTTACCTAAACTTCCCTATACACCTTACAGTTTGAAATATAATGAATAAAAAATAAAAACACAATAACAAAATTCGAAAATGAAAACCAAAAATAGGACAAAATAAATTTGTATCTTTTTTAATTATTAATCTAAAAAAAGATTTTATTTTTAAAATTAAATGAAAACATTTTAAATAAAAAATGAAATATAAAAAAAATTAATAATAAACCATTGAATTTAAAAAAATTAATTAAAGTATATAATAAATAATTCAAATAGCAAATTTTAGTAATAAACTAAATATAATAGTAAGAATATATAAAATAAAAAATAATTCATTTAAAAACTTCAGTTTTAAATATTATGAATAAAAAATAAAAAATTACAAAATTCGAAAATAAAACCAAAAAATAATATTTGTATCTTTACTTAATTTTTAATTTAAAAATACATTTCATTTTCAAAATTTAATAAATAAACTTTAAGTAAAAAATTAAATATATTGAAAATTAAAAATAAACCAGTCAAATAAAAAAGAATTAATTAGAACATGTCATTTTTAATTTAAATAGAAAATTTAAATAAAAAACTAAATGTAATAGTAAAAGATATAATAAAAAATAATTGATTTAAAAACTTTATTTTTAAGTTACATGAATATAAAAAAAATAATAAAATTCAAACTCAAAAAATTATGTGCATTGAAAATTAAAAATAAACCATTCAAATCAAAAAAATAATTCATTAAAACATTTAATTTTTAATTAAAATACCAAACAAATTAAATAATTAATTAAAACCTTCATTTTAAAATAACATGAACATAAAATAAAAAGTAATAAAATTCAAACATAAAAACAAAAAAAAATAAAATTTGTATCTTTTTAATTCTGAATTTAAAAATGCTTCTTATTTTTAAAATTAAATAAATAAATTTCAAACAAAAGATTAAATACATAGAAAATTAAAAACAAAACATTAAATTAAAAAAGATAATTAATTGAGGTATTGAATTTTTTATTAAAAAAGCAAACAAATTAAAAACTAAAGATAATAGTAAAAAAATACAAAATAAACATAATTCATTTAAAAACTTCAGTTTTAAATATCATGAATATAAAATAAATATGAGCAGAATTCGAAAATAAAAACAGAAAATTAAGTTTGTTTCTTTAATTAATTTTTAATTTAAAAATATGTTTTATTTTTACTATTAAATAAATAAATTTTAAGTAAAAAATTAAATATATTGAAAATTAAAAATAAACCATTAAAATTGAAAAAACATTTTTTGATAAATTGAAACATTTATTCGTGTAATTTTTAATTTAAATAAGAAACAAATTAAAAACTAAATATTACAGTAAAAAAATAAAAAATTAAAAATATTTAATATAAAAACTTCTTTTTTAAATTACACGAATATAAAATAAAAACAATGAAATTCAAAAATAAAAACAAAAAAAGCAAATTTTTTCTTTTAATTAATTTTTAATTTAAAAATAAATTTTGTTCTTAAAAAGAAATAAAAAAATTAAATAAAAAAATTCAATATAAAAATAAAAAAAAAATATTAAAATTTTTAATTAAACTATTTAAACAAATCTAAATTATAAAATAAAGATTAAAATAAAAAATAACAAAAATGAATTATAGAAAATCATACATAAATCTTATTTAAAAATTAAAAACAAAATTGTTCCCATAAAGACTCGAAAATATTGAGGACTTTTCTCCTCAAAAAAATTTTATCATCGCCCATTTTAATTCGGGCATGAACAGGTTAACATAAAAAATTAAAGAGAAACTATAAAATTAAAAATACAAAATATTTTAAAATTAAATAAATGTTAAATAAAAAATATATAATAAGAGATTAAAAATAAACAAATATAAGTTAAAAGATAATTAATAAAAAACTACATTACACAGTAAAAATAAAAATATACGCAGAAAATAGAAAATAAAAATAAAATATTAAATAAAAGTTTAAAAATAAAATATATAAAATAAAAAATAAATTCAAAATTAGAAAAAATAACAAATAAACAAATTAAAAAAAAAATTATAAATTAGACAATTTTATTTTTAAATGAGAAAGCTAAATAAAATATCAATACATAAACAAAAATTTGTTAATCAGTTTTGTAAATCAGAACAAAATAAATTAAAAATATTTTAAAAATAAATATATATTTAAAATAAAAAATAGAAAAATAAAAACTAATAAAAATAAAAAATTATTAAATATAAAATAAAAAAATGTAAAGTAAAAAGTAAAAATAAAATAAAAAACAACATAAGAACAGAAAAACAATAAAACTTATAAAAAAAAATCTAAAATTTAAAACTAAAAATTAATTGTAATTTTTAGATTAAATAAATATGAAATAAAAAAAACATAACAAAATAAAAATATTTAATTTTCACCATATAAATAAAACAATATAAAAATATAGAGTAAAGTTCAAATAAAAAAACATAAAACTAAAATCTTTTAAAATGAAAAAAAAGAAAATATTAAAATAAGATGAGAATATGAAAAAATTTACGTATATAAATAATTACGTATAAAATAAGAATACGTATTTGCATACATATATAAATATAAAATTAATATTTTTTTTTTTTAAAAATATTTGAATAAAATAATAAATGTTGCTTACTTCCCAGAAGACCGAATTGAAAGTAAAAGTTCATCCATTTCGAGTCTGATAAGCCAGAGGAACTCTTGAATACGATTCCTTAATTTTTTTTTCTCACATTGGAGTAAATTCATCGCAGAGATTTTGATGATCTAGTTGTCCTTTTAGAAAAGGATCATTTTAGAAAAGGGTAAAAAAATTAAGGTTGAAATAAAAATAAAAATTAAAAATTTTACATATATACAAATATTTTACCATCAAAAATATTATATTGTTTAGTATTATTACTAATATTGACCTCCAAATCCGGTCTTTTCCAAAAGTTTAATTTTTTTTTTGTTGTATTTTTTTTTTTTTTTTTGTGTTCTTAAGCAAGCTTGCACATTGGGTTAACATGAAATTTGAAGGGAAATGTCTTAAATATAAAAATTGACAATTGGAATGAGTCCAACCACAGAAAATACGATGGAAATTATTTTGGGAAAAAAACCTTGTTCTTTGGTTGACCAACAACATATTCGTTTGAATCTAAATGGAAGTAGAATCGTAGAAAAATAAACCTTGTCGACTTTTTGAAATCCAACATCTCTCAAAACATTTGTTTATATTTGACGAAAAGATGAAAAACCATAACTTTTGTACTGAAAGCCAATTCTTCTCATAATTCCACTTTGGTTTATGTGAAAGTTATGCTAAGTAACTGCTCTATTTAATATTTACTAAATACTGCTGATGAGTTGGTATAGCGGCCAATGACACATCTATTCAATCGACATATGATTTATGTAGTTGTTGCATTTTATTTCTTCATAGAAATAAATTTGAACGAAAGCTTAAATCTTTACAGAACCAAAAAAAAATAATATTTTTAAATAATAATATTAAAAAATAATATTTTTTTTTTATTTGAAAATTCTTTTTTTTTATTAATTTAAATTAAACATTACAAAATCAAAATCAAAATTAAATTGGCTATGATTTTTACTCACGATTTTACGCTTTGGGATATAAAACTAACAAATCTGTGAAATGTTGATGATACACGTTAAATATGTGGAGTACAGCCTTAGCAACTTGAGGCAACTTTTTTTTTATTCACAATTTATTCTATGAAACATCTTCAACGATGGCAATACTTCAAGCAAAATAATAATATCAAAATGCAAGCGCAACAAAAGCGCAGCTAACAACCACAACTACAACAACAACAACAACAACATAAACAAGCACAAACAACCACCAGCCAATTGTCATTAGCGCTCCACTAACTGTCAGGAACGTGTTTTTATCAAACAAATAAAATAAGGGCAACAAAAACAATAAATTCAACAACAAATTCAGCAACAACAACAACAACAATAATTGCTGTATACTTTCGCCAAGCCGCGTGAGTTGATAATTTACACTAGCAAAGACAACAACAGCATAAACTGTACCGTAATACATATATTTATGAATGTTGGAAAAGCCACAACAACAACAGCAACATCAAAACAATAACAACAATAACAACAACAGCAGCAGCAGCAGCAGCAAACGGAAATTCCAAACATTCCGCAGCAATGACGAAATAATTATTATTGAGACAGTCGTTAAACGTTGTTGCGTCGATGTTGCTGCTTAAGTTGTTGGTGGTGTTGTTGTTGTTGTTTTTGTTATTGCTTTTGTTTTTGTTGTTTTGCTGTTGTTGTGGCTTTTTTGTTGTTTTTTTTTTATTTTTGTTTTTAATAAAATAATAGTTTTTATGCAAACCACAATTTATAGCTGCCAGCAACAAGTGTGGCCAGCTTAGTGTTTATAAACGTCAAATGTTGCTAGTTATATTATTATTCTTATTCTACTTGTAGAAGTAGAGGTTTGTAGAATTAACTAGTTTATTTGTTGTTGCATACAAAATTATACAATTTTTATAATGTTGCTGTTGTATTCATAGATTTGTGCTGCTTGCAAATATTTTTGACGCTGGTGAATGCAAAATGTTCTTTTGTTGTTGGTATTTTGTATTTTTCTCTAACAGCAACTCACTTATTCATTGATGATAGAAATTATCACTCATAAGTGCTATTGCTCCTCCCCTCCTACCCGTGCATTATTATATCTAATTGCAATTTCTAACATTTTCCGCCACAACAGCAACATTATTGTTCAAATATTTTTTAATGATTTAATTTTATTATTAACATTATTATGTCGTTTGTGCTCTTGTCGTGCATGCGTTGTTTTTTTTTTCTATCTATCTTCACACATATTTGTTGTTGCTTTTTGTCTAGCTGTTGACAACAAAGTAATTAAAGCAAATGTGAAGAAATGTTGCTGTATTCCATTTGTTGCCAGTGTTGGCACAACGGCAAATTCTGTTGAATTTTCTTTAAATGGTATTTACGAGTACTTATTTGAAATCATTATAATTTAAAAAAAATGCCAAATTTTTCCCACTCTCTGCTTGCCAAAATGTTGACGCTAGCCATTCTGAAACCACTTTGCATTGTATTGCAAGCAATAATAACAACAACAATAACAACAACACAAGTAACAACATGCCATACCAAGTTCACTAAACTTTGCCGCTTTTTTGCCACTCACACGCTCAACAGCAAAACAAACAACATCAAGCAGCAAAACCTTGCATTTGCTACAATGTTGCAGAGTTGCTGCTGTTGAGGAAGCCGCAACGGCAACAAGAGCAACACAATGCAATGAATGAATGAATGAATGAATGACAGATCGCTTGTCATGTTTTGAAATATGGAAGTGCAGTCTTCAACAAGGCAAATACAACAACAGCAAATCTTGGTGTTGTTGTTGTTTCACACACTGCTTCATTAACACTTTTAACAGAAAATATTTGCACAAAATCGCAATTTTTGCACTCTCACCAACTGCCTAGCAGCTGGACTTTCCACTCTTTGGCTGCTCGTCACTCGCTCTGCCTTCACTTAAGCATGCACTGACATTGACAGCTGTCAGTTGGTTCAAGTTGCTCAAGTGACAACCTGACATTCTTAGCAAATAAAAACAAAAAAAAAAAAAAAACAACAACAACAACAACAATAACAATATTCTTCAAGCTGTCAGGAAAATAAGAAATAAAAATATGCATGCAAAAACTGTGCTAATGAAAATAACGATATATCATGAGAGAAAAAAAATACAACAACAAAAACTAGACAAGTTTTCTTAGTACTTTAGTGCTTAAGAAATGCTTGAATGAAAAAAGAAGACAAGTCAGCAGCAATCTTTGTTTGGCGGCATCGCGTTTGTAAGATAGTCAAAACAATCATAATAACAACAACAATAACAACAAAAATAAAAGAAAAAACCTCAACTCATAATTATGACTTGGCAAAAAAGTGTTGCTAGCAGCAACAATGTTGCAGCGGCTATCTTCGCAGCAACCATTGGGTGGGCTGCACTATTTTTAAGTGATTGAGTGAATTTTGTTTTCCTGGTTTTATTTTTCTTGCTCCAATTGATTGATCACGATTTGCGACTACAATGTTGTTGCCTTTTTTTTTTTTTTTGTTGCTCTTGTCTTTCATGTTGCAACATATTAAAATTCAAATTTTTTAAAGTGAAAAAAATTATGCTAAGAAACAATATTCTTTGGGATAAACTGTGAGCATAAAATGATCTTTTGAAATTCTCGCTCTTTTAGCAAATATTTTCTGCAAAATTTTCTCACTTTGTGCACATTTTTCAAATGCCTTCAAAGTTTATGTTTGCAGCAAGCTTTTATATAAATATTGGACCCAACACAAATTTATTAGCTTTCAAACAAATATCCAAAATCCAAAAAGAGATTCAAACATTTTCTATTTGTTGCAAACTTTTCCCGAAATATTGAAAAGCTTATTTCACCCAAAAAATTGTATTTTTCTAAAAGCATTTTTCGTGAATTTTTTCATTTTTTATAATGTCTGAAAGTAATCAACAACGCGGAACAAAATTTCTGCTGCCAAAACGTTGAAAATGTTGCAGAAGACCTTCGGTGAGAAACCTCTATTGCAAACAAGAGTTTATGAGTGGTACAAAATCTTCAAAGACGGTCGAGAAAGCTCTGAAGACGAGACATGAGCTACACGTCAATAAAATCAAAGAATTGCTCCAAAAATTGCTCCAAAATTGTCGATTGACAGTCCGAGACCTTTCTGTTCTTGTTGGAATATCGGAAGGATCAGTGAAAGCCATTTTGAGTGACCATTTGGGTCTCAGAAAAGTTAAATCTCGATTGGTGCCAAAAGCACCCAATTTCATGGAAAAACAGCGCCGTGTTGATGTGTGTGCAACAATGCTTTCCGACTATAGAGACAAAATGAAACGCATCATAACTGGAGATGAGAGTTGGGTCTACGCTTACGATCCGGCAACAGACGATTAATCGGGTGAAAACCTTGCCAAAGATGAGCCGAGACAGAAAAACCCACATCAAAGCAAGTCAAAAATCAAGGTCATGTTGGAAGTTTTCTTTGATTATCGTGGTGTGTTGCATTATGAATTCCTTCCAACTGGCCAAAATGTCAACAAAGAATACTACTTGGGTGTTATGCGTTGTTTGTGTAATGCTGTGCGTCATAATAGCCCGGATTTGTGGAAAAACAACTCTTGGTTTTTGCATCACGATAATGCACCAACACACACTGCACTTGTAATTCGTGATCATTTCACCAAAAAAACGACCCATATCGTTCCGCAACCACTGCATTCGCCTGACTTAGCACCAAGTGACTATTCGCTAAACTTGCAAGTGGGAGCGTAATTACCTGCCGCAAAGAGTTCTCAGATTCATATCCCTCGATTTCACTGTCTTTTCCACTTAGATATCAACCAAGTTCGAATCAAGGCAGACTTAACTAAATGGTTGTAACACCTGTAATGCTTGATGAAAACCTAAAAAATAAAGGTCATTTGTTAAATAAAGCACCCCCCCCCCCTCTACCCACAGTTTTCCAATAGACAATTCTCTTGAAGCGATGCTGCATTAAAAATGCGCTAAGGCGACATTTTTGCATTTCTAAGCAGCATATCGAACAAGCTCAATTGCTGCACGTATTCTATCAGTTGTATGGGCACCAACTCATGTCTGCTTCCTTTCGTGTCGTGTCTGCTTCATTTGCAACATTGTTGCACGGTCGCAGCAGCGTTTATATTCAACTTGTGTTTGTCTTGAGCTTTTTTTTTTTGTTTTCTGTATAAATTCCGTTTATTTCGCTTGAAATCGCTCAAACAATCCCTCACACATGTGCATAAGTTTTACAAAATTCCAACTTTCGGCTTAAAAAAAGAAAAAACCAATAACAACATTCCATGCATGTAGCAGGATTTCTTTGTGTATTTTATTTGTTTGCCTTTTTTTTATTTATTTATCTCTCTTATTTGTGGAATTTCCTTTATTTTCAAACCCATGTTGGATTTGAAAGTTCATTTTTTTTTTGACAGCTCAAGAAATGCGCTGAAAATCGACAAATTTGAGAACCAGAGAAAGTTTTTGGATTCTATTTTTGGCCTGTTTGCAATTTCTCTCATATCGTTCAAGAAATACTCAAATTTTCTGCCTACTTAATACATATTCCAAACACAATATATTTCACAGAAACAAATATTTTTGATAGAAAATATGACATATTTATTTGCCTTCGATGTAGTTATCAAACTGCTATAAATTATTGCATTTGAAAAAGCTTGCTCCAGCTTAAACGAATTTTTATTCCACACAAACGAAATATGTTTGGATATAAACCAGTGATGTTCACGTATTACCATGCGTGGTGAGACTCGACGGCTTTATTCGAGAGTCGAAACACGTTCTGAGACGTGAGGTGAAACTCGACGGCTTTATTCGAGAATCGAAACATGTAAACGATCAAAAGCACGAAGTTCTCTCAATCAGTTGGCGCTGAAACTTCAAGCAAGAAGATTCACGCCGCTTGGTCATGTGTTTTGCACTGCATAAAAATTTTGAAGTATATGAAAATAAATTTTTGTGCAGTTTTGAGTGGAGAATAATAATAATAATAATAATGATAATTATAATGAGAGTGATGGTGATAATGATAATGAGAGTGATGATGATAAAAATAGTGATACTGATAATTATAATGATAATTGTAACACAATTCTTACTTAATACCTGCACTGCAATTTTTGTCGGTGCATGGCGCGAGAAAGCTACTAACACAAGTGCAAAAGTTGAAAATTGTGGTAGTATGCGTGTGAACACCATTGATACAAAAGATAAAACCCATTTGTATCAAAACTGTTTTTTTTTTGTAAATTCTTCAATCTCTGTCATCTATAATGCTCTCCTAATGCTCTCGTGTTGCAAAAATATCTCTCGTTAAAATATTAATAATTTCCAAACACATTTTGCTACTTCTAAACATTTCGTGCCTGCAACGGTAGAGCTGGTAAGATCTCTCCGGTTTGAATATTAATGATTTTGAAATACATTTAGTTACTTGCAACATTTTGTGGTTGTATCGGTGCTATATGTAATAAGAGTTTCTTTTTTTTTTTAATCTATACTATTATATAAATTGAAAGTGAAAATTTTTTGTTGCCGCAAAACTCCAAAAGTACTGGTCCGATTTTTATGAAATAATTTTTAAAATATCACATTTGTGCTACAAAAGGATCATTGGGTATTTTCTTTACGAAATTTCAATAATAAGTTTCTTAAATTAAAGTGTTAAGTTTTTAAAAAAATCATCCAGAATGCCATGCATTGCTTGATTGTTAGCTTTTCATGCGATTGTGCTGCGAGAGCCTCAATAAATTGCATATTGCTCTCTACTATACTCTTTTTGTTCTCACACAACACAACAAAACAAACAAACAAATACATATACATACATACTTTGCTGCGCTTAAAGCTAACTGGACCGAAGTACATTCTAATATGTAAAAATTAGTTTTGATGTGGTGAATTAATCTATCACAGTTTTGTTTAAAGGGGATTCACTGACCACCTTTAGCATCTTGAGAATTTTTTTGATGAGAATGAGAATCAATCCAACTTGATGTATGTATGTACGTATGTTTATTTGTTTCGCTGCATGCAACTTTTCTACACATGTTTCGACGGTGGTTTTCCTGTAATTTATAAATGAACAATAGGAACAAACCGCTGACTTTTTACTTTATAGAATTGACATTGTGTGATTCAATAAGTTTTTTATAAATAAACAAGATAACTGGGACGGGCATAGGAAAAGGGGTTATGGCTTCGACCACACAAGTCAAATTTTTGATATTGAATAGCTTTGGAACTAAACGTCGCATGACAATAAAACTCAGTATGGAGTTACTAATTGCCAAAGTCTTTCTACTGGAAAACAGGTATGTGCATTGGAAAAGTGGGTGTGGCCCGATTCTCTATATAGAATAGCTATGGAAGATAAGATCACAGAACATTGAAACTCATAATGAAATTATCAGCTGGGAGTGGTTCTGCTACTTGGAAACTGTAACGGGCAGTGGAACATGAGCGTGGTGTCAGATTAAGGGACTAATAAAAGTTTTGAATTTACTTATTATTTCCAATATACTTGCCGGGTGCAGCAACGCGCGCCGGGTATCGCTAGTTTTAAATAAAATATGTTTGGTAAGTAATATGAAGGAATATTTTAACTTGAAAAGATTACTCAAGTGAAAAAAAAATTATTTATTCCACACAAACATAGTTTATTTGGGATGCAAACAAATCTCATTAGTAACAAACTAATTTTTCTGAAAATTCTTTCTATTGAACATTTCGAAAATCTCTCTCATTTGAGCATTAATGATGTGCAAATACAATCAATTTCGATCCCAACAAATTCTTGTTTCTTGTAAAAAATTTGTGTTTGCAAAATATTTCCCTTAGACCCAGCAGCTTTTCTAAATAATTTTTGATGAAGTTTTAATTAAAGTTTTGATAATTTTCTAAAAATGTTCCCTAAAAATTATAGCAACTTTTTCTCTGCAACCCACAACCTCTCTTACGTTGTTCTCATTTGTGCTGCAACTCTCATTAAGCACACTTTTTGAAAACTTGTAACTTTTCACTACAACCAACCAACCAACCAACCAACCACTCACTCACTCACTCACTCACTCACTCTCACACACACACTCAATTCTATTCCATTCACACAGAGACTCCACTCCGTTCGGAATTTAGTCACTCACTCATATCTTGAACTTTGTGCGCGTTGCTGTTGCATCTTCTTCTTGGATGAAGTTACTTATTGAAAATGTCGTTAATCAAAAAGCAAAGCATTTGCTTTTTTCCATGCTTATTTCTTTAGTTCTTATTTTCTAGTTGTTGTTTTTGCTGGAGCAAAAATGCGGCACATGTTAAGTTCAAATTCTGCCAGTTATAGGTATTGTCTGCTTCTTCGTTTTTCTGACTTGCAAACTTTGCTGCATCCTTTTGCAGTTTTTTTTCATGTTGTTGTTGTATTTGTTTTTTTTATGTTTCGTTGTGAACATTCAACAAACACTGCTTACTTTGTTTTTGCTTTTTATTTATTTGCGCTGAAAAGCTTCGACTTGTTGTTGTTGTTGGCGTTGCTGTCTGCTCTAAACTTGACGATGAAAAAATGCATGCAAGCAATCCTTCATGCGTGCTGCTGTTGCTTCTGCAACATTGTTGCAACAATGCTTAATGCAAAAAGCACCGCGCTCATCTCACGTGATGTTATTTTGTAAACAAAAATACTTGTTGAACATGTGCAGCTTCAGGTTCACTGCATACATTTTTTAATTTTTTTAATTCTTTGTTATACTTCTATTTCTTCTCTTCATTTGTTATTGTTGTTTTTTAATTCTTTCTTAAACTTGTTGTTGCTTATTTGTTATTCAAACGCCTTGTTGTTGTTGTTTTTGTTATTGTTGATTTTATTAATTCTTGCTGATTTCTGCGGACTGATTATTTGTTTTGCAGAGTGGGTCGTTAGGAAAAATACAAAAATAATGACATAGTGAATTATTTATTCATATATATATTTTTTTTTTTTTAGTAAGTGAATAAAATTAAATTAATAAGTAAAATAAAATAATTCAAACTTGAAAAATTTCCGCTGATTTTGCAAAAGCACTTTTTTATGTTTGACTTACATACTATATTTTGACATTTGACGTCTTGTGTCTGTCATTTTATAGTTTTCTCGGCAGAAAAAAATGGTGCCAAGTAGCCGTAAACAGCTTTTTAAAGTTCTTCATATTAATTATTGCAAATTAATTTTACTCTTAATCAAAAAAAATATTTGTATTTTCTACAAATTTTGTCAACCGCTATTCTAGAGATTTTCTTTATATTAATAGTCTATTTTGCAGCTCTTCTCAAACTGTTATTTCAGAGCTTCTCAGACCTTGCTGACTACATTTACAGTATTTGCTTAACATATATTCCAGTGTTTCTCAAATTTTTGAGTGAATAATATAAATAGAAATAATCAAACTTTCCACTAGTTCTTGTCAAACTTTATGATTCTAATTTCCTTTTTTTCTTAATTTTTAAAGTTTGTTAACAATTAAGTTTTAAAACAAACAGTTAGTTTGACTTACATTGAAGCCTCGTATCTATCATTACATAGTTTTCTCAGGAAAATCAAAAATCTGTTTTTCCCATACAATAAAAAAATTGAGAAACATACAAAAAAAAATGTGATGAGTGTAAAATAATTAATCACATCTCTCTTTATAACTTAATTTCAAAAAACACAGATAAAAGGGGAATAAGAAATTGTTGCCAAAAAAAATAAACTACATTTTTTTAATGCTTCATATCAATTATAACATATAAATGTATTCTTAATCGGAAATGGTTGTTTTGATGCATGGCTTATTTTCAGTGAGGAACAAACTAATGTTCCAGCGCTTTTCAAATTGTTCAAGTAAATTATGAATAAATTATAAATTTCGCCTCCAGTACTGTTCAAACTTTGTGAATCTAAATTTAATGTTTTAAAGGAACAAATTAATTTTAAGTCAAATTTCATATTTGAAACTCAGAAAATATCAGATCACGTTTCATTTGAATTTCAAAAATAAAAAGTTTTGCAATAATTTGAAGAAATCTTTAAGAGGTGTATTTTAACGAAAAAAAAAATAAAACAACAAATAATTAAAAATTAAAGAAATAAAAAATCTTTAAAATATCTCGTACACTATTCAAAAATAATATTTTAAGATAATACCAAAACGTCCCTGTCAGACAAAAAGACATAAAAAAAGATATTGTAGTAGAAGTTAAAACAACGCCTTCCTCAAATTATCACTTTTAATACTATGGATACTCTCGATGCTCTTTATAGTCTTGAAACTTTTCATACACTTGAATATTCTTGACACTCTTAATATTCCCGATATTCTTGATTCTCATAACGCTCTCTATATTCTTGAAACTTTTGGTGCTTCTGATACTTGTACTGATACTGATACTGATACTAATACTAATACTGATACTGATACTGATACTGATACTGATACTGATACTGATACTGATACTGATACTGATACTGATACTGATACTGATACTGATACTGATACTGATACTGATACTGATACTGATACTGATACTGATACTGATACTGATACTGATACTGATACTGATACTGATACTGATACTGATACTGATACTGATACTGATACTGATACTGATACTGATACTGATACTGATACTGATACTGATACTGATACTGATACTGATACTGATACTGATACTGATACTGATACTGATACTGATACTGATACTGATACTGATACTGATACTGATACTGATACTGATACTGATACTGATACTGATACTGATACTGATACTGATACTGATACTGATACTGATACTGATACTGATACTGATACTGATACTGATACTGATACTGATACTGATACTGATACTGATACTGATACTGATACTGATACTGATACTGATACTGATACTGATACTGATACTGATACTGATACTGATACTGATACTGATACTGATACTGATACTGATACTGATACTGATACTGATACTGATACTGATACTGATACTGATACTGATACTGATACTGATACTGATACTGATACTGATACTGATACTGATACTGATACTGATACTGATACTGATACTGATACTGATACTGATACTGATACTGATACTGATACTGATACTGATACTGATACTGATACTGATACTGATACTGATACTGATACTGATACTGATACTGATACTGATACTGATACTGATACTGATACTGATACTGATACTGATACTGATACTGATACTGATACTGATAATGATACTGATACTGATACTGATACTGATACTGATACTGATACTGATACTGATACTGATACTGATACTGATACTGATACTGATACTGATGATGATGTTTGACACATGATAATTAATACTTAATACTTAATACTTAATACTTAATACTTAATACTTAATACTTAATACTTAATACTTAATACTTAATACTTAATACTTAATACTTAATACTTAATACTTAATACTTAATACTAAATACGTAATACTTAATACTTAATACTTAATACTTAATACTTAATACTTAATACTTAATACTTAATACTTAATACTTAATACTTAATACTTAATAGTTAATACTAATACTTAATACTTAATACTTAATACTCAATACTTAATACTTAATACTTAATACTTAATACTTAATACTTAATACTTAATACTTAATACTTAATACTTAATACTTTATACTTTATCTTAATACTTAATACTTAATACTTAATACTTAATACTTAATACTTAATACTTAATACTTGATTCTTGATTCTTGATTCTTGATTCTTTATTCTTGATTATTGATCCTTGATCATTGATTCTTGATTCTTGATTCGTGATTCGTGATTCTTGATTCTTGATTCTTGATTCTTGATTCTTGATTCTTGATTCTTGATTCTTGATTATTGATTCTTGATTCTTGATTCTTGATTCTTGATTCTTGATTCTTGATTCTTGATTCTGGATTCGTGATTCCTGATTCTTGATTCTTAATTCTTTGTTCTTGATGCTTGATTCTTAATTCGTGATGCACTTTGCACTTTATACTTAAAATTTCAAATTAATAGACTTTATGTTTGTTACATAACTTTTTTTTAAACAAAGGCTACGTTCAACCATAGATTGAAAACAAATATTTTCCTAACATTGGATACAAATACAGTTTTCCCAGAAATATGCTATCAATATGGTCCGACAAACTTTTCATCTTATAATGCATATTCTTGCCTCAATATTGCATACCAAAAAAGGATGCAACGAGTATTTTTCTTTCACAGGCTCCAGTTTTTTTGCACTTATTTAAAAATGTTTTTTCTTTTTTTTTTAAGTATATTTTACCTACTCCCCAACAATGACACGAAGAACAACGCTTGCTGATGCAAGTTTCTTTTTATTTTGTTGTATTTTTTTCCACTTTGCTCCGTTTTTGAAGTCAAACAAATAAATCTTCTAAATGGTTAAAAGGTATTTTAATGCAGTTTGTATCACCACCAGCGCAAAAACATGTTTTCTTTTTGTTCGTTTTCTCTGTCCAGTTGTTGTCGTTGTTGTTGGTAAGAAATTCCTTTGTTTTTGTTGTGATTTCAAATATTGATATAGCGCAAAACTGAAGGCTGCAACAATGTTGCAAACTGAACACGAAGACAAATCTTAAACACCCACTAGGAACAATTAAAAAGCTTGGCATTTCTGAGGTTTAGTATGAAATGGATGCCAATTATAAACTAGTAGCTAGTTAGAAGCCATCAAGATAAGGAATTAAATAGGTTGAATACAATTGAAGCAATTGAAAGTTTAAACTCAAAGTATATATTGAAATTGTTCAATCAATGATGGTGACGATCAACTGGGTTTTCCAAGCATGGCCAATTTTTTATTTATTGCACAACTTCAAGCCATTTTAATACTATTTCTTCTTTCATATGTTGTGTTTCCAAATTCCCCTTTATCGAAATGAGAACTTTTATTACACTTTCACATACCAAGCCGTGCAATTATTAAGAATTTGTAGATATATCTAAAAATAAAAACACTGGATTCCATCTAATTTAAATTGCTGGCTCATCAATTATGCCATCCACAATGATTGCAAAAGAACAAAAATTCATCAAGTGTGTCGAGTTGTACAGAAAAAGCTTTTGCTACGTTTGTCAGCAGTGATTTCAATAAAAATATATTAATTTTTTATAAAGTATGGTTCTTAAGTGGGTTTTTTTCCAAGAATTAAAAATTTACGACATGTGTTTTTAAATGCAAAACATTGCAGACGTGAGCTGGAAAAAAAAGAATATAAATATTTATATCGACTGACGACTACTTGTGCCATTAATTTCCCGACCAAGAAAACAAAAAAAAAAAAAAAAACACAGTCTACACTTTATGATGGTAGCTATTTTTTTTTACACGTTCACATACAAATTTATATATGTACACGTAAGTGTATGCATGCGCGTATTTTCATTCAAAAACGTTTATTTAAAATTCATAACGTATCTGTGCAAAAATAAAAAATACCCAAAAGTGTTTAAAACAACAAAAACAACAAGTAATGCAAGCAAAAAAGGCACAAAATACAGTCATTCAAGCCTCTAGGTCAAACATGCCCACGTTGTTGCCCGTATGGCCCGCGTGGCCCTTCATACAAATATTTTTCTATCTTAATTTGGTCTTTACGATGAGCTGAAATCAAAGAATTATTTCGAAAATAACAACACAAACCGCACTCGTTCAGTATTCAGCGCATTTTCCAGCGAACTTTACAAAAACAAATGCATGCAAAGCCAAAATAAAAAACGCACACTCGATGATGTCGATGCTGAAGCTTATTGTCCCGTTACTTGTGTGTCGAGCAATTTTTCATGCAAGCATTGTTATTGTTATAGAAAATAAGTCTTGTAATTGTTTTTTTTTTTTTTTTTTTATTTGATTTTTTGTCAAAAGCAACGATGAGCTACATTTTGTGTTTGTTGTTTTGTTTTTTCAAGGATTGGCCCGCGTTTAAAATTTCTTGGGCCCCACTGCTCTAGGTACAAAAAAAAATAATTTGACAAATAATCAATGTATTTATGTTTATTTTTATGTTAATCGATGTATGTATGTATGTCTGGAATAAATATGACTCACACAGTTTAGTAAAGAAACGTGTCCACAAATAAAACTGTTATTATTAGCATAAAATTTGCACTTCCAGGTGTACTTCCGTTAAATATGCATTTAATTTTTATTTATTCCTTTTGCTCTAAAAAACTACCAAGCTCTTATTTAAACTATGTTACTAAATACTATCCGGAAATTTTCGATCACTCCTTCGCATAATTGGGGATCTGTTTCGGCGTTGGCGACTTCAATGTTCGCTTAGGGACTTGAAATTGTCTGCGAATATTAACCAGCCCTCCTTTACTCCTAAACATATCCTCATCCTTTACCTTATTCTTATATTTGTCCCAATAACTGTCCAACTTCTTATCTTTGCTCTTGTTTTAATTCATGCCCATATTCCTGATCTTATCCTTATTCGAAATCCATTCCTAATCCTTCTCCCCTTTTTTGTCCTAAATCTTGTTCCTTCTGTGTCCTAATTATTCCAATTTTTTGTCCTTAATCTTAATTTTTCTGTGTCCAAATCCTTTTTGTAGTATTTCTTGCCATAGTTATTTTCCCAATTCTTGTCTAAACTCTTATCCTTATCCATGTTCAATTCTATGATCTTATATTTGTTCAAATCTTTGTCCTACTCCCCATCTTTGTCCAAATCCTTGCCCTCATACTTTTTCTATTCCGTGTCCCAATCCTTATCAAAATCTTTGTGCCCACACTTGTCTTTATTTTTATTTAATTTTTTTTTTTTTTTATTATTATTTTTGCTTTTGCTATTGCATTTGGTGCATTAAGATTACTATTAAGGGTTCCCTGAGAGACCTTATAACGCCGTTATATTTTGTTTTTTTTTTTATGTTATCGAAAACCTCGGCTTTACCGTCGTTGCATAAAATTAAACGTATCGCCAATATTCACGGAGTTATATTCCATGCAACGTTTCTTCATTTGTGTTGCATTGCATTACTGCATTAAGTGATTGCTTCCGTGGTGTTGTTGCTCCAAAAATTTATTTTATTTTCGTTATTTTCTTTTCGCTGAGCACTTCAATTAAGCGGCGCAATAATTCCATGCAACAATATTGCATTTTTGTTGCTTAAGTACGCGATCTGACGACGTCATCATTTAATTTTTTACTTTTGTCATAAGGACATGTATGAATCCTGCAGTTCTGTTATATAACTTTTACCGATTCGCATATACTCACCGAGTAATAATTCCATGCAACGCCGTTGCATGATTGATGCATTTCCGATGTTGAAGCAGCTCTCTCCACGGCCTTGTGGCGTTATGATTTTTTTGTGTATTTTTGTAGTGAGGACTGAAAACCAACCTTTACCGGCGTATAATAATTTTTGTCGTAGCGCCTATACAAAGCGCGTTATAACTCCATGTAACGAATTTGCAATTTCGTTGCTTAGGCAGCTCTCTCTTCATCTCATCGTTAAGTGTCAATCCACAGTGTCAGAGCTTTGTAAGCTCCCGCAAAATCTACCCCAAATTTGATTCACAAGATCAACCCAAGTGTGACTTTCATTTTTCTTCATGATCCGAGATTTGTCATGAGACATAGGCAAAAACAAAACAAATCTTTATGAATAAAACTGACTAAGTGTAGTAGCGTGCATGCACCGTTCTATGTCAACGTCTAGGAAATCCTGGGTTTAAATCCCAGCTAATATAGAAAATTTGTTCAATAAAAAATTAAAACATTCTTAAATTTTTAAACACTCGTTTAAAATCCCTATTTTATTGCTTCAAATAAGAAAGAAAATATATCAAAAATAAATGCAATACTTATCGTACTTTTTTTTTATTTTTGACTCAGCGATACAGCAACAAAAATCCAACCCAATATTTTGCCCAAAATCATAAATATTCAATTGATTGCTTATATTAAACGGTGTTTTCTACACTCTAATTGTTGTTGAACTTGTTGCTTTTGTTATGCAAAAACCGACAATAGCAAAAACGGAAAAAAAAACCAAAACAGTAACAAAAATAGACGCATTTTCAACCAAGAACTTGACACTGAAAATGAATGACGCCTTTAAGCGCCTAGCCTAGCAACAACGGCCAGCCTTGAACGAAAAATGATGGCTTCCAGAATTTGTTTTTTTTTTAACTATGCATTTGAATATGATGAATAACTTTTAAAAACACACACTTATTTTATACTTTTTGTACTGTTTCGTTTTTTTTTTTCTTTATTTTTTTTTTTTTTTTTTTGTTTTGTGTCCTCCTTTTTTTTGTTCTTCTTTTTGACATTGATATCTTCTGTGTGAAACTTTGAATAAATTTGGAAGCTTTTTTGCTTGCATGCGCTTTAAGTTCAAGTGCAAGGGTAGCATTCGTTTATCGTGAGAAATGAGAAGTTTTGAAGTATATTTCTAGGTTGATTTCAAGGAGAGGGAATTTTAAAAAATACATTCAGGAATAATTGATATAATAAGAATAACTAATTTTTGATTTGAATACGAAAATTTTTTACAAATACGGACAAATAGGGACTATATTTTGAACTAGTTTCAAAATGGCCTCCTTTTTTGATTTTGTAGGATCAATCTTTCATTGAGATTTGAGAAAAGTTATTTTTGAAGTCCCGGTGGAACCTATTGGCCATACAAAGAGTTTTTTTCAAGAAGTCAATAGAATCTTTTGGTCACAAAAACACAAATTTTTGCTCAAGGAGTTTACAGAACCCACAAAAGTTTCAGTAAGCCCCCAAGTCCTATAAAAAAATCCATGTGGAACCATTGCCATAGAACAATTAATTTCTGTCTAAAATATTCACAGAACACAAAATAGTTTCACTGATCCAATTAGTTCCAAAGGAAATTTCTGTTGAACCTATTGACCAGAGAGTAGTAAATAGGAACCCATAGTATCATAAAAACTTTCAATGACCCAACTAGTTACTGATAAAATCCAATTGGAACCTTTTTTTCACACAATTACCGATTTCTTTCCCATAAGTACACAAAAAGTTCCAATGTACTATCTAGTTGTATAGATAATTCCAGTGGAGCCTACTGGTTCCACAACTATAGATTTTTGCCCAAGAAGTCCACAGAAACTACAAAAGCTCTAATGAATCAACCAGTTTCGTATATCAATCAAGTGGAACCTATTTACCATAGAATTCTAGCTCTGTGTTTCACAGAAGAAACTCACAGAAGTTGTCCAAATTGCAATGACTCTCTTGGGAGCTCAATTGCAATTCTTTACTGCAAATTTTCATACTTTATTACTTTTCTTATATACTTTTCATGCTCAATTGAGAACTTTATATGAGTTGTTGCTCATGAGCTGCTAAAAGCACGGAGCAAGCTTCGGAGCAAGCTGCGGATCATTGAGAGCAAAGGCTTATGTACAGCTTTAGACCAGTGGTGATCAACGCACGGTTCAAACAACAACAAAGAGAGCTTTTCGAATTCCGACAGCTTTACACTGTAACAAGAAGTTGTTAAAAGCTCTCACAACATTTAATACAAGGAAATCTGGTCTTGTGTTGGATTTTCAACATTATCATTACTTTTTTATTTTTGTGTTTGTTTTTCACTATTTTAACATAGAAAACATCAAAAAAAGGTAAAGTGAAGAATAGAATTTATTAATGTTTTTCCTGAAACATTGCAAAATATTTAAGTACATCATAAGTAAAACAGCGAGGATTCACATACCAAATGAGCGCTCAAAGCATACTGACTTGAAATTTAAAGCACCGTAGAAAAAACAAACTTTTACGCAGTGTACAAACACAGCGAGCCGATTGATAATTCGTGTGCTAAAGCTCAACAATACATGAAGCCCGCGGGCTATGGGCCATGTAGTGAGCTGCACTGCTTTGGACACGGTGCAAGCTTCGGAGCCAGCTGAGAGCAATTGAGAGCAAAGGCTTGTGTAGCAACACAAAACGCAACAAAAAATCAAAGACAAAAGACAAGCACAGCAACAGAACAGAAGCTTCAAATGTAGTGGTGCCCATACCCGTTCGCAACCCAACAAACAAAATTATTCACTAATGTTATCGTTTACGAATCGCATTCTCGTACATTTCAATTATCGCATTCATTAGCAATTATTAAAAGCGATTCACTTATAATATCGCGAGCGGGAGAAATTCCTCCTTCGTTAACGAATCGTTAAATCCAAAAAAAAGGAATTCGTTAACGAGTCGCCAAAACTATAAAAAGCATTCTTTAACGAGTCTTCAAAACTAAAAAAAGCAATTTGATAAAAAATTACCAAAATTTAAAAAAATAATTTCAGACAAAAAAGAACTCAGAAAAAAGTGAAATGTCAAATATCTTGAAAATTTAGTTACGTCCGTTAGTCATACGAGCCATGAAAGGCGATTAGTCATGTTGAAAAGCGATTCGTTAATTGAGACTGAAAAAAAAATGTATTCGAAATAAAATTGTTTCTTTGTTTCAATTGGGCTTGAACATCTTCAATGGAATTTACAAAGTCATGATTTCAATCGGAGCTTTCTTTAAGCATCAAGACAACCTCTGATGTAGTCGGAACGAAACTATGTTATTCGAAAACAATTAAAAAAACGATTCATAAGCGATTCGTTCACAAATCACCCCTCGCCACAATTTTTATTGGGAAGGTATATTCAACAAGGTAGTGTTAGTTGTTAAAATTCTCTTTTGTGGTGGGTAGCACATGTCAAAATCGGCTGTTTTCGAATAAAAGCAAACAGTTTTCTATTCGCTGTTTTATTTTGTTTTTTCTTTTTATATTCTTCTCGTGTTTGACAGCTGCTGTACCCACCACTCCGACACGAGACTACCTTGTTAAATATGCCTTGACCCGCTCGTAAGCATTAACAGTCTCATGAGCATTAAAAGTCTAACAAGCATTTGAAGTCTCATTTGCGTTCTCGCTCGTGAGCACGTACTTTCCGATAAGCACGTACGTTTCGATCTCAAAAAGTACTCACTACTACTCATGGAGGTAAGCGATAAAGCATTAGCTCATGTGTCAATGAGCATGAGTCATTTTTTATGAACCTGTTTTAATCGTACGCTCTCGAAGGCTCACAAGCGACGAAACTGTTCTCTGGCTAAAATAGGAATGAAATCTTTTATTTCTAAAAATATAAATAATTTTATATTTGCTAGTGATTTACGAAATACAAGCTATTTTTGAGTTAAATCTTTCGGCTGGTGAGGGTTATTTGTTATTAACTCATGCTAATTTTTTTCTATCGTACGTTTTTAAAATATCGTTTATTTTTATTTCTGTTTATTTACGTTTTACATTTATTTTTATTCATTTTTCTATTTATTTAATTTCTGTATGACTTAATGAAAGTTTTTATTTTCAGTTTAATAACTTTCTAAAGACTAACCAAAAACTAAACAAACTAAAAAACAAACTTTTTTTGAGTTAAACAAATTAAACTCGTATAATAACCCTTATCGTTAAATATCGTAAAAATCGTAAAAACTTATTAAAACTCGTAAAATAACTTTACGAGTTGTATAAGTAAAAGCTTAGATTCGTTTTCAATAGAACTAACTCATAATTGTTTCGGTCTCGGTTTAATTTCATTGCACGAAAACTTTTTGCTTTAGTTTGTCTAGCTCGTGTGCTTGTGTGTTACGGTTTTTTATTGCTAACACGTGTGTTTGATTTTAGTTTTAGCTGTTGCTATTATTATTATTTTTATTGTGGCATTGAACTTTTCATGTTCACGTCTAAAAGTTTAACTTAGTGTTTTGAGAGTTTTGGCGAATAGGTTAGGGAGTTGCTTTATTTAATTGATGTGATCCCAGACTTTGACTCTCTGAAAAGGTATAAAAAGCGTTAATGCACTTTTGGGCACGATTCTCATTTAATGAACTAGTTATAATTTGAGTCAACTAAATCAATACCTGAGCACGATTGCTGGAGACTCTAACATGCTGGACTCAATTTTGAGGTGATGTACTTTTTGAGTTATTGTTACGATCATTATATAGACTGCTACTTATATTTCGGGTTAGTTTGATATTTTTAAGCCCATACGTACTCGTGACGTTTAGATCTACGTGCACTTATTATGTTGTTTACAGGGCTTTTTAAATTCTAGTTCAGCAAAAAAATGGAATACTTAAACACGTGAACATTTTTGTGTGATTATTTCTTAAAACATCCGACATGAATTATCTCAACAAGAGTACATCGATGTACTCAATTCGACTTTTGGCGTCGAATATTTTTCGAATTCGGTCGACGAACCATTATTTTTTTCGTCGGATATTTTGTACGTGCTGAGTACAAAAGTAATTTTTTAAAAATATTAGAAATTCACCACGAACTGCAATAGCAGATCTCAAGCAATAAACGTGGTGTAATTTATACATTTCACCATGGCAAAATATTTGTGCTTCGTGGTGAATTCATTTGTAAATTATTTTTTCTGCTCAGAATGAATTCCCGTTAGCTTTTCTATTACATATCACATGACATCTTACTAAGCTTGAGCTGGGGAATAAATATTTTTATGATAGCAGAGATCTCTTGTGAGCGCATGCATGCATGATTGTAATGCATGTGTACATACATATGTTTCTATGTCAAATTGAATAGCACCTCAAAATTGTAGAAAATTAAATTTCCAAATGTTTCCTGAACCGACATTGCCCAGGAATATCTATAAGAAGAGCTAAGCAATTTTTAAACAAATTTTCAAAAGAAATATTATTTAAATTAAAAGTTTTTTTACATAATTAACCTATATGTATATCTCGAAAAAAAATATTTTCTAGAATATTACAGAGAATATTTTTGATAAATTACAAAAGAGAGAAAATCATTTATTTTCACAGAAATATTTATTTTAACATGAACTACATACTTATTTTATAACTTATTCATTTTTTTTTCTTTTTTTTTTGACGTGACGAAGTTACGTTATACTGCTCTAGTTTCCAAAAAAGTTGAAAAATGAATTTTTTAAAAATTCATCTGCGTTTCATTGAATTGTTACTCGCTGGGTATAAGAGCTATGATTAAAAAAATAGTATGACCGTAAAGGTTAATTCTTTGGCTATATTAAAAAAACAAAAAAAAAATTTAATACGGCATAGGGACGCAGTGGGAGCTGCGTAAGTAACGCAACTGAAAATTTGTTACATGGAATTATTACTCGCTGAGTATTAGCGCTAGGATTAAAAATACGATACGCCAATAAAGGCCTACTGGAAGTCCTCACAACAAAATTATACAAAAAGTTTCTGACATCATGGGGATGCTGAGAGAGCCGCTCAAAGATCGATAACGCATCATTCATGCAGCGGCGTTGCATTGAATTTTTACTCAATAACCTACGATAAAAGCTTAGAAAGGAAAATAAAGTTTTTATACATGGCTTTACGACAAAAATAAAAAAAAAATTCCGGCGTCGTCAGGTCGTGAATATAGCAGCTTATGTAACAGAAATGTAATATCGTTGCATGGAATTATTACTCACTCAGGAGGAGTGCTTCAGTAAATTTTGTTTTACGAAAGCAGGGATGTGTTATTACGCTTCACAACTAAATTACAAAAAAAAATTTGTTGTCATGATTTCAGGGATGCAATCACAAAATGCAGTAAAAATGCTACAGCCATGAAAAAACGTTGCATGGATTTTTAACTCTGTGACTACTGGTGCAACGGTAAATTTTAAGGAACGAAAACAAAGGTGAGGTCTTCGGGCATATGACAAAAATTAAAAAAAATTTGACGGCGTGTCAAAAAACCCCAGGGAACCGCCTAATGTGACGCATATGCATCACTTTTGCTGGATTAATTGAAATTAGAGCACAACCAATTTGGAAGCAAAAAAAAAAGCTAAACGAAAAGCACCAACTCCCAATCCAACAACAACTCCAACACCAACACCAACACCAACACCAACACCAACACCAACACCAACACCAACACCAACACCAACACCAACACCAAAACCAACACCAACACCAAAACCAACACCAACACCAACACCAACACCAACACCAACACCAACACCAACACCAACACCAACACCAACACCAACACCAACACCAACACCAACACCAACACCAACACCAACACCAACACCAACACCAACACCAACACCAACACCAACACCAACACCAACACCAACACCAACACCAACACCAACACCAACACCAACACCAACACCAACACCAACACCAACACCAACACCAACACCAAAACCAACACCAACACCAACACCAACACCAACACCAACACCAACACCAACACCAACACCAACACCAACACCAACACCAACACCAACACCAAAACCAACACCAACACCAACACCAACACCAACACCAACACCAACACCAAAACCAACACCAACACCAACACCAACACCAACACCAACACCAACACCAACACCAACACCAACACCAACACCAACACCAACACCAACACCAACACCAACACCAACACCAACACCAACACCAACACCAACACCAACACCAACACCAACACCAACACCAACACCAACACCAACACCAACACCAACACCAACACCAACACCAACACCAACACCAACACCAACACCAACACCAACACCAACACCAACACCAACACCAACACCAAAACCAACACCAACACCAACACCAACACCAACACCAACACCAACACCAAAACCAACACCAACACCAACACCAACACCAACACCTACACCAACACCAACACCGACACCTACACCAACACCAACACCAACACCAACACCAACACTAACACCAACATCAACACCAACACCAACACCAACACCAACACCAACACCAACACCAACATCAACACCAACATCAACACCAACACCAACACCAACACCAACATCAACATCAACACCAACATCAACATCAACATCAACATCAACATCAACATAACCATTAACATCAACATCAATATCAACATCAACATAACCATTAACATCAACATCAACATCAACATCAACATCAACATCAACATCAACATCAACATCAACATCAACATCAACATTAACATCAACATTAACATTAACATCAACATCAACATCAACATCAACATCAACATCAACATCAACATCAACATCAACATCAACATCAACATCAACATCAACATCAACATCAACATCAACATCAACATCAACATTAACAACAACAGCAAGAAACTTCGTCACGTCAAAACCTACGGGTGTGTCCACGGCACAGCCAACTCTTTTTTTGTTTGCATTGACTGCTGTGTTGATCGCATTTTTAGCGCTTTAACAAGGAACCAATCACATCAAACTTTGACTGATCTTTACCTTCATTAAAAGTCATTTGAAAATAATATATTTAAAAATAAAAATAAAACCTACTTGAAGGTTTTGAAGATACAAAGATATCAATAATAATCAAGGAATGGAAATACTCGCGAGTGACTCTTTTTACGGCTCCGGGCTTTTGGCTCGCGAGCTTAAGCTTATTGTTTATTAATTGAAGCTTCGACTCACAAGTCCGAACCATGGTATAATAGTACAAGGTAGCATTGACAACTGCTTATTTTCTCTTCCACAAGAAAACATCTCCTGTCAAATGCTGTCAAATGCAACAGCTGTTCGTGAAAATGCAGCTGCTGAAGTTGCTTTTTTTTCACTTAAAAGTTTTCAACATTGTTTATGTTTTCAATGGCCTTTTGTGAGCGCTCTCCTCTTTTTGAGATAATTTTTGACAGGATGGTTTCCCAAGCAACTTTCAATGCTACCTTGTAATAATTATACCATGGTCCTAACTAGTTTTTTAATTTTTGTACTTCCCGCTCTTGAGAAGGAACCAGCCAATATTTAAAGAACGCTCTCGCTCAGAAGCAGGTGTCAATAATAATTTTTGAAATCCTCGCTCTCGCGTGCGAAAGCCCGAGCTCAAGCTTTCAACAGTTCACGAGCCGAAGAAAAAAAAAATAGCTACTATTCGTTAGAATTTTTGACAGTTAAAGTCTTCTTGTTAAAGACTTGTTTCAAAAATTTTAAATTTTGAGGTTTAAACTCTAAAGTATCTCTTGATGCAATTAATTTTTTACTGCTGGTTATATTTCGAAAGTTAAAATATAAGGTATGCCGACTTTCTGAAAATTTTTGGCTGTGGCTCACGAACCAAAGCCCTGGTACGAAAACATTCTCGTGTCGCGAGCTGGAGCTGCAGATATTAAAGAGAAATGGCTGGGACTCGCAAGCGAGAGCTGTAGAAATTCAAAAATCAGCTCATGCTCACTAACGGGAGCTGAGAGCTGAGAGCGAGCAAGAGTTTACTTTCTCTGTTTATAACAAAAAAGAGTATGTGTGGAAAGTTTAAGCGATTTAATATGAAAAATTTTTCAGTTATCTTTGGAAGCCTTAGACTTAAGTGTAAGTTAAAGGTCAACCCTTTAAGACCCTAACTTGTGTGACAATATTTTGGTTCTGTCCGGAGCCCAGTCATCAAATAGTTGGCTTTTTAAAGTTAACTAGAAGGAAAAGAGGATATTTTTGAAGACGATGTTGGGATTTGAGAAATTTTTATTAAATTAAGTTAAAAAGTGATTCCGTGTGGCGTCCGTGTCGTAGTTGGTTAAAGTGCGTGGCCTCTATGTCAACGAACCTGGAGACCCGGGTTCGAATCCCAGCAGCGACAGAAAATTATTTAAATTAAAATGATTTTTCTGTACGGCAGCCACCTCTCTGCAGACAATGGCAAACCTCAGAGAGTAATCAAAACGCCATGTAAAGCTTCTTGAGAACAAGAAAATTCCGTTCATCGCCGTTCGGAGTCGGCGTTAAACCTGTAGGCCCGGTTCTCGGTCAATTGTGTACAAACTTAATAACACGCACAACGCAATTGACCATAAGATGCTAGGTCAAAGTCCTTTCAAGGGCTGAAATGGCCAGTTATTTATTAATTTTTTTATATTTTTATTTTTTTAAAAAATGATTCTTGATTAACATTATATATTATTTCTAGTCGTAATGCTTAGATCGTTTGGGAATGGCATCTGTCTGGATTTACGAGATTGTACTTTTTAAAATTAAGTTAAAAAAAATTTTTAGATATTTTATTTTTTTATTATAATGGAAAAATAAGAATAATATGTTTGAAATGTACTTCGTAGTTAAAATTTCAATGAGGCTTTTGAAAACAACAAAAAATAAACGCACTGGCAACGCTTTCAGCCCAACACACCCCCCAACGACAGAGCTATTTGTGTAGTTGTTTTTTTTTATAAATTGCGCCTCATTTAAAACTATTTTAATTTAATTTACAATAACAATATAATTATTTTGATGGTGTGCTATTGTTACTTTTTTTTATTGTTTTTTTTTTTTTGTTTTTGTTGTGGTGCATAAATAAAATTATTAAAGTAGAAAGAAAAAAAACACACACAGCCTGACTTACAACAACAAAAAGTAAACAAACAAATTAAATATTCATTAAGTGCATGAATACCGTGCTAGCTATAGATAGTCAGTTTATGGGTGAAAGAGTGAAAGAGAGATAGAGCGAGAGAGAGTGAGTGAGAGAAGGCGGAGGAATGCCGCCGCAGGCATTGCCAATATCAAAGGCGTCATCGTCGACGTCATTCAGCAATCTATGCCATCGCAGATATCCAACAGGCAGACAAACACCCCACACACAAACACACTAACAACCATTCATACATACTTACAAACATTACACATGCAGGCAAACAAACAAAGATAGACAGCCAAACAAGCAAACAAACAAACAAACAAACAGGCGAGTACATCTGAACGTATGAAACTTTCGTGCATGTGCAAAGTTGTCGGTTTGTTGGGCAGCCTGCAGCGTTGCCAGCTCTAGTCAATCATTTACGTCGTCGTTCAACTCGGTTTGATAAACACCTTGCTTTAATTTTATTTGCCATATTCTCGTGCGCGATCTGGTTAAACAACATGAATGGGGGGTCCGACTGTCTGTTAGTCTATGCATCTATCTATCTGTCTGTCCGGCTGTCTGGTTGATTGTCTGGCTGACTGTCTGACTGACTGTCTGGCTGTGTGTTTTGTTGCAACTGTATGATTGCTTCTTAATCTGTTCATACACTCCAAAAAATTACAAACCCACTGTTTTTAAAACAAAATCATTTGAAGTGCATGGTTGGGGTTTGAAATTTTAAATTTAAGAAATACATCATATTGGGTTGAGTAAAGAGTCATTGCGTATTTTTAATGTTTTCTAAAGTCATTTATTCATATCAAGAACATAATTCACTCAAGAGATATTCTCCGCGCTGTTCAATGACATTTTACCATCTTTCACTGAGCTTCATAATTCCCCGTTCATAGGAGAACCTGTCTTTATTAGCGAAAAATTGAACAAGATGCTGTTTACCGCCTCATCATTCCACGCAAGAAGTTGTGAAGAGAACGAAACAGGTGAATATGCTGTTTGTGGCAATACATCCCATCCCATTGCAGCTCCATCAATTTTTCACGGATTGCCAAAGATGTTAGTGGTCTCGCGTTATCATGATGGAACACAACTCATTTACGATTGACAAGCTCTGAACGTTTCTGGATGAAAAATTCGCTCAAACTGTCCATTTGCCGACAGTAATGTCCCATCCGAATTGATTGTTCGATACCTTTGCAGGAACTAAGAAAGCATCACAGCCTTCCAATCCCATCACCCTGAAAGCATAACCTTCCTTTGATGAAAATCTGCTTTTGAAATCATTTCAGGCGAATCATCTTGGCGTTGGGACCAAGTTCATTTGCATTCCACGTTGTTGTAAAGAATCCACTTTTCATCGCGATATCAGTCCTTTCAAAAAACGATCGTTTTCTTCACATTTTGGCAGCATATTGCATATAGCTACGGGGTCGTTCATATATTACGTGACCGATTTTCAACTTTATTCAACCCCCCCCCCCCCCCCCCCCTCTTCCTCCGTTACTCGTGTTCATCATGACTATATAAATTTTTAAAAATCAATTATTTTCATCGATAAAAACTATTCCATCTTCAGCCCAAGAGTCGATGCTCTCAATCACTGGAATTGAAGAAATTGGAAACTTTGGGGACTCTTCGAAATAGAATTCTTCAGAGGATTCCATGTCGACCCATTCACCGAAAATAATACGAGCGAGCAAAAAAGTAGAAACAAGTGCCGAAAAGCAATCAAAGAAAAGTAATATTTTTTCTACATTTGTCAATTGTTAACCGTCAATTTAGACGGTCAAACATGAAGATGTAAGATGAAATTGTTTTAAAATGATGGGGCGTATTAATTTCAATTTTTGAGTTTTTTTTGGTCACGTAGCTATATCTGAGATCCTCTCCCACCTATCGTTACTTATCGTAGTACATTTTAAAACACCTCCCCCACCTAAATAGGTAACGTAATTTATGAACAACCCCTACACGCGCCATCAAATCATGATACAATTATACAGGTAGCATTGACAAGTATAGATTTTCTCAGCAACAAGGCAACGACCATTTGTCAAAAACAGTTGTTCGTGCAACAAGAATTAAACGAATGTAAAAATAAATAAATTCCGCAAAATATGTGCGTTAAATACACAATTATAATAATGAAAGTTGTGAAAAAATTATGTGTGATATGTGTTTAACGTTTTCCAGCCGTGGTGTTTTAATAATAATTGGAAACTTCTTTAATTTCGTCCATATGCATCTGCAGCTGCTGAGGTTGCTACATTTGAACGTTTTCAACATTTTTTCTTATGTTTGCACTTAATAACACAAAGTTCACAAGTTATCTTCGTTGTAGTAATAATAATTCACTATTGATTAAATAAAATAGGCAATATTTTGTAAGAAAATGTTTGGTTATTTGCAAGCGCTGAAACATAAACAATGGCGAAAACATAAGAAATAATTGAACGCTCTCTTTCTAGACATTTTTTTTGACAGATGGTCGATGCCCAAGCAACTGTCAATACTACCTTATATTATTATACCATGCCATCAAATTAACTTCTTTCAATTCATGAGGAAATCAAATAACGAACTTGCTAACGTATTTATGCTTTTTTAGGTGGAATTGAACACTTTTTTGCTTAATTTTGGGTGGGTTTGTCTTAATCAATGTTTTTAAATTCTCTATTTTTTTTTTTTTTTTTTTTCCTTCATTAACATCGGTGGGTCTTTCTGACCGAGGAGTATTTTTGATATCAAAATAGCCAGCATTGAATTTTTTTGAATCAATTCTGGCTCTGACGTTCTTTTAGAGCATCGTCACCGTAAACTTTACGCTATTTCACACAAACTTGACACGTGTTATTCACTTTACGTAAGTACAACAGTAAAATATGCGAAAATGCACAGTTTAGTCTTACATCTTAAACTTGTTATAGAATCTCTAAAACTCAATAAATCGTTTATTTTTTTTTTTTTTTTAAAAATGAATACATGTGTGTGAATGACTCCAGTGCTGTATGCAAACATACGCATAACTTTTTACTCAACTCTATATTTTATGAAACTCTGAAAACTTTCCGCAACAGCCAGAGTTTAAAACGTAAAAACTACGCTTTTAATACAAGTAACTTAAAGGAATTCTTTTCATTTTTACTTCATAACAAATTTTTGTCATCTCATTTCAATTTTTGCAATACTCGTAATTTTTTTGATGAATTTATTATTCGATTTGAAAAACCCAATTTAGTCTTTTAACTGCTGTTTGCTTTCCTTTTCGTTTTTATTTTTCGTTTTAATTTTTGTCATTTTCAAGTATTTCTTCGTTGCTGACGACGTCGTCGTAATCTTAGTCAAATATCTATCTATAGGCGTCTCTCTGGTCATGCGACACATGAGCTCATCATCACATTATTTACAATTGAAATAATGTTTACAGTAACATTCGTAGACGGCGAAGAATTTTGGCAGGCGGAAATGGCGTATGAAAGCAGAAAAAAATTTTTTGAACTATTTTAAAATTATCCAATATTAAAATATAGAATTTTTTTTATTTTAGCTGTCTTCTATAGTTCATCTTAAGACGTGGAACTACCTCGAAATCGCTTTTCATCTTTGTTTTTTTTTTTTTTCATAAATCATAAAGTCAATGGGCGCGTTCTGCAGAAGTAATCGCTTACTGAGCGCTCTTCACTAAGCGATCAATTCTACTGAACGCTGAGCTATTAAAAACACATTCAGTTGATTAGAGTTCTGAGGCATATTCAAGAATATGAGTCTTCATCTTCCACAAAATATTGCATTAAAAAGTATTTAATTTCATTTTTTTCCATTTATATTTTTTTTTTCAAATAGTTGACAAGAAAAATCAGCTGTATTTAGGATAAGTGAGCGCAAGTAGCATTAAAATTTTTCGCTACCAAAAATGGTGAGCGCTTCCTAAACATGTTGCATGTAGCAGCTCGTTCAGCAGACTTAAAGTCAACAGTTTTGCAACAGTTTAGTCTGCAGAACGCAACCAATATGTTTAGAACTGATCATTTGAGTGTTTTATGCTATAAACGATTTTGATCTTAAATTCTAACATTCTAACTATTGAAAGATCTCCGACTAATGTAGGTGTTCACTAAAACCTTTACATGGCATTATTTACTCTCTGAGGCTTAGCATTTTCTGCAGAATGGTTGACAGCCGCAAAGAGAATATATTTCTATTTTCGAAATTCTAGCGCACTAAATATCACATATATTTTCTAACAAAAAATGTAAATAAGATCTCTTACATTCGTACTATTGCATTTAATTACCTCTATTTTTAGAAAATTCTCGGAAATATTTAAAAATATAATTTTTTAATTTGCTCTTTTCTGAAATTGCGGTACCGCGTGGTCGAACACATGAGTTCACTCGGATAAATTTTGAATATCATGTTATAGAAATTCATTTTCGTATTTTTTATTTTCATATCTTATTCACCACTTTTCAATCTTACATTGAAAATTTATTGTTAAAAATCGAGGGGTCCACAGAGCCACAAATTCAGAAGTTGCCCACAGGCAACCTTGGGGCTTAAAGGCTTAAGTGATTTTTTTTATTCTAATTTCAAATTATTCCCCATTATTCCTAAATGTTTGAAAGAAAGATATTAGTGCTTTTCAAACATTTCATGTTGATTTTCCAACTTGGAATACAATTAGGGTATTCACAAGGTCTCATAAAGTCAAATGTCTTAAGTTGAAAACATAAAAATATTGCAACTAGTGTGAACAACCTCTCATAACTTATTGTGCTATTTCAACTCTCAATCAGCTGATGCAAAACAAATTAAAATAAATATTTATTATCACAATGCCAAATGAAAAGCGAAAAAGACAAAATAATAGCCAGTTTGTGAAAAAAGCACATTTTGAACGTTATTGAATACGACACCCAATAAACATAGCTTTTAGGGTTGTAATATTTTAGTTCTATTTTTATATGGAAGGCAACAAGAACATTTTTAAACTAGTGTAACATTTTATTATATTATGATAATATGACATGATAGCACACCTTGTGAATACCCTAAATGTTTTCTAGTTTTTTTAGCATCCCTGCATACAAAGGATTTCATATCATCAACCGATGTTTTGGACCTTCTCAAACTTTTATGTGTTGAATATTCAGGCCTTTTGAAGCCGTTCTTTCAGTAATTGTCAAACTTGTTTAGTTAATTTTTTTCTTGCTTAACAAACTACTGATAAACTTGTTACTTGAAAAACTCAAAAGTTGGCAAACTTGAGAAATGATTCAGTGCTTGACAAACTATTCAGTGCTTGGCTAACTTTTTGTATTACTTGTGAAACGTTCACTGCTTGTCAAACTTGACATTTTTTTACAAACTTTCTTAGTTCTCTTTGAAGAAGTAGCTTGAATTTTCTATAATACTTCACTTTCAACTATGCAGTGCTACAGTGCAGCCCAAACTTGTAGCGTGGACTTTACATTGCTTTTCAAACACTAGCGCTTCTTTTTGAGTGGTTTTTTTACTTGCTCGTGCTAATTTTTAATGCATATAACAAAAAATATTTAAAAATCGGCAAAACATCTCGAAACAATTTTAGGATACTGGAGTAATCACAGTCTACGTTTTAAGGGTACGCTTAATTTGCAATAAATGGCACAGCAACGCAATTTACAGAAACAGAATCATTCCCTAACAAGTCCTAAATCTCTTAACGGCTAAGATATTACGTAAAAGCATATTTTTTTATTTAAGATAAATCTGACTAGAGAAAGATAAATCTGGCTAGCGAAAGATAAATCAAAGGTTTTCAAATTATTTTCGTGGTAGCCGTTGCGCAGTGGGTAGAGTGCGTGACCCATACGCTAGAGAGCCCTGGTTCAATTCCATCTGACACAGGAAGTTTTTTCAATTGATGTAATTTTTCTGTTCGGCCATCACCTCTCTGCAGGCAATTGCACACCTCAGAGAGTAAATAATACCATGTAAAGCTTCTTGGGAACATGCACATTAGCCGTTAGGAGTCGTCATAAAAATAGTAGGTCCAGTTCTCGATCAATTGTGATCAAACATTTAATAACACGTAAAACACAATTTGATCATATGAAGTTTAGTCAAAGTCCTTTCAAGGGCTGAGTGGCCCCCAAAAGGGCCACTTATAAGCCCACACAGGGCTTATTATTATTTTATATAAAATTATTTTCAGTGCTTTTTTAACTTTTCGATTGGAATTTCCAGTACTTTTAAAACATTTACAAAAAATTTTTTCTATATTTTTTTTTTTTGTCTTAGTATCTTTGCAGTTTTGAAGATTTATTTTTCTTAAGTGGTGTAATTCAATTCAATACTTTGTCAACTGATATTTTAGTGCTTTTAAAAGTTGTTTCCAGTTCAGTACTTTTAAAACTTATAATGAATTCAGTGGTTATCAAACTTGTTGAGTTAATACATCCCTACGTTCCAAACTATAACTCTTGTGTTTTTCAAAAGTATGAAAAATTATTCAGTGTTTGACAAACTATTTCTTTTTGCATTGCCCATCAAACGTTCAGGGCTTGTCAAACTTGTAACTTTTGCATATATTCTTTTAACTCTCTTTTAAAAATTTAATTAAATCTCTTCGCTATTGCTATTGCTCGAGGATTGCTACATACTTTTCGGAAATAAATATACAGACGAATTTTTTAATTTGGAAAAAAAAAAAGAAAAGACAAAAAATTTTTCAAATTTTTTCCACTTGAGACACGTAGAAAAATAAAAAATATTTAGTGAAATATGTAAAACATACTAGCTCCGAAGAATAATTCATTCTTTATAAAGACAATGCGAGCTTGAGGCGTTTTTAAGCACTCAAAACCTCGAATTAAGGGGTCATCTGCCGTACAGTCCTGATTTGGCACCCAATGACTAATTTTTGTTCCCGCACATCAAGGACAAACTGCGTGGACAACGATTTTTGAAGCCATTGATGCATTCAAAAACTATGTTTTGGAGGTGTCTCGAGCGGAATCGAATAAATTTTATGACAAATGGTTCCAACGCATGCAAAATTGCATCAATCATAAAGAAAAAATTCGGTCTTTATATTTATTCCCGAAATATATGTAGTAATCCAAGTATATTACTTGGCTTTCAACTGTTGTTATAGTGCTGCCCAAACTTGTGCTTGAACTTTACACTGCTTTTCAAAGTTGTTGTTGCAGTGCTTGTGTGTGAACTTGACATTGCCATTCAAATGCATTTTTACTTAGCCGTAGATTTCTAATTCATTTTCATGTATATTGAAAAAAAAAAAAGAGAGAGAGAAAGAGAGAGAGTATAATATAACTATTTGAGTAATGGTGTTAAGGAATGGTTAGTGGAATTTTTTACCCAGCAATATTAAAACCGAATAAATTTCTCAAATTTCGTCCGTGGCGTAGTTGGTTAAAGTGCGTGGCCGCTATGTCAACGAACTTTGGAGACCCAGGTTCGAACCCCAGCAGTGACAGAAAATTATTTGAATTAAAATTAAAATAATTTTTCTGTACGGCCGCCACCTCTCTGCAGACAATGGCAAACCTCAGAGAGTAATCAAAATGCCATGTAAAGCTTCTTGAGAACGAGAACATTCGCCGTTCGGAGTCGGCGTTAAGCATGTAGGTCCGGTTCTCGGTCAATTATGTACAAACTTAATAACACGCACAACACAATGGATCATAAGAAGCTAGGTCAAAGTCCTTTCAAGGGCTGAAATGGCCAGTTATTTATTTATTTTATTTAAATTTCTCAAAAAGAAAAATATAGCACATATTCCAACCTATGCCCATGACATTGAAAAGGTGTTACCTGTGTAAATCTCGTATCCATTTTTAAAAAATCCCTGTAAGTAATGTGCACAGATTATGAAAATATTCAAACCGTTTATTCAGTTCAGCACTTAATAGATATGAAATCTATTCTTGCTCATTAACCCATTTCAACCCGAATCTAAGCTACCGGATCAAAATTGACGAAACTTCTACTAAAGACTACATATAGGCTAACTAGGCGGGACAGGGTGTTTCAGATTTGTATCTACTCAGGTTTGGTCCAGGTGAGGTGGTCGATTAATCGACCACCGGGCGGTACCGGTATCTGAAAATGCAAATTAAAAGGAAATAACAGAAAATTTGTTGTTGCTACTACAGGACATTTTATTTATTGAAATAAATTCTTAGGAATATACAAACTACAAACTGTGGAATATATTAAAGCATTCCCGGTGCAAAACCACGTCGCATTCGACCATTTTTTTCTATCCTAAAGTTTGACACGATGTATGTGTTCAAGCGGCTCATGATTCAATGCAACGGTGACAACTGCATTATCGTTCCATCGAGCCATTAACATTTCGTTGTTTTTGTCGAGCGAGTGATCCAACGAGCCACGCGGTTTTTTCCGCATCGTTCGTGGCTTTATAAGAGTGGCTTTGGTTGTTCGATTTTCTCGAATGGTGCCGGTAGCAAAATAGCCCAAAGCAGACAGACGACACATTAATACAAGGTGGCGCAAAAGTAATCCTCCTATCAGAAAATGCTATAAATTTTTCGATTGGCCCCTAATGTCAGTTCTGTTTTGACATTTGTGTAGTAAACACATGCGAAATACACGTTAATAAACAATGTTACGCTACACTGTTCCAGAACGCGGAATATTGCTGACTATTTATTTGACCACCTATGTGAGACGTGAAAAAGTTATTGAAGGCGACGCTGTGTTACAATGGATTTTGTACGTTTTTCATCAGCTTTAATACCATTGTCTTACACAATCCATAATTTTCGTATTCCGGATCCTGCATCGCATTAGCACCACCATGCGGAATGAATGAGTAACAGTATCCCTCCGATGAGAATAACTCCCAATACTTAAAGCCAAATCGAATTGGCTTTCCTCGAATGAACATCTTGCACGAATGTCGTCCGTAGTATGCAATCATCTGCTTATCGATTGAAATATTGTGTGAGAACATGCCGAATTGCATAAACTTTTCATTCATTAAATCGTTGAGTGGCGTCACCTTCACGAACTTCTCATTTGTATCCAACTGACGGTTGTCGCAAACGTGTAAGTAGCGTTTGATTAGCTTAAAGCGTTCTCGAGTCATCGTAACGCGAATCAAATCGCATTTCAATGTGGAATTCATACTCCAGTAGTTCTTTATTTGAGGACGTGTGGTGTACCCAGTCGCGTATAGAATACCGATGAATCTACGCATTTCGCCAGCGTCAGTTGCAATCTCTTTCTGAGTAATCGATGGCAAAGCCCACGATCCAGTCCATAACATCGTCACCCATAAAAAAATCGAATAATTTGATTGGCGAAAGGGTGCCTGCAATTCAATAACAAATAAAAGGCAATGTTTGTGGTTTTGTAAAGGGTGATTTTTTTGAGGTTATGATTTTCATGCATTAGTATTTGACAGATCACGTGGGATTTCAGACATGGTGTCAAAGAGAAAGATGCTCAGTATGCTTTGACATTTCATCATGAATAGACTTACTAACGAGCAACGCTTGCAAATCATTGAATTTTATTACCAAAATCAGTGTTCGGTTCGAAATGTGTTTTATCGACAAATTTTGTTCAGCGATGAGGCTCATTTCTGGTTGAATGGCTACGTAAATAAGCAAAATTGCCGCATTTGGAGTGAAGAGCAACCAGAAGCCGTTCAAGAACTGGCCATGCATCCCGAAAAATGCACTGTTTGGTGTGGTTTGTACGCTGGTGGAAACATTGGACCGTATTTTTTCAAAGATGCTGTTGGACGCAACGTTACGGTGAATGGTGATCGCTATCGTTCGATGCTAACAAACTTTTTGTTGCCAAAAATGGAAGAACTGAACTTGGTTGACATGTGGTTTCAACAAGATGGCGCTACATGCCACACATCTCGCGATTCTATGGCCATTTTGAGGGAAAACTTCGGAGAACAATTAATCTCAAGAAATGGACCGGTAAGTTGGCCACCAAGATCATGCGATTTGACGCCTTTAGACTATTTTTTGTGGGGCTACGTCAAGTCTAAAGTCTACAGAAATAAGCCAGCAACTATTCCAGCTTTGGAAGACAACATTTCCGAAGAAATTCGGGCTATTCCGGCCGAAATGCTCGAAAAAGTTGCCCAAAATTGGACTTTCCGAATGGACCACCTAAGACGCAGCCGCGGTCAACATTTAAATGAAATTATCTTCAAAAAGTAAATGTCATGGACCAATCTAACGTTTCAAATAAAGAACCGATGAGATTTTGCAAATTTTATGCGTTTTTTTTTAAAAAAAAGTTATCAGGCACTTAAAAAATCACTCTTTAGTAATAATAACCAACCATATTTCTCAAACAACGCCGATATTTTCTCCTCTTCCACGTTCACTGATTCCCGAGAAAACGATATCCTTTTTGATTTAGACCACTTTGAGGTATATATTCGATTTCACTGGCCACTTCTCCGGGCGAACATGTACTCGGATCGTTCAAAATTGGATTGGACGTCTCCATCGATGTCTTCCTCGTCACTTAAGTTGTCACCTTGTGGTGGAGGCAGCAGGACAAAATCAACTTTATCCGCATTATGAATTAGAAAGAAGAAACAGTCTTCATCAGTACTCTCGTTCATCAAATTCTCAATTTCAGCTTGAGTAATGTTCTTTCTGCGGAACATTTTTACAAAACTGTAGGAAAAAACTCACAAAATACGAAAAAAATAGCGTCCAAGAAAAGAGAGACAAGACGTCAAACGTTTGCATTTGTTTGGGTTTGTTTGGATTTTATGTGTTTTGTTTTGTTTTTTTTTTTTTTGATTTTTTGTGTTTGGTTTTATTTTGATTCGAGATACCGGTTCAGCCCAGTGGTCGAGTATTCGACCAGTAATGTTTGCGGGCACACGGATCGCGGGAAAAATGGCGGATCGTGACCATTCTATATTTGGCATCAAATATACGTTAAATACTAGTTAGTATTAATGGGAATTGATTTTTAGTGAATTGTAAATATTTTTACCGAATTAACAAAAAAAAGCACCAAAAAAATCCAAAAATTTCATCACGGCAAGAGTCGACAAGACAGGTAAATGACCAAATCCCGCAAAATAAAAAATAATGTATGTTGAAAAAAGTTCAAACTAACATATGTGCTAGGTTGCAAGTTGATATCATTTTTTGGTTTACCTAGAAAAAATTCGAAAGTGACTGGTCGAATACTCGACCACTGGGCAGAAATGGGTTAAGTTGATTCGAAAATAAATATTTGAATTTATCAATTTAATTTTAATTATTTATATGTTGGAACAACACGAGCGAAACTTTCTTTCACGCCTCGACAAAATAATCAAGGTTACAGACAAATAAATCAAACAATCAGCATAGATACTATAGACAACGATTATCTTGTGGTTTAAACAGAATTAAAAATTGAATAAACGATTCTCTTTTCGCGGTTTGGATTTCAAATAAAACGCAGCAAGGTTTAAACTTAAAATTGTTCTATTTCTGACTTCGAATTATATACTGTGAACTATGAGCGTTCTTGGCGTGTCACGAGTAAAACAATAAATTAAAGAACTAATTTTGTGCATTATTTTAGTCGGCATAGGTTAAAAAGAAGCAACATTGTAGCGTAAAAAAATAAATTTTTTAAATTAATGCCCCACCCCTGGTCCTTTCCTCCATGTGTTTACTCAAATTGGCAGCAGTTGAGGGGCTCATACATACTTCAAAAATAATTACATTAAATAGTCATCACGCAGCGCTGCAAGTCAACATGCAATTTTTGCATAAAATTAGCCAGAATTCAAACTACCAAAGCCACCGCCACAACCACTACCGCCTCTTTTCTGCATTTTGCACCTAACTTAAGTACTATCTGTCTGGCCATCTACTACATGGCTGTCCGTTGCGTCGCTATCTCAACGTCCAATCAGTCTGCATTTTAGACACACGTGCAAATATTATTTTTAGTTTTTTTTTTTTTTGTTTTTGTTCTCGCTTTGTTGTTGAGCGTCATCTAATGATTGAATTAAATGCATTCAGCAACGTAAGCGTCAACGTCATACACGCTCGAGCGCAAACAGTGCAATGGAAAAGTATGCAAACACCAGCAGTAAAACATTGTTTGTACCACTGCAGTAATTATATAGAACATCCCACACATGTCTCATTTGATATTCCGTCTCTGCCACTTATCTATCATCTAATTTTGAACCAAAGCAGTTTTGACTGAATACGAGTAATTCGAGTTGTAATAAATTCTTGGTTCGATGCTTAAAAAAAAATAAATAAGAGATGACTATTTTGGCCCTTCTCGGGTAAAAGACGTAGTTCTTTTATATGAACTGTTTTTTGTACTTTTCTCCATGAAAATCGTTTTGGGAATTAATTATCGAAATCCTAATATTAGACCGGTTATGGAGTCTAATACGTTTATTTGGACAAGGGCTTCAATATCTTATTTGGAGCTTTTGGACCGAATTCAACAACATACAATATATCTGGTAAGAGATGAAAACATTTAATCTTCTCTCAGCTTTCTTGTTCATCGACGGAAACTTCGTTGTCTTTACCTTCTATACAGCTATGGCAAATACATGACTTTACTCCAACAGCTCGTATGTTTCTCAGGTCAACTCGGTCAGCTCACCAAGCTCATCCCTATACAATTGTCTTTATGCCCAATAGAACGTCGCATTAATGAGATAATATATTTGAATAAATGTAGGAAAGATCTTATGAGAGTGTTTCTCATTTCTTGTTAATGTAAAATAATAATTCAAATAGCTTTTTATTTTTTACTTTAGACGTTAAAATTGAAGTGAAGGGGGGGTTAAAAACCTGTATTTTTTAATAACTTTCGGTATAATTTTAATTGCTCTCTATTTAATTGATTTATTTTTTAATTTATAAATTTATTTTATATTTTCTTTCTAGTTTGTAAATCGCTCGACATTCGCAACACGCCGAACGAATTCAATCAGCTGCGCAATTGCACCGTTATCGAAGGCTTTCTGCTCATCACACTCCTGAATACGCATGTTCAAACCGAAATCACCGAAACATTTCCGCTACTCACCGAAGTCACCGAATACATTATGATCTATCGTGTTCACTATCTACGCTCGCTGGCGCAAATCTTTCCCAATCTAAGTATTATACGTGGACGTGAGCTATTCGAGGGCTATGCGTTAACTGTCTATTCGAATCCTCACCTGGAGGAGCTGGGTCTGTCCAAACTGATAACGATATCACGCGGTGGTGTGCGAATAGAGAATAATTTATCGCTATGCTTTGTGAATACTATCGATTGGTCACAGATTGTAACAAATACCACGGATATTATTATAGAAGTGAGTGGATTTTTATAGAGGTGAAGAAACTATTTAAATTTTCCTTGAATTTTTTAGAAAAATCGTGCCGACATCGAATGCCCACAGTGTCCAGGAGTGGCTAAATATAGTAGCACAGATGTAACCTCTCCCGATGGTGATGTTGTATGCAAAGAGCGACAGGGACGTCGTCATTGCTGGAATAGTAAACAATGTCAGATATGTAAGTTCAGCCAGAACGAGGCAAATATTTAAAATACTTTCATTCAGAGTATAATGCGACATTTTTCTTCCTGTATCCTGCTCAGTTTGCCCCGAACGTTGTCGCGACAATTGCATCAACGAAAACACTTGCTGCAACGAATCTTGTCTGGGTGGTTGTGCGGCTGATGACTACAATGTGTGCAACAGCTGTCGCCATTTTTCGATTAACAACAGCACCTGTATCGATAAATGTCCGAATAACTTTTACACTGTGAGTAAATAACTTTTACCCTGTTACTTTTATATTGCAGAAAAACCACAAAAATATTGATTAAAAATTTCTTTCATTTTACTCGTGTGAACAGTATCTCGATCGTCGCTGCATCACTGCCGAATCTTGCGCTCGCATTGGCTCGAAGTTTGAGAACAACAAAGAGGAGCAGCTTGTGCCCTACGATGGCCAGTGTTCGACTCGCTGCCCGGAAGGTTACAACAAAGTCGCCGGCACTTGCCGTCGTTGCGGCGATAAATGCGAAAAACACTGCCCAGGCGGTTTGATTGATAGTGTGGCGCGTGCCAAGGAATATCATGGCTGCACGCACATCACCGAATCAGGGTTGACCATAAGCATTAAGCGTGGAGGCAGTAAGTTTTCTTAATGCGTTTGCAAATATGGTTCGATTTAATTTTTATTTCTTGTTTTTTAAGGACATTTAATGGAGGATCTAGAGTTCGGCTTGTCATCAATAGAAGTTATCGAAACCTATTTGAAGGTACATCGTACTTACGGCATGTTTTCGCTGGAATACTTTAAGAATCTGCGGCAAATAAGCGGCACTGTGTTGTGTGAGGAAAGGTAAGAGCAATCAAGTCAATAACTATGATAGTTTTCTAAATATGAATGTATTTATATCGATAAGAACTGAGGCGCTTATAGTTTGGTTAAAATTTTTTAGATTAATTACGTTATTTTTAACAAATCGACAAATTTTAAAATCTAAAAATTTAAAAGATTACATTTCGATCAATTTCATATTGAAACATTTTAAAATTAAGATATTTAAAAATCAATAAATTAGTTAAATTTAATCAAGTATAGAATCGAAAGCATTATAAACAAAAATTTATCGATAATTTGGGAATAAATATAAGTGAAAACAAATTGGTTAAAAAATATAAATACAAAAATCGACAAATATTAATGTCAATTAATTAATTAAAAAATAAAAAATAAACATATAATAAAAAATTTATTTTATTTTAAATATTCCACCAAAGTCACCTTGGTCAAAAATCAAAAAAGAGTTCAAAAATTTAAAGTTTTGTGGTCTAAATGGATAATTTTGAAACGATAAATCTTAATCGAATTTAAGATAATCGTTTTATTATCATTTTTAAGATAATTTGTCTTAAGATTAAGTTTTTTCAAGATAAGAAAAAAATTTAATAATTGTAGAATCAACAAATCATCGAAATTTTTGACATGTCAAATTTCGACAAGATTTTTCTTTGATTTTTTTTTTTAAATATAATTTCGATTGCACTTTAGTCAAAAATACGTTCATAAATTGAGATTTGTTTTGCCTTGAATTTTAATGTAAACAGTTTTTATGTTAATTATTTAGTCAATTATTATTTAATCGATATCGATATTTTTTTCATTTTAAATCGATTCAATAATTTTCGATAAGTTTTAAACTTGGAATTTAGTAATATTAGTCCATGAAAATCAAAAATTAATGCATATTTTGAAAGTTACTTTTTGGATAATCAAAAAAATTTATAAAATTTGAAATCGATATATTTCAAAATTGCTATCTTATATTAACTATTAATTTTGAAATTAGATTTAATTTTCTTACTAATTTTAATTTTAAAAATGAATTTGTCACAAAATTTTAAAATCTATAAGCTTTTAATCGATAAGTTTTGGTCCTTAATTAATGCAAATATAGTTAATTTGAAAGTCTTTTAGTATAAATCGAAAATTTTTATATCGATAACACAAAAATATCGATTACTTATACCAAATCAATCATTTTTGACCGGATATTTTTTTTAAAAATTGACAATTATTAATAATTAATCGATAAATTTCAAAATTGGTGAATAAAAATCGTTCAATTTTGAAATTCATTTTTAGATCGGTTATTTTCAAAATCGATAAATTTAAAATTTGTATCCATTTATTACACTGTTCAACATAAAAAAATAACAAGGTTCTGACAATGGATTCTGATAGAAGGGAAAAAAAAATATATACGTGTATCGGCGTTTTGAAAGTTTACGTATGAGTCTTATTTTAGGAGGGATTTAAGTTTTCCCATTTTTTAACATCCTTATAGTGAATCGGCAAAATTTCTTATGCCGATGCACTATAAGAATGCTCCAAAAGTCGGAAACTTAAATCCCCCCTAAAATGAGACTCATACGTAAACTTTCAAAATGCCGATACACGTATGTTCTGTTTATGTCCCCACTACCAGAATCCATTGACGGAACCTTGTTATTTTGAAAAAAAATGGATTTTGATGTTCAGTGTTATCTAAGATAAGTTATGATTATTTTAAATATTTTAAAGTTAAAAATAATTATTTTTTTAATTTTTTGTAATAACATCTAGATAAATTAAGAAATTTTTCATGAATTGATAAATCTTAAATCGAAAAATTTTAAATCGATTTAATATTTATAATCGATTATCTTTTTTGATAAAAAAAGAATTCAATACGCGTAGCAACAAAATTTTAAATTCTAAAATCGATTAGTTATGTCATCAATTCATCAATAAGTTTTAACCCATTTCTTAATCACTCTTCTCTTCATTTATCTTTTAATTAATTCGCATTAATAACACATTAATTCTTTTCTTAATTTGCAGATTTGCCCTGTATATGCTCGAAAACAACGATCTCGAAACAATATGGCGACCTAATCAAACTGTACGCATCGAAGAGGGGCGTGTGTTTTTTCATTTCAACCCAAAACTCTGCGTCTCAGTCATCGAGGCATTGAGACCGATGTTAAAACACAATGCAACTTTCGATAAAAATGAAGTGGCCACTGATTCGAATGGTTCTAAGGGGTCATGTGAGTGACAAAAACTTATCATCACTATTCATCCACATACATATTCATTTTGTAAAGAAATGCTCTTTAATTTCATCGTTTTTATTTCAAATTCTCAGGTAACACAGAATATTTAAATACAACCATCTTTAAGACTTCTCACACCATGGCAATTGTTGATATTGTGAACCCTTTGAAATTCGAAGATGAACGCACATTCATCGGTTATCAATACTTTTACATGGAGGATAAATATAAGAATGCAACGAAGCATGCTCACCGTCCCTGTGATGACGGGTAAGTTTACGTTGAATTGTCATGGAAACTTTTCGATTAAACTCCTCACTCATTCACTTCTTTTCAGTTGGACGGCCGACGAACCAACCAAAGAAACACGTCACGTCTACACAAGACTGAAGCCGTTCACTCAGTACGCTTACTATGTGAAGACAATGACGATATCCTCGGAGCCACGTAATGCTCAGAGTCCCATTCAGTATTTTAAAACAAAGTCGGCACAACCAAAGAACGTACGGATTCTCAGCTCTTATGCGAACTCAAGCTCAGAGATTGTAAGTGTTTTTTTTTCACATGTAATTGCTTAAGATTCCAAATTTAAAATTGTTAAGAAAATTTAAAGGTTTTGTTTAATTCTACTAATTCATATCGATAACAAATAAATTCGTGTTTCTTCGAATGCATATTTAAAAAAACCTAAATTTCAGGTTGTCTCCTGGCTTCCGCCCACTCACATCTACGGCAACCTGACCAAGTACAAAGTTCGCGCAGTGCTCGCTCCTAAGAATCCGATGATGGAATCTCGCAACTACTGCAAGGATCGTAAGTTACACCGATAACTTTTAAATAATACATCTCAATTATACTCACCAACTGCTCCGTGTCGCTCTCTTTCTCAACAGCTCTCAAGGAAGCTGCCAAAATAGACCAACCCACAAATACACAACAACAAGTCACCGAAAAGCCCTTACCTAGCGATTGTAAATGTCCCAAAGATGGTATCTACGATGATGAAAAAGCGGACGCAAACATACACGACAGAATCGACTTTGAGAATACGGTGCAAAACTTTGTCTACGTAAAGTAAGCTTGGTTGCAATAAAAATTTTACATTGTACTATTAAATTGCTCATTGCCGTTTCCTTTAGACAAGATACCAAGCGAGTACATCCTAACAGCTCAATGCAGCACGAAGATATAGAGAAGCGACGTCGTCGTCGCCGTTACAGCGGCGATTTCGATACATTTCTTGTGCGCCACATGCGTGCTCTAGAGGACGAACAGGAAGCTAGCAGCAGCAGCGCTTTAAGTACAACAACAATTATACCACCCTTAGAGGACAGTACCAACTCCTCGCTTAACTTGACACGCATGGATGCAAGTGAGGAATATTTTGTGGTTATCGTTGATGCTGTTAATGCGACCACCAACGAATTTGTCTTTCAACGTCTGAAACATTTCTCAGTATATGTATTGGGAGTGGAGGCGTGTCGGGAGCCCGAAGAAGGTGCCATGGAAAAGGAATGCAGTGACGTGCTGCCCATCTACGTGCGCACACTGAAAAGAGGTGATTGTGAAAAAACAGCTTCTGTTAAAAATAGCATTTATTTCATATTCAACTCTTGTTATTCTACTCAGATGATGTGGATAAGGTACAAAACTTGCGCGTACAACTGGAGAACACGAATACCTCACGCAGTCACATCCGTCTACGTTGGGATCCCCCCGAAAGTCCCAACGGTGCCGTTGTTTCATACACCATCTTGTATGAGCATCAGACGCAGGATGCGGTTGAGGAAAAGCGTTGCATTACAGACCTGGACTATCAGAACCTGACCAATGGCTATGTGCTGACTGGTCTACCCACCGGCAACTACAGTATTAGAGTGCGCGCCAATTCGCTCGCTGGCGAAGGCGTCTATTCGGAATACGTTTACATTTTTATTCCGGTAAGTTGCAATTATATTTTCACCAACTGCTTAGACTTAATCGCTTTCTCTCTCGCCCGTCCTCTCTTTTAGCCCACTCAATGGTCCACAGCCGTCATTGCCATGATCTGCATTGGTGTTCTTACCTTGTTCGGCGTTATTGCTGGCCTCTTCATTTATTTTCGCAAAAAGCTACTCGCTCCACCGTCAGAACTCAAAATCTTTCCTACTGTGAATCCCTACTACGACAGCCTGCAGTACATCCCTGACGATTGGGAGGTACCGCGTGAGCGCATCATACAGCTCAGCGCTCTGGGCCAGGGCTCGTTTGGCATGGTCTATGAGGGCATTCTAAAAGGCTACAACAACAGTATGGAGGATACGCCTTGCGCCATCAAGACTGTCAATGAGAATGCAACCGATCGGGAACGTATGAATTTCCTCAACGAGGCCAGCGTTATGAAACAATTCGATACCTTCCACGTTGTGCGTCTGCTGGGCGTATGTTCGCGCGGTCAACCAGCTTTGGTCATAATGGAACTGATGAAAAATGGCGATTTGAAGTCATATCTGCGCGCGCATCGGCCAGACGAACGTGACGATGGCATGTTGCGCCTGAATGAGTTGACTGTGCAGCCTCCACCGTTAAGCCGCATATATCAGATAGCCATTGAAATTGCTGATGGCATGGCTTATCTATCAGCAAAAAAATTTGTACATCGTGATTTGGCTGCCAGAAATTGCATGGTTGCTTCCGATCTTACGGTTAAAATCGGCGACTTTGGCATGACGCGCGACATTTATGAGACTGACTATTATCGCAAAGGCACTAAAGGTAAGTTTATGATGTGCATGAAGTTGGCTACGCCATGTCTGGTTAATTTAAAAAAAAAACGTATATGTGCCGCATTAAAAAAAAATCTACTTTTATGGGATGGTTCTTTTTAGTATAATTATTTCAGAAATTTAAAAATTGTGCTTTAATGTGCTCACGTTGTGTTGCCCTTTTGGGAAGAGTGATTAAAAAATGGAAATTTTGCGAATTGAAAGAGTATAACTAAAGTTTTTAAAATGGCAACCCTTTCTTTTCAAAGCCATCTCGTTATAGCATACCTTGGACTGATTGCACCATAAATTTATTTTTTTTTTTTTACTATAAATAAAAATCTGATGTGATACTTGTTTTAAACATTACACAAATTTTTTCTGCCAGGTCTGCTGCCAGTACGTTGGATGCCGCCAGAGAGTCTGCGTGATGGCGTCTATTCTAGCGCCAGCGATGTGTTCAGCTATGGTGTGGTGCTGTGGGAAATGGCCACACTTGCCTCACAACCATATCAGGGTCTCTCCAACGATCAAGTGTTACGTTATGTCATTGATGGTGGCGTTATGGAGCGTCCCGAAAACTGTCCCGACAAACTATACCGCTTGATGCAGAAATGTTGGCATCATCGTCCAACTGCGCGCCCATCATTCATGGACATCATTGGAGTACTCCTCGATCATGCCAATGCGCAGTTTCGCGAAGTGTCGTTTTATCATTCCGAAGAGGGTGTAACGGCACGTAACAAGGAGCTGCAAGGTACTAAGCCAGCAAAATTAATTTTAAATGGTTTTCTTAATAAAATTATGTTCATTCTTTCAGAGAGCATGCGTCAGTCTGGCGATGTCTTTCATGATCATGACAATGATATGGATGATGTGACAACGCCTTTACGCGTGGGTGAATACAACGAATACAAGCTAAATATGGAGAACAACTCATCGGTGGAGAATCACAATGAAAGTCCTGTTATTGATGATATTCACCATCCCCACTCGCCGTATAGGTGAGCACAAGCTAGCTAAGCAAACAAAGAAACAAACAAACAAACAATCAGCAAATTAATTTATAGGTAATTTCAGGCCAATAACAGAACTTCTTCACTTTGTTTTGCTAAAATTAAATTATATATATATTTTTTTTATCATCAACAATGCATAATTATTTTTTATTTGTTCTATTTTTATAAACAAAATTTTCAAAATTTACTGAATTCGCAAAAGTTTTGTTATAGCCTTAAATTACATAAATTTAATTTGTTTGATTTGTTGTTATCATAAAAAAAAACTAGATTTCTTTTGATTTGTCAGTAATCAGTATGTCCTTGCGAGTCTCATTTCTTACATACCTACTTCTTTTGGTCTATGCTCTGCACTAGCTAGTTGCATTTTAACATTTAGACCTAATTTTTTATAGATATCACCAATCCATCAGTCACAAAGTTTTATTAATTTTACATTTTTTAATGGGTCTAAAATAGTGGCTAGGAGGAAATTTAATAAAATGTTAAATCAAAAATCAAAAAAACAAAACACAAAATAAAAAATATGGAATACAAAATACAAAATACAAAATACAAAATACAAAATACAAAATACAAAATACAAAATACAAAATACAAAATACTAAATACTAAATACTAAATACAAAATACAAAATACAAAATACAAAATACAAAATACAAAATATAAATTAAAAAATAAAAAATACAAAATGCAAAGGTCCAAATTCCAAATGCCATCGAAATCCATTTGTTCCTGATACATTTAACAGGTGTAAATTAGATTTATGAGAGTAAAAAATTCCTGACATAAACAAAACCTTGGGCCAAAATCAATTTTCCTTTTTTTAAGAGTTTTTCTTTTCAAACTTTTAAGAGTTTCTCCGATTCGGCTCCAAGAACTGATTACTGACAAAAAATATAACCCTATTTTTATTTTTTATGCTTAACAAATAATCAGAACAAATATTAACTTCTTCCTCCCCCACATTCTGTTAATAATGTAGCCTTGGTTCAGCCAACATAATCAGCAGCACACCCGATGGCAAAAACAGTTATAATCTCTCGCAAATGTCGCACAACAACCCGACGCTCTCCTCGGCACCTTCTACATCAGCCGGTATTGTGAGTGGTGGTGGCATGACCGGTCAATTGCATCAGCCTCATCAGCGTCAGATACATCCACGTTTCCCGCAGCAAAGGTCGCAGTTGTCGCACGGCGATGATGCCGCCTACGTGCAGCCAGACTATGATGCACGCGACTTTGAAGATGACGATGATATAACACTCGGCCGCAATATTTCCAAAAGTGCTGACACCGATGATCGTGGCTATCAGGTCTACGACCCCAGTCCGAATTATCGTGAGCACGCACCATACGACGTTGAGGATGAGGAAATAGTTTCGGGCATGTCTGTAGGCAGCAAGCTGAGTGGTGCTCAAAATTTACTGCCCAAGCAGCGCAGTCGTCAACGTTTGGCCACCATCATGCCCATGTCCAGCTCAATGCCCGACGAGGCCATCAGCGTACCGATGTCCTCATCGCTGCATCCCTCCACTGGCTCAGCCGCCTCATCGAATGCCTCATCTAATGCCACAACGGGTGCTATCGGCAAGTATCCTAGCCTTAAGAAGGCCGTGTCCGAAACAGTACAAAGCGTTGGTAGTAGCCTAGTGCCACAGCGACTGCGCAACATGAATCGCTTCTTCAACCACAAGCGCTCTGGTAGCAATACGAGTCATAAAAGCACCAGCTCGAACCCGAATGCAACGTATAGCAACACGAATCTAAGTCAACAAGCTGGTTCTGGTGGCGTCAGTAGCGGACGCGGCAAAAGCATTAGCGGCTCTAACTTGGGGACTATTGAGAGTGGTGGCAGTGGCAGCGCCAGCAGCTACGCACCTACAGCACCGCGATTCTTCAAGACAAATGCCAATGAGAATCCTAACTATAACTTGCTGGACGAGACGGCCAACGCTTCGGGCATCTCAGTGGTTGATGGTGCGACACCATCCAAAGCTCAACCAATACCTACGACGGCGGCTACAGCAACGTATAAGCCACGCACTGGGTTCAGCTCGAATAGCAATCCCAACTATCAGCTGCTGAATGAATCACTCAATACCAGCGTGTCTCCGACACGACCGCCGTTTAGCGCTTTCCGTGCGCCCGCCAACAGCAGCATCAATCCCAACTACGAGTTGATGCAAGCGCCGAAAACCAGCGACAATCCAAACTACGAGCTGATGCAGGCACCAGAAGCTGTGCTAGCATCCAATCCAAACTACGTGATGATGAGTGAGCCACAGGCACAATCACGCAGCATTTTCACTGCCCTACCACCCGCGAATCTCAGCGAGAATCCCAACTATCAAGTGATGGGTCCGCCAGCACCGCCTGCCGACACTAGAGGCGGCACCGGCTTCTCGACACTCTCAGCAGCGTTACGCAGAGAGGCGTCAGCGGAGCGTTTCAGCATCGGCAACTCACACTCCTCGCACTCGGCGTCAGCGTCATCATCTGATGGTCCGGAGAATATCGACGAGGACGATGATGAAGAGGAGGATGAAGAACCGGCCGAAGGAATCAAAATGGAACGTATACCGCTGAGTCGTAGTCGACGCAGCAGTGAACGCGAAAAGCAACAAAGCAGTCGTAGTCGCAGTCGTAGTCAAAGTCAAGCCAAGTCCGCCGAGGAAAAGGTAGCAACGCCAAAAACAACTACAACAACGAAAAAATCGCCCCAACAAACAAAAAGCGCGGCATTTACAACAAAAGAAAAATGGCTGCGTCAGCAACAACAGCAGCAACAAAAACAGCCGCAGCCACCAAATGGGTTCATCGGCCGCGAGGGCTAAGAGAAGTTGTTGGAGTAAAAGTTAGAGAGAGGTGAGGAGAAAAGCAACAGAATTGGCGGCGGGTATAAACCAACCGAGACAACCGCTAAACAATTATATAGCAGCAATACTTCCAAACACAAATAGCCACACCCACTCAAGCATTTGTAAATTTTCACACACTCATACACACACTTATCCACACACTCATTCAAAAGCGCGAAACACTCAAAAGAAACTATTTTTTAAAACCAAGAGAATATGTAATTTATTAATTATTATTATTATTATTTATTTAATAATTGTATATTACAAAAAAAAAAACTTAAAAAACTAAAATAATAATAATAATGTAATCTATAAAATAATTACAACTAATTAGGTAAGTTTATTTTTAAGTTAAACAATTTATATAATAACTTCAAATTTAATTAACGGAATTAACTAACCATTGAATTTCATTGTATGTAAACAAAAACAAAAACAACAAAAAACAGCAGCAACTATAAAGCATCCTTTAAACTATATATATACATGTGTATATAGCATATATGGTATATATGTAGTAGGGTGGCACGACTTAAGGGGTTTGTGACTCTGCTATGTGCATGACAGAGCAATAAAACGCACGATTATGAACGTGCGCTTGAATCGCACACCGGAAAAAACAAAATTTTTAGCACACACATGTGCGTACACGAACGCTCATGATCGCAATATTGAATGACGATCATTCACATGAATCACACAAATATTGTGGTGCTACTTCGTGAAAGTTTACTGTCACGGTTGCGTACACGAACTTCAACCTAAATGAGCTGTGTGTGCTTAGTTTTGTACATAAGCGTGCATTTCCGTTGTACTCGGCAGCAAAACTTGAGTTTTTCAAAGGTTTTAACAAGCTTCCAATTTTGGAAATTTTCGACTAGTTGAGGTTGGTGGACTTAAAGATGGAAACATTTAAGAAAATAGCCTTAGAAGCTGATTGAAAAAAGTATTGAAATAACTTTCGATTAACGTTCGAACTGTTTTCAACTCTTACATAATTTCGAAAACGATATTGAAAATTTCCCTACATTCAGATAAAAATAATTAAAAAAAACATTTTTTTTCAATATTTCCCAAAATCTATTACACACTTTTATTTTAATTACTTTGGAAAGAACTTTATAGAGACCAAACTAATTTTCGGAATTAGTTCCGAAAGAGAAATGAGAGATATATATTTATATATATTCGAGTATGAGTGTGAGTTTGATTTAATGTCGAAATAATTGAGAAACTAATATAATTTATCATCAACCACCTTATCTTCAGAATAAACATTAGTCATCCTTTACTTCCCTTGTTACAAAATTTTTGAAGCAGTCCCCGGCGCTTATCTACCGGGCTAATGATTAATTTTGCCTAAAACAAAATTTAAACTAAAAAAGCTTTTAATTGCTGTCAATTTTCATTCCCATATCTTTGTTCCCCTGACATTCTAATGGGAGAATTCTGTTTATGAGAGAACTAATATGCTTTGAAAATTTTGACTCTTTTGAGAGTTTGATTTGGGTAAATAACTATATCGTTCAATAATGAACTCCTACACAAATTATTCAATATTCATTATATTTCCCTGGAAGTTATCCAATTCCCAATTACGAAAGGTCTCGAAAATTCATGTTTGAAAAGAACAGTCATTTCATTTATGTTTAGGAAGAGAAGCTGGGAATTTTTTTAAAGAAAGTCTTTGAACTTTCATTCCCAGTTAAATTTTCATTCCCATATCTTTGTGCCCTTGAGATTCTAAAGGGAGAATTCTGTTCATGGGAAAACTAACATTTCTCTCAAATTATGACTCTTGGTAATCAACTATATCATCCAAATACAGAATTAGCTAAGGCTACCACTTTAAAACTGGGACATGTAAGGACGGCAGGTCAAATAATTCCCCTAAACTCTTGCCATAAAGTACCTCAAAAGTAATTAATATTGCATAGAAACTGCGCTCGATATCTGGAAACTGGTGTTATTTTAAATAAATTATACACCATTTTTTCTTTTAAATTCTGAAAAAATTTCTCATTAAAACAAAAGTAATGAACCGCCGTAAAACTCAAGCCTAATGTAAACTTGCAGAAAACAACCCCTTAAGTCACCCTGTACAAAGACGCTTTGGCGCTCATTTATCTTCAATATGTTTGCTTATTTTAATGCAATTCAACTATTTAAAAATATGAACATTTATAAATAAATTTATTATTAAAACTAACCAAAAAGTTATGAAAAATATTTTTTACAAAATTTAAATTAATATGTATTAACTACAATTTGTAAGCTTAAAAAAATCATTTATATATATATAAGCATAAAATTTTTGAAAATATTAAAATAAAAACAATAAAATACAATACAAGAAAAGTAAAAAATAATTGAAATTATTTAAAAAAATTAAACTATTTTGCATTTTTCTAGCCTTTTCTAGCATGAAATTTTGTTAAGCATAAAAAAATAAATAAAATTATTTTAAATTAAGTAAAAAAAATTGAAAAAGTAGCTTATTTTAATGTCACATATTTTTTTTTTTATAAATCAAACTTATTTAAAGATTAGCTAAATTTGTTAAAAATTTTGTTTGTTTAAAGTAAAGCTTTTATTTTTTTTCCAATTAACTCAAGTGCAATTTTTAGCAAAAAAAAAGATATTTTATTTTTCAAGCATTTTCTTTAATGCAAATGATGTTCATCACATTTTAAAGTTTTTTTTTAAGTAGAAAACGCGGCTGGTCTCTAGTACATCACGAAAGTAGAAAAGTCTTAAAGAAGAACAAGAAGAAGCCTATAAAAGTGCGGCACTTGAGTAATATTGTTATTATAGTTAAATTAAGTTCAAAATGAAAGCGAAAACAACAGTTATACCTAAATTCGAATTGCGTTAACTTAGAAAAAAAAACAACAACACGAAACTTTAAGTTTGTTTCAATTAAATTAAATTTTAAATAAATTTTTAAAAAAATAAAATTTTAAAAAAAACATTATTTCAAGCTAAATTTTAATTTTAATAATTGTCAAAATTATAACTTATCAAAATTTGTCAAAGTCTAGGCATTATTTAAGCGAATATATAAAAAAAATTATTGCATTAATTATAATATTAATTATAATGTATGTATGTACAAACATTTATAAGCAGTTATTTAAGCGCAAAAACAAAAACACAAAAACAAAAGAACTACATACATAAAAATATTTATGTAAACTCTAAAGAATAATACAGCTTAAAACAAATAATTTTTATTAAAGCTTGGCGCTGAAGAAAATTAATGAAAATTAGTTTGAAAAAAAAAAAAAATGTTTTTTTACGAATGCATGTTAGTTGATTGGTAGGAAAAAAGTACAGCAATATTGATACATAATGGCTCAGCGTGCCTTCCGGTTATGAAAAAAGAGTGCGTGACCACCAACCATGCGTCGTGGCTACCAACCAAAGTTTGTAAATTATAACATATTGCTATGTTGGATTTATACGTGTATCTTATGTTTTCAAAATCACAACTTATAAATAGGATAAATGGGATAACTGGGAAATAAGGGGCAATCAATTAAAACATGTGTTGAATGTTCTAAGCGTGGCGGGACAACCAGAGAAACACGTGAATTCGAAACTGAGGCAAGTTGTTTATGCCTTTACCGCAGTTAAGTTTTAGTTATAAGGCAATTCCATCCAAAAACTTCTCTATCTATCTACCACCCCAACTACAATCTTTAAGTCGTAAATATTGAAGAATTTTCAATTTCGGCTGATTAGAAATCAGGAAAGAAAAGCGTAAGACCAGGCCCTGACGGGAATTTGAACCCATTGCCTCTAGTGTGATAATCAAATGCGGTACCTACTAGGCTATCGAGACCAACATAAATGGAGGGAAATAAATTATTTATCCGGGAAGATATCTTTTAACAGTACAGTCAGTAACAGTCCCTTTCTCATAGTCAAATTCATTTGTATCGTAAAAATTGTTAAAGAATTTAGAAAAAAACAAAACGTCACAGTAAGAATGTCGGAAGTCAAGCCTTAGAACCGAAAGTGTAGTCATAAAAAATTTATACAGAAAAAAATGCGAAATTGCTTCGAAATCAGTTGGTTATCAGTTAAGGACACCGTGACATTTTGTTAATTTTTTCCCCAAAAATCAATTTAAAACTAGATAAAATAACTTCTTTTTTATACCCCCACGTTTAAAAAACGTAAAAGGGGTATATTAATTTTGTCACTCCGTTTGTAATGTCCATAAGGAGGCGTGGCAGGTAGAAAAGTATATATATTCTTGATCAGCATCACCACCCGAGTCGATTTAGCCATGTCCGTCTGTCTGTGATCACGATTACAGCTGTAATTTTAAATCTAGCATCACGAAATTCAATATTTAACCTTTTATTAAAAAAAATAAAGGTCAAGTTCGAAAATGATCCAAATCGGATGAAAACCGCGCCTACCTCCCATACAAAGTGACTTGATCAAAACGGTAAAATCTCTTCGGATTCCACAAAAATTAATATATGGCCTTGTCCAATATACACTCTCAGTATAAAATTCAACCAAATCAGATGAAAACCACGCCTACCTCCCATACGTACCTTTGGGAGTTTATCAAAAAACAAAAGGGAATATTTTCTGTTAAATTTAATTAAAATGTTTTTAAAAATAAACATTTTATTGATTGCTTAAGGCGTTGAATATACCTCGATTCGGCCGTGGGGGTATTTTAACTTCGGCCCAGTCGAAGATCATTTCTTACTAGTTTTTAATTAGGTTTTTAACTCTCAATAAAACTATTACACTTCTTTTTACTCCTCCTAATTTAGATATTTATCACTCTCTGTGTCCACTATATTTTTGCGTACGTTATGTGTCCACTATGACGATTTTGTCAAAGCAAAGAGGCATCTTTTTACCCTAAATTTTTTTGAGGATTTAGTTTTAGGTTTAAATGAAAGAATAAAGAAGGTTTTGTTCAAAAGTTCAAAATTAATTTTAGATTGTGAAAAACGAACATTTTTTTGCACCGTCGCAAAAATATGGAGGACGATATCGTCATAGTGGACACAGGGAGGGTTAAACTAAAAATTCAACTATAGCACTAGTATCTTAACATGAAAGTTGCATTTGAAGTAAAAAAAATTGCATATGAAGTGTTAAGTTTTATTTGAATTGAAAACATTTGTATTTAAACTTTAAAGGATTGAATTTGAATTTAAAAACCTGTAACAGAGTTTGTTAAATCATCTAAATGCTCTTCATTTTTATCCGTCAAGGATTCGTGTACTTTTTTCAGTACAGAGTTTTCTTTACTTTGAATAGATTCTTTCTTAATTCCATTTTTATTTATATAGATTGTAGCTCCTCTGAGTCACATAAGAACCGGGAAAAGAACTTTTACCTCCTCTGCATAGTGTTACGAATATTGACTTTGGAAAGATTTTTGAAATAATAGATAATTTAGCATTTTTGAGTCCCATAAGATCATAAACAAATCAAAAACTCACCTACTGTGCTGTTAAGATAAATAGTATAGTTTGTACCAAAAGTTTTGGTGTATATATTCCGCATTTTGACACTTGAAAATTTGTTTTATTTACGTTTGACCTGAGTTTGCCCGATAAGAAAATAGAAAGTAATCCTTAGATTACGCATAGATCATCCAACAATAATTTTCATTGCATGAAATTCTCAGAAATGCCTAATTTGCACACTTTAAAAATACTTTTCGTCAGACTTTTTTCCGCCTTTCTGTTTTGGTACGATCCATAGAGCCTTTTTTACTATAAACAATACACTAAAAATGGTTTTGAATTTATATTTGTTGAGAAAGTCTAAAAAGTTTAACAAAGATTTATGGTTTTTTCCTTTTCTTTAGTGCTACCAGAGTTGTATCTCTGAAATACGTATTATAGCAGAAAGAAGTACGATTTTGTAGGGATTTTATTTTTTTAAGTACTCTTAAAGGTACGTTGAAGAAGGTGAAAGTTGTGGAGCGTTTTCTTTTTTTGTTCAGTACTTTCAAATTTTCGGTAGGAATTAAAGGTTCCCAAAGTTGAGGACCTTTTTTTTTGCTTATCAATTTCAAATCGACAGGTCGAAGAAGTAGGTCTCATGATGAAATTTTTTCAGTTGTAGTTTTTATTTTTCCAAAATACTTTTTTCCAATTTTTATATTTTTAGCGTACTTTTTTAGTTTTTCCCGATGCAACCCTGAATCCTACCTCTTGCAGTGATTTTGTTCCACGATCTAGTTCAAAAAATCTTTTTTATTCCAATTGACTTGCAAGAATGTGTCAGAAATGAAACGTTTTTAAAAATGTAGGACCTAAAATATGGCCATAAGATACACATATAAATCAAGCATAAATTTTCGTCGAAAGTTCGAGGAGTTATCTATTTTATCAAAAACTTAGTACCAAAAAAAATCGCTGAGTCATTCATCTATCAAAGTTGAAAGGTGGAAGTTAACAGAAATACTTAAGAAACATTTGACTTTTGGTGTTCTTTTTCGACCAACTACGATTTTATTGTTTATTAGTAAAAATTAATTTCAATCTTAGCAAGTTTATTAAAATCTAATTTAAAATTTATTATTCTCTATTGCAATTAAAATTTCGCCCTAATTTTGAAAAAATTCCATTCAAAATACATCAATAATTTTTTTTTAAATACCGGTATTTCACTTCAGAAGCAAACGTTTGCGCTTTAAAACCAAATGTTTTCACTTTAAATTCAAATGTTTACATTTTAAAATCAAATGTTTACACTTTAAATTCAAACGCTGACACTTGAAATACAAGCTTTGTCACATGAAATGCAAACGTTGTCATTTGAAATTCAACACTTTGCAAATCAAACTCAATACTTTAAACATACAATTTAAATTTTGAAGAAGTCTTTTGACTAAAAAAGTTTAATTTTAAGTGTAAATAGTTAAATTGATTTGTTAAATTTGAGTTTAAAAGAAAAACGTACAAAATGAATTTGAATTTGATTTTGAAATGAAGGGTAACTTAAAGAGTTAATAAAAAAAAAACAATAAAGCAATCAATTAACAAGCAAAAATAAATTTTTTTTCAACAGAGCATACAGGGTAGGGTGATTGATAGTGTGAACAGGCTGCTGGTAGAAAACATGTACACACACAAAAAAGGTTCAGAGATATGACGTCCAGTTCAAAAATGAAATGAGACAAAAAAAGAAAAATAAATGAACTCCCAATGGTTTTACAATTTAAATTTGAATTAAAAGCGAAATGTAAAGGAAACAAAATGTCACCTAAATGTTTATATATGGGACGTCCAAAAAAAATATCGGCATTAATAGGAAATTATGCCCAAATTTATAAGACAAAATTTTTTCTTAAAAAAAAATTTTTTTCTTTTCTACATTAAATGAAGAAAAACCTTCACCGTGGATTGTAAGAACGTTAAAAATAAAATTAATCATTTTCTTAATTAAGTCAATTTGATATTTTTACATAATGAACTAACGCCCAAAGTTGTAAATGTTTGGACTTTATTCATTTTTCTGCTGGGCGTTGAACTCTGAATCTTAAAGCGAAATACAAACATATACTTCCTTTACCGACACCCACTCACATACACACACTCGCACTCACATTAAGTTAGGCAATAGTAAAAAAAAACAAAAACCTGATATCACAAACACAAAAAAAAAACAAAAACAAAAACAACTAAAGTACAAATCCCTATTTTAAATAATATCAAAAAACAATTTCATACCAACATTCATTCAAACAAACAAACACACACACATACGTAATATTTAAATAGCTTAATTTTATTTTAAGCCTACAACAACAAACAAACGAGAAAAAAAGCAGTGAAAAGGACATAAATTGAGTTACTCACTTACAGCAAATATAAGAAAAAAATAGCAAAATTTTACACTTTACATAAAAACTTAGTTAAAACCTTAAAGCAACAACAACAACAACAACAACAACAGCAATATGCAAATTAATCGCTTAATTAAAACAGTTATTTGGCAGAACTTGAAACTGCAACAACAAAAATATAACAACAACAATAACTAGAATCAACATAATATGTACAACTTTTTTTTTCTTTACTGTAACGGCAACATGCAATGTTAAGAAACAAGACAGACAGCCCTGAGCTGGCGTTTCGTCTTGTTAAATCGAATTTTTTATTTTTTTATAAATTTTTTTCTATTATTTTAGCAAAATTATGATGAATTTACAAAAAAAAAAATAGTTAAAGCAAATACATAGTTAAAGAGGAATATTTAAAAAGCAACAAACAAAACACACTCATACGAAAAAGTTTCTGAAGAAATACTTGTGGCCAAATTACAAAATAAAAGATAGTGCAGGCTTTTAGGCGCTTTTTAGAGAAAAGAAAAACAAAAAACCTAAGTCAAGCTGATAAAAAAGAAAAGAGTCTACTCGGAGCACAAACGATCTGACCGAATAATAATAAAAACTCATAAACAATAGCAACAACAGAAACTCAAAAAGCTTTTTTTTTTTAAAAAGCTACACTTGAAAAAAATTCACATATTATAAATATATATTATTTGCAAATATCAAGCAATAAACTTTATGTACCTTTTTGTGCGATAAGTTTTCGATAAAATTTATCGAAATAATTTTCAATATAAAACAAAAAACAAAGTCCTAAGCGCGAAAAAGCTCGAAATAGCTTACAATAGAAAAATAAAAACAAAAACAAACTATTTTTTTTTCTTTCAACCTGAAAAAATAAATACCTGAAATTCATACACTGCAAAAACAACAAATATTTAAATTAATAAAACTGTAAAATGTGCTAGTTTAAAAGAGAAAAAAAAAACAACAAGTTTGTTGAATAATTTCATAAATTAATTTATGCTCCATGGTTTTATATGTTTTTATAGATTGTTTTTTTTTTTTTTTTTTTCTTACCAAAAGCTGTTGCTACACTTTGAACTAACTACAGCTAGCACGTTTTTGTTTTAGAAAATTGTGCAAAATAGAAAAAAAAATAATAATAATGAATTAAAATTAAAGGTTTCAAAAAATATTGTAAAAATGTAAAGGGAAAAAGTACTCAAATAACAGGCGAAAGCTTAAAAATTAAAGCTTTGACAAGTTTTTGCCATACAAAAACAAAAAACAAAGCTTAAAAATTTGAGCACATACGCTTTCTTGAGCTTAAAGCTTTGCGGCATTTGCACTACTGCGCAGTTTTTTTATACACAGTTAAATAATTTTAGTTACAACATGTATGCGCGTGAGTAGAGCAGAGCGAAAATAAAGCTTTGCAAAAGCTTGTGGAATTGTTAAGCATTGCAGTTGCTCTTTGCCTGTGCTTAAAAGATGTTTATAAAAAACAAATAAAAACTAACATTTTTACAACATTGCAATCAATTTGTCCTCATTTTATAGAACTATTTTTATAAAAAAAACACAAAATAAAAGAAAATAAAAATAATAAAATACCACATAAATAGTATTCAATAAATTTCATTATGCATTAACGAATAATTGAAAGAGCGATTAATAAGAAAAACAAAAATACAAAAACAAAAAGAAAAACTAAACAAAAACAAAACCAATTAATTAAAAAACAGAAGATATTTTTAAACACTTAAAAGACTGAAATTTATAGTTCCTTTGTTTTTATGTAAAATAAAGAAGTAACAGATTGAAAAAAAAAACAAAAAAGAAATCGAAAAATACAAACACAAAACTAAAAAATACAAAAAAACTGTATAAGTTTTTGTGAAAAAAGCTTACAATAAATTAAAAATACTGAAAAAGTAAAGAAAAAAGAAAATGGAGAAGCAACAGTTTATTTCGCAATTATTTTAAATATTAAATAAATTATTTATCTAGAAATTTAAACACTTGCATACTACTAAATAATAATTATAAATACATACAAACAAACATACATAGTATAAACATACATATTTAGCATTAATTTACTATAAATATATGTATATATACATACATGCGTATATACATATATATACCATAAAAAAAATAAATTAACAATTAAATGCAAATATTAAACATTAATAATTAATTTAAATAATTATTAAATTAACTCTAAACTAAGCTGTTATAATTTCATTATTAAATATAGCAGCAACAACACATAATGTATAAATTTAATAAAAAAAAACAAAAAATCACTATTTATGAAAATTGTTTTCCTTTTATTTTATTTAATTTTATTTAAATTTATTTTATTTTTACTTGATTTTATTTTATTTAACAAAAAGCATTGTTTTTTTTTAAACAAATGCTCTTAAGTCGCATGTTTTTATTCACGTTCTATTTAATTTATAACTGCATAAATTATACATTTACTATGTAATTAAATTAATTAAAACTATGCATTAATAAAAACATAAATTCATACATATATACAATGTATAAAACAACTCGTTTAAACCAACCAACTAAAGCATAAAAAAAATTAATAAAAACATAAGAAAACGAAGAAGATGAAAAATAAACACAGCAACAACTAGAAAGCAAAGAAATATTACAATAAAAAAGAGAAAAATAAAAAATAAAACTGAACAAAATTTATTAAAAAATATCTAAAATTAAATGAGTTTTATTTTTGGTTGAGAGTGTAATTTGCATTTTTTTTTTTTTTTTTGTTAAAGGTTAAACTGCAAGGTATGTATTATGAGCTGTATTCGAGCTTCGACTGTAGCAGAGATAATTTGTTCATCCACATTTAATATTCCTGAGTGTAAAGCGGAAACTCCCATTTACAATCCCCAGGAGAAAATTTTTCATTATAGGTCAGAATGAGATATGAAACTTCAGGAAAAAAGAGATAGCCACCCAGCTAGCATTTGGAAGATTGTATGACGAGCACGATCATTTCGCGATTCTTTTTTTAATCGTCAAGACGATTGTTAAGTAGAATTTTATTTTGCTCTTCCAAATGATGCTATTGCGAGTCGTTGTGACGATTTTTGGACGAGTGAATCGTCGTTCACACATCTTTGCGAGCATATAAAGAGTGCTAGTTGCCAAAAATTGCATAAGACTCTTAAAAATGGTATTTATGTGACATCGTAGATGACTTATTTAGGCGATTGATTGAAGGATCGTTTGAAGTAGGAAAAAAAGCGCCTTACACGATTCTTTTCTGCGCATCTTAGACGACACAAATGGAAGAGTTGCCGGCTTGACACAGTTTCTCCCGTTGTACTGAACTTGCGCGATCGGAATACAACATCGCCGATTATTTATTTAATCGCCTGGTCCTATCGCGGAAGAGTCGTCTATTATTGAAAATATGTATATGGCATATGCATTTTAGGCATATGCTAAAATTAAGTCAATACTAATGCAAATATTATAAATGTGTTAATACAATTTTTTCAAAAACTCACCCCTCTCAATGGATTTTCGATAAATTCATCCCTCTGGATGGATTATGGTATACAACATGGTATAATAAGACCGTGTGATGTTCGGAAACTTTTCACTCGGGGTAGGAAAGAATTTACTGAGTTGTATACAATTTCTGTCTGTTAAAATAAAAGTGTAATTTTTGTTGTGGCGATGAAATTTTGACAACTAGAAAGTTTTTTCCAATTCTGTTGTACAAAACAAATTAAAAATGAATTCATGAAATGCTATATTTATCTGCAATTTTTTTTTAACTATTCGACAGTCTGACGTGCACTGCAAATTTTGAAAAATGTCTGTTCCAGTACTTCTGTCTTTCTGTTCCAGTACTTTTCAGATTTTTTATTGTTTTGCGACAGAATTTTTTCTTACTCTCAAAAAATTTTTACTGGAAAAGAACGCGAACAGACTTATATTCAGCATGCAAATTGTTGCATGGAATAATTACGCGTTGTGTCGCGTATATAACATGCCACTGAAGATTGATTATTTCCCCTCAATAAACAAAAAATATATGACTCACTTCGAAAAGTCCAACAAAAATGCAATGGCATCGCATAAATAAAAGGTTGGTACAAAATAAAAAAAAAGATAGGTCTCTTATGATGAAGAATTAGTTACATGAAATCAAATCATTTGTTCAAAGCAAAATAAAAATGTAAAAAAAAAACTCAATATAAAATCATAATTTTGAGTAAGAATTATTTTGTTTTTTTTTAAGTGATTACGTTGCGTTTTGCAACGCATATTTCCAAGAAAGTTAAAAATGCATAAATTTTTCCAAAATGCATCGGCGTTGCATGGAATTGTTACTCAGAGAATACATGCGCTACGATAAAGGTTATAACACAGAAATTAAGGATTTATACTTGGCTTTACGACAAAATAAAACAATAAATTATGACGACGTCAAGTTGCATAGGCAGCAGCCTATGCAACACAAATGCAATATTGTTGCAAAGAATTATTAAACGCCCTGTAAATGTGATCTGATCAATTTTATTTTACGTAGCAAAGATCGGTACTGTGGCATCATAAACAAAAATATTTGGCGCCATGACTCCAGCTAGGCAATCGCTTAATGCACTGAAAATATGACAGCAGTGAAAAAATGTTGCTTGGAAATATAACTTGATGACTATTGACCCTACTGTAAATTATATGAAACGATAGTAAATCACAAAAAAAATAATGGCGTCATGAAGCTTTTCAGGGAACCCCTTTAAGTGACCTTAATGTACCAAAATGTGCTATAGTAAAAGCAAAAATACAGAATAAAATAAAAAAACGAAATTAAAATTAGAATAAAGACAAGTTTTACTGCATTGCTCCTTTAAAATGAAATTCGGATTCATCGAATAAAAAAACAAAGACACCAGATCGAATTTGATAGCTTAAATTTAAAATTTTTTTATGTGCCGGTGTCATTTCATACATTTTTGTGTTAACAAAATAACTCCTTTCCTATTAATTTTTTCGAACTTACAGTTGTTTCAAAAAAACTTTATTTTTGCTGTAATAAATAGTGACCCAAAACATATCATCAATGTGCTACTACAATATCATCTAAGTAAATACTGTTACGAAAGCAACTCTGACAATCCGGTTGCGAAGAATCCGGTGGCTATTTTATACCATAAATAACAGTGTGTAAAGCATTCTGTTTTCATTAGCAAAATTGATTTCTGTACTTTTTGTGTATTCATCCATATTTAAAATTTGCTCCCATCTATCATATTGACTATTAACCACCAAATTTAACCAACCATGAATTGACCATGAATTTGCTGTTAAATTAAGATTTCGAATTAAGATGAAGTTTAATTTATAATTATTGTTTATTAAGTATTTTTGTTTATTAAATATTTATAGTTATTGTTTACTTAAGTTTCGTTTAACATAATCATTGTTTGTTTTTTAAAGTTGTTTTTGTTCTGCTTTAGATTTAGTCTATACATTGGTGATTAATAATAGATTTGCGTTTGTTTTTTCTTTTAACTAAGCTATATAAATACATACAAAACGACTAACTTTTAATATTGCAACGCGGACATTTTTTGTTTTGTTTTTTTTTTAATAAGCTGTAGTTTTAAAGAACATAAATTCCAAATTGTTTTTTTTTTCTTTGTATTGTTAAGCATTGTCAGCAAGACTGAATAATGAACACTAGGTAATAAAAGCATTAACTAAGAGGCAAATTTCAAATTGAAAGTGTTACATACTTTTTAAAAACTAAAGATTATACAGAAAGATTTTTATTCGTTTGCATTAGCGGTAGGATAGACTTACGACTCACTTTTTTTAGTTTTAGTCATCTATAAAGTTCGGTGTTCTGCTTAGACGCTAAAAGTAGTTTCATCATCATCACCAGCATCATCATCATTATAAGTATTTTAACAATATTTATACAAATATAGAAGAATTTCGTTTAGGTAAAAGAAAAAAATAATATTTAGTTGAGTTGAATTCATCTTATAAAAATTGCATTTGTTCTCACATTTGTTATTTTTTTTTTTTCATTGAAAATACAAAAATATACTTATTTTAAAATCTTAAAATAAAGCGAGCACAAGAAACGCTGTAGTTAAATATTAAAAATTAGAAAAAAAAAACAAATAGTTTACACTTTTTTACTTTGACTCTGTTAATGACGGATGAAACAGTTCTTGTCGCATGTCGAGAATTTACAATTTTATACAGAATAGTTTAAAATTAATAATTGTGATTAAAGTAACAACAACAAATAACAATTTTTCATTTTTCAATACGATGAAATAAGGTTTAAAAATAATAAACTAATCATTAAAAGAAATGTACAGATGTTTTGTTTTGATTTTTTTTTTAATTTAAGTGTATGCATAAAAAAGTCTGCTAGAAGCCGTTGTAGTTGTTGGTGTTACGCGTGTCTGTACTTTAGTATGTTCTCATAAGTTTTGTAAGAAAGATAATAATTTTGTTTCGTAGTTTTTATTCGATTCTAAGTTACGCAGCGAATGTCGCTCGTCTGGGAAAACATGCAGATCGTAGGGTTTATTGGCTTTATTTAACGCTGTGATGAGCTGTGAAGTATGATAGAAATGTACGTTCTCATCGATCAGACCATGAATGAGCAGCAGACGATTATCTCTAAGCGAAGATAAGAGAAGAGCAGAATAAACATGTTTATGATTAAACTGGAGGTTTTAAATTGTAAACAATTGGTCTGTTCGCGTACTTCTCCAGTGAAAAATATCCAGCAGCAACTTGCAAGAGAGTAACGCACAATTCTCACTCAAATAGAAAAATATCCAAAAAAGTACTCGAACGCAAAATTTGCAAAAACTTGCAAGCCTCGATAACAGCTGATTACATTTCAAGTGGAATGAAAAACAAAAGGAAATTGGATATGAAGTATCCAATTTTTATTTTTTTAAAGGAGATTTTCGACACAAAGATATAAGAGAAGTGATAAATAACGTTAGTAGCAACGTTTTCTACAAAAATTTAAGATACTTTTCATATTTTGACGACTGCAGCAGTCAATCCTACGGTTTGTGAACATCAGTTTAACTAAATTTGTTTGATTGTTCAATTTGCAACTGACTTAAATCAGCTGTTTTCTAGCTTGCAAATTCTCGACAGTAAAAATTTTTCCAGCAGGAATTTGCAACTTCCCCTCCAAGTCAACTGTCACTTTGCGCTCTCAATTTCTCTCACTTTGCCAGTTTTTTGCGTACTCGAACGCCAAAAGCTGATAATTTGTGATAATTTTCACAAATTATCAGTACTCGAACAGACCAAATGACAACAACTGCGACTTAAGTATGTCAAAAAAAGATATCAAATAAAAAATAAAAAAATATGAGTCGGCAAAATATGATGACATGTTTTTAAGCATTTCATCCTCTAAATGAGATTGACATTTGAAGCAGTTTTTCGTTAACTTACTCTTCGGGAAACGAGTGTACATAATTGAGCACCGATCCCGCGGTGTAACCGCGTTTGTTATTTTGTGGCAAGTCCATATAACGTTCCGTGTAACCAGTATCATAATATTCCCAATTCGTAACGGGCGCTCCAGCTATGGCAACTTTGAAGATATCGGGATATTGGACCAAACCCATGAGGCTCAAATAGCCACCTGCAAGAAATTACAAAAATGCATATGCTTGAAGTTAGCTCTGCTATCTTTAATTTATTATTTTAAAGAATGTTAAATGATCTCCACCACTATTTCTTTCAGTTTGCAAAAATTATGATGTGCTCGAGTTGTTTAAATGGATTTATGTGAAGTTAGCTGAGCCATTTAATTTCTTCAGAATGATTTTAAAACCACAACTAAGTTTCACGATTTTAATCCCTTGCAATGAAAAATTTTTTAATAAAAAAATTAACGTTTTCTGAAAAATCAACAAAAAATTATCACTTGGGTTTTTTAATTTACAGTCAATTCGAAGACCATTTGCAATGCAATGGGGAAGGATTCAAGAAGACTCAAAAATGTAAAGGCTTGGAAGGTCGAAATTTATTGTGACTATTTGCAAATGATCAAACCATAAGTATGGGAAGTTTTTCAATGAGGCACAACACAACACGTATCGGGCACACCGCAGCACAAATATTTTAAAATAATAAATCGAAAATGGAAGTGCTTATTTTATGCTCGTCAAACAGCAAACATATTTTATAAGTTTAACAAAAACATACCATAGGACCAGCCATGTATGGCCACTCGATGCATGTCTATATAGCCCAGTTGATCGGCCAATATGCGCAATGCATCAACTTGATCAGTCAACTCCACCTGGCCCATGCGGCAGCGTATATGACTCTCAAACTTTAGACCACGGTGACGTGAGCCACGTGAATCAATGCATATTACGCAGTATCCTTGGGCGGCCAACATATGCATGCGTAACTGATGTTTTCCCTATAAAATAAGCTTATATTTTAGAAAATTCCATTTATAAAACAAACTAGTGCCATTCGTAATCACCTTAAAAGTATTGTTGACCGTTTGCACCTCCGGACCACCGTAGACATTCAACACTGTAGGATATTTGACGCCCAACTGAAAATTATGCGGCTTAAAAACCATGGCATAAACTATCTCACCCGATGGCAACTGGGGACGAAATATTTGTGGGCAATATTGTGGCTCTGGCTTGCCACCCTCATGCAAGTAGCCCATTAACGACATTTGTATGCCATTGACACCACCATTTTGGCAGGTCTGTGTGACACGCACTACTTTGCACGAAGGCAAACGCTGTATGTTGCAGTAAACCTGCAGCATTAATTGACAGTGCTGTGAAGTGAGAAAACATTTATCAAAAACTGCAAAAAAATATCACTATAACCAACAAAGTTACCTCATCAAATTCTACGGAGTAAGAATAACCTGGTTCAGTGAGTAAACGTATATGTTCCGGCCGCTGCAAACTGACAACGTACAGATGTTTCTCCAATGGCGTGTCTCTCAAACCTAAGAAATAAACTAACTGCTGCTGCTTATCGACCCATATATTGCGACCTAGCACCTCCCATTCGCCAGATGTTAAGGCCACCTTTAAACATTGATATATATTGTAATCATACCAACTGAGAATTATCATATGATTACCTTATTAATAATACGCGGCTGCAAGGTCACACCATCGAAAAAATCCGTATTTGCATCCATATTGTATGTTGCCGTGGCAATGCGGTTTGTTGTCCCAGCAGCTGGCACTGCATCTTTGCATCCATTTAAGTTGGTCAAAGTCGTTGTGTTGGCGCTTAAGCTAGAGGTGACTAAATATAAATGACGAAAACCCGACTCTTCCGATGCCCAGAGAAATGTAACTGTCGTTGCAGTGATTTCCAAAAAATAAAGCAAGTCGTGCACATTAATCCACGTTTCGGAATTTTGCGTAAAAATGACCTGTGAAATTGTTAATGATATTAAATATGGAGCATTAAAATATATTTTTTTGTTATAATAAATTGATTAAAATTCAAAATGTTCACTCCATCTTTCTGTTTTAAGAAAAATATTGAAATTAAATCACTAAACTCTTTAAATACTCGCTTATATTTAACTGCAACTTGGAAGTCTCGCAAGCTTACCTGCAATGGTGCAATGGCTCTACAATATGGACTCTTCCAACTATGATCTGTTGATCCGGCTGATGGCGATGAAGCAGAGCTGCTATAGGCTTCACAGAAGTTATCAATAGGTATAAGTACTACATCAAGTCGCTGCTGCTTACGGTTCATGCCCTGCATCCAAACACTATTAGACAACAATAAGAAAGCATTAAAATGAAAAAAATTTTATTGAAATGAAAAAAATTTTATTGAAATGAAATTAAGCACGAAATACTAACTAGTTTGCATCTGGTGTCCAACCCACACGCACAATATATTCCAACCATGGTAACACCACTGACAACGAGTATGGCAAATCCTTAATACAAACATCGCTGATTTGCAAGGATTCATTCAATATAAATTGAACCATTTTTAATTTCGACTTGGCATTCGAAGTGCCCGCACGTGGAAAGCGATACTCTTCCATTTCACCAGGCACTGCTTGTGACGAGGGAAATGTGTAGAGGCAAACATCCGACTCATCCACCTCCTCGAATACAATGCGATAGATGCCATCTGTAGACGGAGGGAGTACAAAATAAAGCATCATTAAATTTTTGATTGCAAGTAAAACAAACCTTCTGATACAGGCTGCCACCAGTAGCCCTGATAACGACTAAATTCTTCCTGCATGACATATGATGGCACGCCAGCGCTAAGTGGATCGTCGGCAAACGAACGACGTCCGTCATGTGCAAATGTTAAACGTTCCTCGTGCCCACTTAAGGTGTGCAACACCCAAATATCACAGCCACTGCTGTATGCGATAAGATCCGAGTTTTGTGGACAGATTTGTGGATCGAGTGCCGCCCACTGAGGGCAAGTGCGTAATTGTGCGGGAAAAAGTGGACTAGTCTGCAAAGACAATAACAAAAATAAGACTTCATGACTTTTGGTTGATATCAAATTAAAACGCTTAAAAATTTGAGGCGCTTCAGAGCAATAAAGTCAGACCGAACACGCGCTTGTGACTTACAAGATTACTATTATTATTATTATTATTAATATTATTATTATTATTAACAAACTTGTAATGTTTTAATTTATGACTGAATATAAACTCTGCTCGTACCTGAGCCAGTATAAGTTTAACAGATGCAAAAATAGAGACTCGCGCCCCATCGCTTTTTTTTCACACAAAGTGTTAACAAACTGCAATTAGTTAGCACTGATCCATAAATTATATTAAAACAGAATTAAAAACTATTATTCCAACATTAGGAGACAGTTTTCAAATGAATTTGCTAAATATTCGTGTTGAATACGATTTGGTTAATCTTTTGGCACATGTTTGGATCGACGAACTTAAAAGGTGAACGTTGCAAAATGTAGACAAAACAGAATCTAAAGAGCGTCTGCCTGCTCGTTTGAAAGTTTTGAAAAGTGAAAGTTAATAAAGTATATTATGTGACGTACATTATAGCCGGTGTCCAGGCATTGATACAGATCGCTGAAACATGGAAACACAATCTTGCCGCTCGGCTTGTGCAACTCATACGATGTGATGCCCCAAGTGGAGAGACGTTTTCGCTCCTGCAGTAATTGGAATTCACGTGACCAAGCATTAATACCACTACCAGCAGCAGCAGCAGCTGCAGCAACGCTAGAGATAGGCTGCTGTAATACTATGTTCCACTGAAGTCTGTAAGTGGAAAGGAGTGTGCGTAAGTAACTGGAGTAATTTAAAAGAAATGTAGCAGCGAGAATGTGGTGCACCTTTTATTGAAATTTGCCTGCGCAAAACCTGAACCACTTAATGTCGGCGATGATGCCTGCGAGGATGGCGGCGAAGCCATGCGCCCACCACCTTCACTGGACGCATGATTGCTACTTCCAACGTTGGCTGCGACTTCCTCCAACGATATCTGACTAACATCAGCATAAAGCAGCGTTGTTTCCCAAGCGTTGGGTGGTGTGCTTAAGAAGTAGCAGCGCACTCGTCCATCGGAGAGCGTGCGAAACTGTATATTTGTAGGCACCATGCTGGATAGATTTGACAGTTGTTTGCGCAGATCATTGACCGTAGCTTTTATTTCAGACCAAGACTTTCGCGGCGTTGGCGCCGGTATGTGCGCATCATCATCATCGTCGCAGTCGTCATCGTCGTCGTCGTCATCATCATCCAAATCGTCAAGATTAGGTGGCGTACCGCTGGTGGGCGAGCTAAGATGATTTGAGATGGCAGAAGCTGCAGCAACAACTACAGCTGCAGCTTCTGCAGTGGTGGCTGTGGCCGCAGCAGCTGCGGCTGTTATAGGCGATGTAAGTGAGTTAAATGCCAAGCCAATGGACGAGTAGAATGCATTGGCTGTGGTGCCAAGTGAGCCAATGCTGGTAAGACTAGCTATAGACCCACCACTTGCTACAATGCCGGCGCCACCACTGGAAGAATTTGTGGAACTAGGTGTGCTGGCGGCACTTTGACTACGATCACCTGATACACGGGAGGCAAAGCCGTCGAGTAGGTTGACAAACGATGAGGTGGAGTTTGTGCGTTCCGGTGGTGACGATGAGCAATGAGATTGTTGGTTGATGGCATGCGAGTGCGTCAGCACAGACGAGGACATAGACGATGTTTGCGGAGCGATGACAGCAGGTGTTGTGATAGTGTTGGCGGTGCTGGAACGCGTTGGTGACTGCAGACGTGTGCGTTGCTGCGTTAGTGGTGCGTCCATCATTTGTTTAAAGTAGGTCTATACGATGAACAGTTATTAAAAACAGCTAACTTAAAGCATTCAATGCTATTTGAAGCGAACTCCGCGAGTTAAAAAAGTTTGGTTAGGTTTCTTTCAAGGCAATATAAGGATGAGTTGCGGAGAGTCCAATTCGAATTTCAAAACAAAATCGACTTGGTTAGCAAAGAAATTATCCACTTAGATTTAGCTTTCAAAAGAAACACCAAACTTTAATTGCTTACGCATACCCCTAGATAAGAGCGTTCCATTTTTGGAATAGGGTACGACATCAGCGTGGCTGGAGATGCTGTTTGGTCAGCTAAGCCCGCCTGACGCGGAGTTGGTGTTTGCAACAATCAGCTGATCTGTTCTACGCTGCGCTGTTTACTTTGATTTGCTCTTCAATCCTGTTAAAACAATGGATGATGTTAAAAAATCTACTTTGTCTACAAGAGCAGTTTCTGAGCAGCCTCCAATAATGTTAACCTCGTCCGAGCAGCCACCCCGTTTGTTTTTTTTTTTTTTTAATCTATTCGAATTGGAAAAATAAATGAGTTGCTCGGGTTCAATGTTTTTCAATTTGCGCTGCGGGCAATTGTTGTTATATTGTTTTATTTATATTTTCAGTTATCAACGATGTTGTTGTTTGTGTTGTAGCAATAAGCATTTGGGTAGGATTTAGCAATCACTTTTTGTAACATCAAAATTGATTTGATTATGTTTCATTCTTCTGTATAGCTTACTATTTTGTGTTTAGTTTTGCAGTCATTTACTTTTATTTAATTTTATCTTAAATTTTTTTACACTACCGTTAATTTTTTTTAGACCACCAAAAGTTTCGGGCACTAATATATAGCACAAATTTTACAATTTTCACGTTTGTCGAAAAATAATTTTTTCACTTTTTCATTTTTTCTGCCTGCAAAAGGTATTTTTCATTCTTTAAATTTCGTCGCAAATGTTTTTCTTGTTCCACCACATCCAGTTGTTCATTATCGTTGCTGTTCTTGGTTTTCTTGGACGTTCTTTGTTTTCGATTGTTTTAATTTTTCTACCACTGTGTTTTGTGCTGTATTCGAGCTGGTTGTTGTTGTTTTGTTATTTATTACAACTGCTGGTGCTGCTTCGCCGTGCTGCTGACTGACAGTTCCCCATTTTCTGCTCGTCTTGGATCCAATAAGTGAAAGCCAAAAATGTGAATTTTTTGCATTGCATCTAGCTTTTTTCATGTATTTTTTGTAGTTTCCATTTCTTGTTTGGCTTTTGCCTGTTTTTTCTTTTATTTTAGCACGTTTTTCTCAATATTCTGTGTTTATTTTCACTCAAATTAAGTTTGATTTTAGTTCAAGCAAAATTTCGCACATTCAACCACGATTGTATGATGAAAAAATTTGTTTCCGCTGCTTTTCTTTGAGTGTAGTTTTTGACTAGTTGGCTGAATAAATCAATTCGCCGTGTCCAATAAAAAACGCCAATATTTGACAATTTACTTGATTAAGGTAAGTCTTCACAATATAAAAGTGTTGCTGTACCAATTGAGTAACAAATTGTGAAAGCTCTGATGCCTTCGTAAAAATTTTAGCTAATAACTGATTTTTATAAAAACTAAAAAATTACCATTCCAGCCTTTGAAAGGATTTGGACCGAGCTCCCATGATCAGTTGTGTTGTATATATATTAAATTATTAACGGCTGTATTCATAAAAAATTATGAACCTCTTATAAAGCCTTCATAAGGAAAAAATCGAAAAAAATTTAAAAACATTTTTCCTAAACGTTCAATAGCGTTAAAAGTTTTTTTTAAATGCTTTATAAATGAGAGAACTTTAAAAATAGATGAAACCTTCAATAAACCCTCGATAAAGCATTTTTAAATTTTATTTTGTTTTCATCTGAGAACAAATTATGTCAAAGATATATCAAATTGTTTCAAAATATATCAAAAACAAAGAAAATGTCAAAAAAAATTGAAAATGTTTGTTTATAAATGAGAGGATGTTTAAAAATGGCTGAACGTTCAAAAACCCCTCATACATGATACAATTATACAATTATAATTATGTATAACTGTATCATGCCCTCATAAAGCATTTTTAAAATTATTTGCTCTCAGTTGAGCACAAATATTTTCAAAAATAATTAAAAATATTTCAAAAATTTGTAAAATTTGTCAAAAAAATGCAAAATATATAAAAAAATTCAAAACAAAGTGAAAATAAAAACAAGAAAATTTGTGAAAAAATTTCAAAATATTTACAAAATAAAATAATAAAATGGCAATTTTTTCAGTGCAGAGGCTAGCTTCAAAAAAATATTGATGTTTAAACATCAAAATTTTGATGAAATTGTGACAAATAAATGAAAAGTCATTGAATTTATCAAATACACAAACCATTATTGACACTCTTCCCACATAAAATCGAAAGTGTTCCTATTTTAACTACAAAGCAGCTACAACATTTTTATAAATAACAAAATTTTAAAAGACTTTTTAACATTAAAAAGCTTTTTAACTTTTAAAGGTTTTAATGAATACGGCTGTAAATGTTTATACTAGATCCACTATTTATGCCGACTAGGAACAGCTTATGATCGTGATCATCTCAAGAGGTTTTTATAGGATTTTAACTCTGATTTTTGCCATTGTCTGCTTATTGGTGTTTGGAAAATATTCATTTAAGTGAAATAGAGTTTTCGTTGCAATTTATATTGTTAACGATGAAATATGGAAACGAAAAAAATTAAAGAAATATTTGTTTTTAACATTTCCTCCGTGATAACAGTGAATAATTTTATTCTTGATTTTATTTAAAAATTTTGGAACCAGCTTGATTTTTTCGATTTGTTGAAATCGCTGTGAAATCGATTTATTAAAAGTTAAAAGAGAAAAAACAACTATAGTCATTTATTTTTGGTTAGTGAAAAACACAAGAGCACTGATTAGAATAATTAAAGATAATCTTGACTCAAAGACTTTGAAATGTTTATTTGAAAAAAAAAATATTAATTAAGTTCTAACGGTTTTTTATTTTTTCTTTTTTTTAGGAATTACTCTTTGAACGTGTAGGGTCAAATGTTTTATAACAAGTAAGAAACACATTTTTTTTCTCTAATGTTACAATTGTGGTGACCGTGACCGAGTACGTTAAAGTACATCAACCACTCCGTGCAAATTTTCGAGTCGCGAGGTCAAAGGCTCGAATCCTCCACCAGACATAGAAAATTTGTTCAATTGAAATTAATTTTTCTGATCCGTCGTCGCCTTTCTGCAGATAATGGCAAACCTCAGAGAGAAAATAATGTCATGTAAAGCTTCTTGAGACCATGCACATTAGTCGTTAGTAGTTGGCATAAAACTAGTAGGTTTAGTTCTTGATCAATTGTGTACACATAACACTCATAATACAATTTTATCATAAAAAGTTCGTTCAAAGTCCTTTTAAGTGCTGAAATGGCAAGTTTATTTTTTTATTTTTTTCTATATTTGACTCTTTCAAATTTAACCGCTTCGCTATTTTTTTTCTCTCTCTCTCTCTCTCTCTCTCTCTCTGCTAACCTTACCATGAGCTTCAACTTTATTATGTTTATCATGTTCAACTTTATCCCTTCATCGCGTACAAGACACTTACATGACATGACTCCTAAGAAATCGAATAATTAAAGTTTGTTCCGAAATTTTTCAATGTATAAATAAAGTAATTTTTTTTATTTTCCGATCAGAAGTGCTATTTATATTTGTATAATAATTGCTTGAGCAAATTTCGATATATTACATTATGAAATTTTTTAGTGTCTTATTGAAAAATCTTCAAATGAGAAATCATTCAACTCTTTAGTTTCACTAAATACAGTTCTATCAATTCGGCTAGTAGGACTTCCAGTTTTTTCCAGCCAAGTTTTCCTAAATTAAAATAAAATTCAATTTTCATAGTTCTTACAAACGTTTTTAATTTTCAGACATTTCCTCGAACGAAGCTTGTGTTGCCTCAATATGCCCCTTTACAGTATCTATGGATGTGTTCATGCACCAACCCCGTACGCCCAGTGATTTTGCTTGTTTCTCAGTATACTGATTGTTATGAAAAGAGCGTGTATATAAGTAATTGTATTTATAAATAGAATCAGCCGCAAAATTAAAGGACGAGTGCGCTTACCATGCGGAAGCAGACGCCTGCAATAAAAATTGTGCATTATAACGCACTTATATTTTATGTATATTGTATGTAATAAGTAATTTCCTCGTACCTTGTACAACACCAAATACTTCAAAGTCACAAGTTAATATATTTGGCATAGTTTATATCGTTTTCAAGATAATAATACGATATCAATCTATTCGGAAGTAAAAATTAAATCGTTCTTTACTCTGTTATCAAACTAACAAAACTAAGAGACATCAATGTTATGGTTTATTTGTTTAAATTTCTATATCCCAATATTTAAAGTACGCGCATGCGTTCCAATACACTGTAAAAATCATTGTTATCATGAAATTATTGTTCTCGAAAATGAAAACTCGGGTTATTTTTTTTTTTATTACAAAAACATAAATTAATTCAAATTCAATATGACTAAAATTCAAAAACGCATAAATAGTTCTTTCGTGTGTCATGCCATATGGTAACTATAGGTTGATTGGAATAAGGTTAAATTGTCCACCTTGTTTCTCATTTCGAGGCTTAAAATATGATTTAGTGATATAAGCTTTATATCACCCTTGATATGAGAAGCAATGTTGTTATAGGAGTTATTAGCTGTATTCCCGTGGGATTGGATCAGATCAAATCTCAGTGGAACAACTTTAGTTCAACTTTATAACAATTTGGCACCACAGTCTTGAAACAGCTGTTTGATAACAATAGAAATCAATACAAAACAGCATACTTTAGATTTGCCAACTATGTTCGTTTTTAACAAAAAATACATTAAACTTGGCAGCATTTTCAGATCAGAAATAGAGCCAGGCAAAGAGCTGGTTCTAAATTTTGTTTTTGCTTTGTGAATAAAATAGAGTCGCGCTCTAGATCAACGACCACGGGAATGCAGCTATTGTCTATATGATTAACTACAAGAAAATTTTATTTGTAAATATATAAAAACAAATATTGTTAAAATTAAGATTATTTATTTCGATTGTTAATAAATTTGGTAATTGCCTTGCTAAAATGTTCTTTTAATTTTTATGATTAAATTTTGTCCAGAAATCAATAATTATTGTTGTGAAGTAATAATTTTTGTTATTGTTATTAGTATTATTGTGGAGTTCAACAATTTGATTGTTAATTATAAAAATTGTGAACTTCGATTGAGCAGCACGCGATACAAAAAATAATTTTTGTGCTAGAAAAAGTTTAAATTTGGACATATTGGACATCTGACATTTTTTATAATTTGATTTTCAGTCATGATAACTTACTTTTTATCTATCAAGAGTAAATTAAGAAAAATATAATATTTAGTTTGTATTTCTTTTAAGAAATAAACAAAAGCCTATTGTTAATGCTTTTTTAAACAAGGTCTTTCTTATTTTTGGTTAATATTTACAATTATTTTAAGAAAGTGTATACAATGATTTTCATTCTATCCTAAAATTGTGCATTCAAAAATTGTATACACAAATGCAATTTAAACGGCAGCTTTGAATTAAAATAAGAATTTTAACAACAAAAACAATTTTTCGTGATTTTTCGAGAAACATTGAATATTTCATCCTCTCTTATATTTTTTATGACAATAAATATAATATATATATATAAAATATACATTAAAATTAAAGGCAAAATTATAGATAGATCAATAAATTCTACATTCAGTTGTGCAAATGAGCACAAGTGGCGAATGCAGGCAAACATAGTATGACAAAACAATAGATTATAAAAAGTGTAATGGGGTCAAATGAAAATAAATAAACAAAATGACAGACCAAAATTAACAAAAAAAAAATATACAGTAATGCATCAAAATACAAACTGCCAGAATGAAAATGAAAGAAAAAAATAAAATAAAATCAGAATAAGTTAAGATATTACAGAAATAAGGGAGTCAACAACATTAAACTCAAAATTAAGAAGCCATGATTTCACCTTTTTAAGGAACACAATTTTATTACGAATACAACGGACACTAAGTGGTAATATATTAAAAAGTCTCGGAGCCGTGCATAGATAAAAGCTAAAAAAATGTTGCAAGTTGTGAGAAGGAACATTAACTAAGTTATAGTTATTAACTTAGTTTATTTTTAAGTCTAAAATGGGAGTCATTAGCGGTATTCACGATTTGGAGTTAATGGTCGTGTATTCTGTACTTTTGATAAGTTTGATATTTGTAGTAAATTTGACAGTTTTACAAAAACAAAACATGAACATTTTCCAAATACTATAAATACTAAATTTACAATGTTGGAACCCTATTGTCAATTTTTGAGTAGTTCCTCCTTGATGCATTTTTCTTTTGGCTGCTGTCTATAGAAGAGTTCATATTGTCTAATTTTTCATCAAATTGTTGGTCAAACAGTTTGACAATGCAAGTGGTCTCATTTTCAAATTGTACGTAAAATTTCATTATTGCCTTCTGCATCGACAGAGCAATTTTTATTGATATTTAATTGATAAATGAAGCAGAAGAAGAACTAATAAACTCTGGGTATGTCCGATAATGTTTTATAAATTTATTCCAGAAGCATCCATCTGCTATTTTCATGCTTATGCGATGTGTTTACTTTGAACTGACTAAATTTTTCGTCAAATCATTGGTTAAACAACAGAAAAATCAAAATATTTTCATTTTAATCAATTGATTTGACAAACAGTTTTATGACTGTTCACATTGTCAAATTCTATGTATATATATATATATATATTTTTTTTTCAAAATGTTTAACAAACAATTCAACGAAAAATTTTATAATGTGAACCCCCCTTATGCTGGAGTAGGACCCATATTAACCCTCTGCAGCTGACGTGCTCCAAATTTAACAATATATCTGACGTGGCGTCCGTGGCGTAGTTGGTTAAAGTGCGTGGCCGCTATGTCAAAGAACCTGGAGACCCAGGTTCGAACCCCAGCAGCAACAGAAAATTATTTGAATTAAAATAATTTTTCTGTACGGCCGCCACCTCTCTGCAGACAATGGCAAACCTCAGAGAGTAATAAAAATGCCATGTAAAGCTTCTTGAGAATAAGAACATTCCGTTCATCGCCGTTCGGAGTCGGCGTTAAGCCTGTAGGTCCATTTCTCGGTCAATTGTGTACAAACTGAATAACACGCACAACACAATTGATCATAAGAAGCTAGGTCAAAGTCCTTTCAAGGGCTGAAATGGCCAGTTATTTATTTTTATTTATTATTATCTGACGTGGGGTCTAGCAGACCTCACTTTTTAACTGATTTTCTGAATGATAAAGTTTCTGGCTGTAACTTTCTTGACCTTATTCCATATGACAGTAAATAATTTTAGGTTGACATAAGAATAAAATTTTAAATGAAATACGGTTTTTTAAAAGATAAAAACGAATGTTTTATCTTCCAATCTAACATCCGTATGGATGAAGTTTTGATTTTCGGTGTCTGTCAGACTACGACGTCAGCTGCAGAGGGTTAATAAAGAAAACATGATCTCGCAATATACCTGCGGCTCGAGTTCGTATATGCACTTTTCTATTTTACTGAGTTAAAAGTTTTCTATTGGCACAATTCCAAAAAGTATAAATTTCTTTTAGAACGCTTTCCAGCACTACTACAAATATTGTGCAAAACAAAATATGTTGAAACGAAGAAGAATGACAATGCAAAAACATTGCGCTAATGCGTTTTCCTCTTGTTATTTTGATACAATTTGCAGACAACAACTGAGACTATCGGAAAGAATATTAAATTAAACTGCGTTATAGCACAGACAAAAATAATTAAATTCAAAAATAGATGCTAATAATATGGAACTGTTTGCTGGGATTCACATACAGAACAAACCGAATGAATTCATGCCACTAAGTAACATAGACTTTGAGAAAGATGTACTCTACTTGAAAAAAGAAATTGCTGGAAAGATTGAGTATGATGCACAAAACATTGGTAAGTCTGGTGACGTGAACACAAGTGATTGAAGGTAATGCTGAATAATAATGCTTAATTTATGTGTGTCCTCGCACAGAACTCGTCTACAATGGCAGCGCCTTGGACGATGACCAGCAGCTGTCGACTGTCATGCGACCCAATGCCACAGTTCATTGCTTCCGCAAGACAAAGAAATACGCACCGTATCAACCCACCGAAGCAGCCACAGCAGCGGCAGCAACTGTACAAGTGCAAGAACTCTTCAATGTTACGGCGCACATACAAATCAATGTTCACTCGCGCGTAAATATTTTGCAAAAAATACTTGCCGAGTATCCCGAATTTAGACGCAATCTAGGTGCGCAAGCATTGATAAGAGATTCTGTGCTCTTCAATACACTGCATGAGCCGTTGGTGATAAAAAACATTGCCGAGCACTATCCGATTATATGTGAAGCTGCAGCATTCATTGTTGATACCATTAAGAAGGAACTGACACGTAGCAACTCGAACTCTAATTGTAAATTCATTACTTTGGCGCAAGAGAATTGTGATTTAATTTTTTTTTTGCATTTTAGTTTCTGAGCCTGCAACAGATTCAACCAATTCCTCGGAAGAAGAAAACTCATTGGGCGCCAGCAGTAGCAGCGGTGGTAGAACTAGCGTTGCTGGCGGTGACGCAGAAAATGCACGTATACGCATGATCAGTCGTCAACAGCTGCAAGCCGCTTTGCAACAAATAGGACTTGGGTCCGTCAACTCACTCTCAAATATAGCGCAACGTAACTCTGACACAGGCACCACCTCAGCCAGTTCAACGGCGCCACCGCTAGCAACATCTACCAGCGGAGATCGCATCTCCTCGACGCTCTTTCGCAATGAATTACAGCGTGCTTTACGTTCGTTCGGGCAGATGCCACCAGCTACTGGTGCCAGCCTGGATGCCGACTCTACACAGCAAATGGACACTGCAGAGTCGGCTGATAACTCTTTGAGCTCTCAAAATTTGTTGGAAGATGGCAGCAGCGATGGTGATATACCAGCACGCTATCGCATGCATCCGTATGCAGAGCAGCTACGCACAATGGCGCAGATGGGCTTCACGAACTATGAAGAAAATATGACCTTCCTCAACATCACCAATGGAAACATTGAGAATGCAATCAATTTAATTATGGGTTCCATGAACTAAGATTGACTGACTTAACTATTTTTCGCGTTTTTTGCATTATTTAGAAAAAAAAAAAAACAAAAGAACAATCAGCAAGCCGCTTACAATTTGTATTAATTAATTAACTAAAATTCAATTTCATCAATAATATTATATCATGTTTTTATTTACGTAGTTTCATGTTTATATCGCGTAGTTATATATACAAAGTACAGAGCTTTTAATAATTAACATCAGTTGCACGTATAAAGTTAAATAATAATAATTTAAACAGTTGAAATTAAGAACAGAACATTACATAATTAGCTTAATTAGGACTAAAGTTTTTTTTCGAATGTTCCACTATGTGATTAAATATTCTAAAGCTTTTTCTTTATTATTATCAAATTTCATCAGTGCTTCCGATATTTTGGACTCGTCAAAACCTAGATCGATCAATTCGCTCAGTGGTATTAAATGCTCAATTATCTGTGGAATTAAATTGAAATCAAGTTTGGTTAGAATTTTTGGTTTTAGAGGGCGTACCTTTTTATCATCAGCGCCAAACATTTGTGCTATTTTGGCCACACGCTCTAGAGGAAAGCCCATTGAGCTGATGTTTTTGGCTAATGTTTGGGTTGTTGCTTCCAGCATGTTATAACAATTGGAAGGCTGTCTTTGATTCGATGTTGTTGTTGTGAGGGACATCTCGTGCGGTGTCTTAAAAGCTACCGCCTCAACTGGAAGATATGTTTAACGAAAAATATTTAGTCGTTTCCAATTTTCATATTAAAAAAATTTCAAACTTTTTTAGAATAACATGATAAGTTCGAATTCCCAAGCTTTTAGGACAAAATTTAGGAGATGGGAATTCAAAAGAACTAATACTGTCAAATACTGCTGAACTGCTGTTTTGAAATTTTCGAATTCTTCATATTTTCGGAGATTATATGTGAATTATTACTGGAAAATTTTTACTTTCGAGAAAATTAAATAGTTTATGATTGGGCTTGCAATGAAAATTTAAGAGGTCAAAAGCAAAGCGACTACACAGTTATTTCGAATTTTTGTCCAAAATAACTTTTCCATATCTGTTCGTTGGAAAATTTGGTTTGAGCGAGGATGAACATTTTTTGTGCGCAAAACGTGCAGAATTTTTGAAGGTCTTCAAAATGGGGCGTATATTTTATAATGCGTAAAATAAACATAAAAATTGGTATTGTTAATTGTTAAAATAAAATTACCATCGTCTATTGCTTTGCCACTCTCCATCTGCTGCTGATTAAAGCTACAATTATGCGCACGACGCATTTCAGAACTACGCACTTCTTCCTTCAGTTCTTTAAGAATATCGGGTACGCTTTTTGCTTTGATCTTTGCTTCAGTTTCGATAATATTCAAAGTGGAATAAATCTGCGGACTGCCGTAGGTGCCAACTAATGGTGAAGCTGGATAGTTATTTGCATTGTGTGCAGGACTATTATAGGAACCTCCACCATTGCATGTGGCTGTTGAATACAAATAGTTATGGTTACTGGCATATGTCTGCTGTTGATTGAAATTCGTATTGCCAATACATGAGAATAACTGTTGTTGTTGAGGTTGTTGCTGATTATAGTGCTGCAAGTAGGAAGATTGCTGCTGATTCACTTCAAATGCGCCATAGTTTTGTTTGGACAACTGTGCATGTTGCTGTGTGACGTAATCAAAATTATTCGAAAAGTTTATTGGAATGTTGGTTGTTTGGTGCTGCTGTTGGCTGCCTGTATTTAAATCTTTATCCAAATTGTTGTCTAAAGGATTGATTTCATTACTTTCAGCATTGGTTGTTGGCTGCGCTTCATTTGGCTCCTGCTCATCGTCTTCTTTTTCATCTCTAGCTTTTAACTGCGCATGCTGCAGAACTTGCGCCAGGATATCCAAATCGTTAATAGTTTTTAACTCAATATTATCAAAAGGCGATGAGGTATCCTCTTCAAAGTCTTTGTAATTAAAAGAGCTATTCGATTTGTTTCTTGCATGCTGAGTGGCATGAGATTGTGGCAAGATCGTTGGTTGTAGTATGTTATCAAAACTTATGTCCTCGCTTAATATCTGCGTTGGACCATTTGTAGTAGGCTCTACCTGCTTCTCTTCCTCGTCCGTATCGCTTTCCGATGATAGCTCTTCCGCATCCGGATAGCTAACTGCGCCCAACATTTGCTTGTGTTGTTGTTCCAGCGCACGCATACGCTGCTCTTCACGTCTTTGTTTGCGTTCGCGACGTTGCTCTCGTTCATGCTGACGCATGCGTCGCCAATCGGGTATTTTTGCCAGTACCTTTTTCTCCAGCTGGAAGTCGTATGTGTAGAGTGGAGATTCATGATAGTGCTGCGATGGTAGCTGCAATTTGTTTGCGATCGCCTGCGGAATCTGAAATACTTTTGGAAGTGGTTTGTAGCTCTCGGCAATCTTTACGGGTACATCGTCCATATAGTTAAAGTTGGACATTGTCGTCACCTAAGGAAAAATGAGTCAAGCAGCAGCAACAGATAAAGCGTGAAATTAATTATTGCATTAATCGATATCGGATGGATTTCTTTGTTTGTCTTTAATTCATTTCAAACTCTGCCGTACTCACATTGATTTCTTCATCGGATATTTTGAGTCTTGGTTTTTAATTACTTGATATTCGTTGCTTTTTTATACTTTTTGTTTAAAGTTTACGAGAAATGCAAAATTATTTCAGTTTGCTTCTGCTGGTAGAAAAATTTTACGAATTTGTACAAAGATAATAATCAATGACAGCCGTCACTGCAGACAATTCAAAAAGTTGTGTTCGTTTCGAATGCAGGGGTCCTCAAGCTTAAATATTTTCGTGAATTTCTTTAAAAAGTGTGGGCAACAGAAGCAACGAAATAGTTTCACCACACATTAATTAATCCAAAGAGAAGATTAAAAAAAAATTGGAAATTAGCTACCATAACTGTTTGCTCTGAATTGAATGCTATGCATAAAGCCACCATATAGTTTAGTTAACATATTTAAGGAATTTCTATAAAAATCGAAGAAAATTGTCAACTTTTGTTAGCTACAGCTGAATGAAATGAATGAATGTATATATTATTTGAATATTGATTATTCTGAATTATCACAAGAATTATTATTTAAACTTCGTTCTTTGGACAAGTTTTAAACATGAAAAAATATTTTCGAACCTAGATGCAACTCATAGCACTTACTTTTCTCGGCCACAAAACTCTGCCCTCTAAAGATGCAGAATCGTTTTATATTTTTAGCTGAACTCACAGAATTTTAACTTCTTAGCAAGATAGATCAAAAAGAAATACAACAAATTAAATTTGATCAATACAATATTTTCTTCAATGATTCGAGATGCTTCAAAATCATTTGACCTGAACTTATTAAACATTTTATTGAATGTTAACTAATTTGAAGAATACCAAATACTAATTTTCCTTCCTAAAGGACTCTATCGAGCTCTCAAGTTACTCAAGAAAACTGTTATATATAAATATTTCTTAAGTGAGAAATAGTTGTAGGCAAGTAATTTTGTCGGAACAAGAATGTGTGAATTTATCTCTATATGTGGTTCGCAAAATTTTACTTGTAGTAATAATGAGAATTCACTTGACATTCACAGTGAAACCGTTGTCACTTTTCAATAAAAAAAAGTAAAATAGTAAAAATAACAAATGTTTTCTTACGAGCTTCTTAATTACTTTTAATTTTGGATAACTTCAAATTTGATTACTTTTCAGTGTTTTTATTAAAATATATTTTACTTGAGAGCTTGAAAAAGGCCTTTATGATGAATCGGCATAAGTCTCCTCTGAAACTAAATTTTCACACATATATGCCCTTAAAATGTTTATCCCCAATACAAATAGCAATGACGTTTGGCAGAAAACAACAAAATCTTGCCCATTGCCAAGATGTCAATAGATGCGTATATTTAACCTATGATTTTTATTTGTGTTTTGGGTCAAGGTTGATGTTTTTGATATCGTACATCGACCACAAAACAAGAAATTTTCAAAAAACTATGGACCTGCACGCTTCCAGACGGTCGAGCCAAATAACTGTAATTTATAAAGAATCTCTATCCTACAGTTTTTGGATTGATTTGAGCTTGGAAAACAATATACTTGATATAAATGAAAATTAAAAATCTATGTAATCCCTTAATGTTGAGTTTTAAGGGGAGATACGCAGAACTTTTCTTTTTTTCAAAAATTTTTTTTTGCATTTTCTTAAAGCCTTAAGTCTCAAGAATATGTGGTGAAAATTTCAAGTCAATATCTCAAAAAATAACAAAGTTATAGCCTACTGAGTGAACCGCCTTCTAGAGCGCGCAGTGCTGGCGCTTATTTTCAAACGCGTTTTTCTCGAAACCATGTTTTCAAAGTCGGTGACCAAGATTTCTCGAAGCTCAGTGAACCGATCGTTTTGATTTTTTCGCAGGTTTATTGTACACATAATCATCTCGTACTTGTCATAGGATTTTTTTTTTTTTAGATTCGTTCATTTTTTATAGGCGAAACTATGACGAATTTTTGGTCGAAAATCGTTTTTTTACGTTCGAAAGGCCGCCATTTTGTGAAAAATCAATATTTTCGAAAACGGATATGACAAGTACGAGTTTTAAGTATCTACTTTAATAGTATATTTCATTTTTTTGTTTCAGATGAATTAAGGAGGAGCAATCTTGGTCACCGCATTTCACCTTTTTTTCAGAGCGCTCTACAAAAACTGCTGTATCGACCTTAATATTAAATTTTTTTTAATAAAAAAAAAACTAAAAATACTCTTGAATGTGTATATTTTTAGGTATAAAAACCCTCATTTAAAAATATCTCATAGGTTTCCTTAAAAAAATTCACAAACATGACCTTTTTTTTCGGCCTCTGGCTGCGTTGCTCCCCTTAATATGAACGATATTTTATTCCACAGTTGTACAGCAGCCGTTGATCCCACGTTTCCACCGTGTAGCATGCACATTATTAGATTGACAATGAAAATCTAAAAAAAACTATTTGAATTGATAAGAAATCTTGAAAAAAAAACATATACAAATGTCAAGCAAAAAGAATAAGCCGAAAAACACATAAATAAAATGTGAAAAACATATTAACTGTGCCAAGAACAAGCATTTTCATAATCAGAGCAACTAGGAAGGCGAACGAGAAAATTTAGTTTTCCTGGTGAATAGAACTGCTCAACGCAGCAAAAAACTGAAAAAATTACGAAACCAATCTGCGTCTTGTTGAAGTAGAAATTAAAAAAAAAAACTAGAACATTTTAAAATGTTGTAAGAAATTCTAATGCTACACACAGTTAAAACAAAGCTTCCCAAACCTCTTCCACTTAAGTAACCAAAACCATCAATCACAAAGTTTATTTGAGTGAACCCGAAAAAAATTACCAATTCCAAGTCGCCCCTAAAAGCTGAGATATGCTAACCTTGTATTACGTGAGCGCCACCTTTTTCCAAGCATGGCGCATCAAGAACGTTTGCAACAAAATTGCTGAGAAGCTAGCGCAGCAGGCTAGTGTTGCCTTTTATACATTGCCAACGACTGGCGACGGTTATGGTAAGACAAGTCAGCGCCCAGTTTAAGCGAAAGTAGAACATTATTACATCATGAGTTTATTAGATATTTGTTTTTTTTAACACATTTTATTTCCTATGAAACCTTAGATGCTAACTTGGCCACTTCGGAGCTATGTACAAATCGTGAAGTAGCTAGGGTATCTGATATTCTATGGCTGCATGGCGATCAACGTGGTTGCTGTTTAAAGCCTAGACAGGCCGTGCATATCGGACCATGGATTTCTTTTCCAGAGGCGCCAAGTTGGCTACCATTTGCCTATGAGTCAAACGCACAGGAACTAAGTGAACGTTGGAATACGCAGAGGCATGAAAAAAAACTATATTTATTGCTGGAAACAGAGATAGAACCCAGCCAACGCTCGCAGGGAGAAAGGGATAATATAAGGGTAAAAATAAAATGCCCCATGTTGGTCTGAAAGAATTTTCAATCTTAATTGTTTATGTTGCGAACTCCAAACAGCTCATAAATTGTACCCTTACTTTTTTTTATTTTAATTAAAAAAAAATTAAATTGAATAAACACTATTACGTAAGAATTGAGCCATCAACCCTTTCCACAACTTGCATGTGTGATGTCAATAAATGCAAGCTATATTTTACTACAGTTGCCTGCAACAACCCAATTCTGCACATCAGCTCAATATCTATGAATTATGGTTACTAAGCAATCAAAGCAATTAACCTTTGGCTTTCTTCCAAATACCCAATAGATATATACAACAGATAACCGAAAATCACTCACACACATTGTAACTCTTACAGATTGAAGACTACGGTAAGCTCATTGCATGGAGGATTGATTCCCACTTAGCGCTGCTTATTGAAACTGATTTGGATCACTTTACCCAATTGTTAATCTCAACGTTTTTACAAAATAATCTTCTCATTAACGATCAGCTACCGTTAATAAGGATTGAGTGTAAGCCAAGAAGGAAATAGATTGTGCTAGAAAAATGTTTGATTTATGTTTTGTTAAAAATTTTAAATTTCCTTTTATTTCACATAAATAATTTATTAATTTCTCCTCCCAATGCATGCCTATGTACAGCAATAAATTTTGAAGGCAAACCACAGCCGTTTGCAATGCTTGCATCCCATCTGCCCAAATCAACACGTGCCAATGCTCAACTTAGCGAAGAGGAGTGGCGCAAACATTTGGAATGTCTTCACGCGCTTAGTATTTTAGCCAACCAGGCAACAGAATTCGAATATAATAAAAATCGTACGGAGGGAAAAACAGGCGTGGTAAAGCCAGATTTAATACCTCATGATGCATCAGCAGAAATGCCAAAGGAAGTTGTTGCTCCAGCAACAACTGCTTCACCAAAAGCTAAATCGCCCGCTAAATCACCATCTAAATCGCCAGCTAAAACAACGTCATCAGCAATTATTACTCCTTCCGTCGCCTCTAAAAATGCATCACCAGTTTCTATTAATACTACCGACACTTCTAAACCGGTTTCAACATCTCCTATAAAGGATCCTGTTGTTACCAAACCGTCTACAGCAACTGCTGTAATTGCCTCGATCGCTACTGAAACTGCTATAGATGCATTGAGCGCTACTAAACCGGCTTCACAAGCTTCCAAAACGCCATCGCCTACCAAACAGGCAACAAAAATGAATTTACAAAGCTCCCCCAAATTAGTTAAAAACGAGGCTATAACTACTACACCTACTTCGCCGATTAAGCTGGGAAAACTTAAAGCAAAACCTACTCAAATAAAAACACCATCAGCTGCTACAGTTACTGATGGCAAATTAAAAACTTCCAAGGTTTCATCATTTATTATATGAAATATTTCTAAAGTAACATATATTAAATTTCCTTCTAGGTTACAGAAACTCCACCTGCTAAAATACCACCGAAGACAGCCACAACAACAACATCACAACCAACTTCAACTCAGTTTGCTTCAGAGCCGAACGAGTCACAATTAGCTTCGACCAAAATGATTGACATAGAAAAATCTTTGGCACAAGCAAATTCCTCAGCACCCATAAAAAAAACGTTAGAGAAAGTAGCCGAAACAAAAGTTTCTACTTCTAGCGCTGCTGAAAATCCGTCAATATCTGTTATACGTGATAATACAAAACGTCCTAGCTTGCGACGTAATAAAGATAGTCTACGTGAAAGCAAACCGCTAAATATACTAGTTTACTCAGATAGTGTCAATGCACGCGACAGCACTGTAACTACCTTAAAGGATATTTTGGAAAAGGACATGTGAGTATTAATGCAATTAATATACGGTTTTAATTCTTATTTCATTAATTTTTTAGGTACACCATTTATCCGATGACACCACAGCAAGTGCAACAAAAGTATTGGCTTGAAAATACAGCCTTGCTGGTTGTTTGTGGCACAGTTGCTTCCAATGTGGGTGAAATACTGGTGGACTTCTTTTTGAATGGTGGCAAAGTTTTATCTCTCTGTTCCGATATACTACACTTTGTTTTGCCAACATATCGCACTGCAGAGGTAGGAGAAATTGAAGTTAAGACAAATTTGATTATAATAAAAAATAAATTTAAATAAGGTGCGTGAACATGAACTTGTGCAATTCTCCTATGATAAATGGCAACGCGTCCAAATGATGCATCATATTTTCTGCTACCAACCATCGCCAGTAAAGAAAAATTTCTCAACAGATAGCGACGATTCTGCACCGAATTTATCGAGGAAACCGTAAGTATTAATAAATAATATTTTTCTAATATCTTTTTTTTTTTTGTATGAGTAGTCGTAGTTTTTTTTAAAATTCATTAAATTTTTTAAATAGTCTAAAAAAACATGTCTCTGTATTCACAAATATATCAACACGAGTTCATTAATCAATAAATTAATTTGAAAATTTAACACAAAAAAAAGATACATGCATAATTTATTGCTAGAAATGTTCCAACATGTGTCGGATAACAGTTATTTGTGTTAAGCTGTAAGTTTGTGGAAATAGAGACATTTATTTTGTTCGAGCATTTTTGGTAATAATTAATTAGCTTTAATTAAAAATAAAAAATTCTTAAATCTTTAGAAACTAATTTCCTCTTCAAAATTGTTATGTGCTATTCATTTGTCTTATTTTGGCTGTTGGATTAAGCTTCCAAGTATCTTCTTTTTTTATTTATTCATATTTCAAATTTAAACTTCTTGGTGGTCCTCTGGTTGCGTTAGTGAGTTTTTATTGTTTTTTTTTTTTTTAATTGGGTGTTTTATTTATTTTTTTTTTATCTTTGATTTTGCTTGTGTGTGAATACTTCTTCGTATATGTGGTTACATTTGTCATAAACATTCGGCGCTTAGAGCTCTAGTGTGTCCAAGGTCCGTTGAACTGAAAGATTTGCACGGTGACTTGCATAACCTGGATGTCAAAGTGCTGGGCACTGAGGAAACCTGGAATACACCAAGTTTGTTGCTGGCCAATAGCGTGAAGAGTGGCGGTAAAGCTGTTTTCTCGCAGGTAAACACTATTTTTTTTTTTTCATAAATTGAAACTTTTTCAACAATCTAACTATACTGTTTGGCTTACACATAGGTTCATTTGGAAACCAGTCCCACCCAGTTCGAAGCAGATGAAGCAAAATACTCTATCTTAAAGCAAAATGAAAAAATACGTTTGGATATATTTTCCGATTTATTGGCCAAACACTTAAATGTAAGCGTTAAGCAAACTATAGGCGATACTTTAACAACCAAGAAATGTGTTTATCAAAATGCCTACTTCTTGGGACATCATGAGGCAAGTTATCAATTCTTCATTCCAACATTATTATTTATTTTTTAAAATTTTACGTTTTTTAGTCAAAATTTCATTTATTGGAGAAACTTCAAAGAGAAACCGGTACCGTAGATAATGTTATCAAAACATCCAAGTTAACTATGCATTTTTGTGGCAAAAATGACAAACCACCGCATGCCAATACTAATGTACTTCCAATACTTATACATTCCTGTCCGGAGGATTTCTCAACAGTTGACTATTTTGATGTAAAGTTTTTACAAATATTTATATTCCTCTTACTGAGCTCTTAAACACTTGAGCCCTTTTCTATTACAGCATTTAACAACCTCGCATATTGGACGTTTAGTCATATATGCTTCAATAGTTAGTAGCTCTATGAATGTCATCAATGAGCTGGAGCTGATGCATGGCCTTGCAGTCTTGGTGCGACAACAAACGGAAGGAATAGGTCGCAGCAATAATCAGGTTAATATTGAGTTTTTCCTCCCAAAGTATTCTCTATATTTCAACTGTGGTTTATTTGTTTTTTCAGTGGCTTAGTCCTTTGGGATGTGCTATGTTTTCAATCCAATTGCATATTTCGTTGGATACCCCGTTGGGTGCAAGACTACCTCTCATACAACACATTGTGGCCACAGCCATGGTGAATACCATAAAAAATCATTCTATTTATAAGGTAAGTGCAAAACCATAGAAATGTGTGCATTTTAAAAACACAGTTGAAATGTAACATCTTCCGACTTTATTTGCCCCGAAAATTTATACAAATAAACGAAGAATATAAAAATGCTCCTTCCAAAAAAAAGTACCACACATCCGTTAAATAAAGCCAAAAGCCAACTGGTCAAAATTGATGCCAGATTCGTGTTCAGCGTACCAAAATTCTTGGGAATATGTGGGCTTACCTTCTCGTACTCAAACTTTTTTTTTTGTCGGTTTAATACGAAATTATTCATGAAAAAAAACGGTCCCAAAGTCCCAATGGCTTGCAATTTGTATCCCGATGCTATAATGCCATAAGAGATAAATAGGACATATTTTTCGTTGAACTGACCTATAAACATTATATTCCAGCAAACATTGAGGTTTAAGAATGATTTGATATCAAATGTATTTCTCAAATGTCAAACGTTTGATATCGATTTGAGATTGATTTGATAATGATAGCATTATCAACAAAAAGGGGACTTTATTCTCAAATTTAGAAATGGGTTTATTCTCAAATTGATATCGAACGTTGATCTCAAACTTGTTTCAAATGTGATTTTCAAACTGTTCAGAAAAACATTTATTCTCAAATCAACCTTAAATCGAACTCAAATATTAATTCTCGATTTGAAAATGATTTGAAATCATGATATAATTATACAGGTAGCATTGACAAGTATAGATTTTCTCAGCAACAAGGCACCGACCATCTGTCAAAAACAGTTGTTCGTGCAACAAGAATTAAACGAATGTAAAAATAAATGAATTCCGCAAAATATGTGCGTTAAATACACAATTATAATAATGAAAGTTGTGAAAAAATTATGTGTGATATGTGTTTAACGTTTTCCAGCCGTGGTGTTTTAATTTTAATTGAAAACTTCTTCAATTTCGTCCACATGCATCTGCAGCTGCTGAGGTTGCTGCACTTAAACGTTTTCAACATTTTTTCTTATGTTTGCACTTAATAACACAAAGTTCACAAGTTATCTTCGTTGTAGTAATAATAATTCACTATTGATTAAATAAAATAGGCAATATTTTGTAAGAAAATGTTTGGTTATTTGCAAGTGCTGAAACATAAACAATGGCGAAAACATAAGAAATAATTGAACGCTCTCTTTCTAGACATTTTTTTTGACAAATGGTCGTTGCCCAAGCAACTGTCAATACTACCTTATATTATTATACCATGATTTGAAATCACATTTGAAATCAAATTTGAGACAAAAAACAATTCTTAAACCTTTGACTTGTGCTTGCTGGGTAAAGCTATATTATGAAGAGGTAATGCTTTACACAAAATTCGTGAAAAAAAACTTTTATTTATAAATGTATCCAAAACGCAGAGATTTGTGTTGCAAAATGTCATCTAACAAGAAAAAAAATTCTCCGTGTCCCGATGCCTGATGATTTTTAAATGCATGTTTCAAAAAACTCTTGCATATTTAGTATTAATATAAATGTATTTGGTAAGGACATAAGTTGTTCTATTGTAGAAAAAAATTAAAAAATATTCCACAAATATTTCTGGACTTAAATGCATTTCCATTTGCAAAATATGTACTCCAATTATCCCAATGCCTTATTTGGAATGAGCGAAATATATTTTATGTGAACCTAGCGCATTGTTTGAGTGACAAGACAGTGAATTTTCAAATCATTTAAAAAGGAGTATTTTCAATAACAAATTTAACCCTGAATAAATAAGTATTATAACCAAAAAATTAAAAATAAAATCTTTTAAACCTTTATATTTTGGAAACAAACTGTGTTAATTGTAAGACTTTAATTAGTAGTTACGAGATCTGACTAGTTTTTAGTATCAAGCAACATTAAAAGTTGTTGCTATTTATAAATTAAGGGGGACTATATACCCCGAGGCCGAAAAAAAGGTAATGTTTGTGAATTCCTAAATTTATCTGAAACAAAAAAATTAAAAATATTACTAAACTAGATACTTAAAGCTTGTACTTGTCATAGCCGATTTTGAAAATATTGATTTTTCACAAAATGGCGGACGTAAGTCAAGATTTTCGAGCAATAATTCGTCATTATTTTGCCTATAACTAATGAACAAAACTACAAAAAAAAAATCCTATGTCAAGTACGAGATTATTATGTATAAAATAAGCGTGCAAAAAAATCAAAACGAGGAGGCGGCTCACTCACTAGGCTATAAATTTGCTATTTTTTGAGATATCGACTTGAAATTTTAACCACATATTTTGAAACTTAAGGCTTTAAAAAATGCAAAAAAACAAAAAGAAAAGTTCTGGGTATATAACCCCCCTTAAGGCAGTTTGAAACAGCTACTACGGCCTTCTTAATTAATGCTCAAAGAAGAGAACTAAAAATAAGAAAGAGCCATGCATCTTATGCAAAAATAAAAAAAAAACTTTAGAGACTATTTCATTTTCTCTAGTGCAACTTTTTTCATTAGAAATATTAAACATTAGTTCATTTATAAATGCGTCATAATGATTTACTTTATCGCTCTTATCGTTATCATTAAAATCTGTATCATCCCCATCATCATGATTTTAACCCTTCGTTACATGATTTTTTCTCCCTGTGTATAAAAATATTTTATGACTTTATTTGTGATTGGAGAGGTTTAGAGAATGTATAAACAAAATTCGGATGCTCTGCAATGAATAGGAGCGAAGTTACGCAACATTGCATATGTGCAATTTCATGCAGGCAAGCAATGAAAATTGGTATATGATGGTTTATATATTAATTTTTATTAATTTGTATTTTACATTTTTGAAATGGAATTATTTGCTTTTAATAACTTAAACTAAGATATATTTCTCAGTTTTTTATATAGTCAATTTAAATTGACAATTTTAAACAAAGGAAAATAAAAAACACACGGATTTATGGGACACAAGAATTTTGTGTAGTTTTGAGTTCGGAGTTCTGTTCCGACGGATTGTACCCAATAATACCCCTTTTGGCTAGTTCAATCATTAGTGGTAGTGTTCATATAATGATTATCACAAAAAAAACTTTGGAATTCATATGAGAAATACTTCCCGTAAAACTCTTTTATAACAATATTGCCACAAGCCAAAGATAGTTTTCTTCGTGGTGACGAGGATGGAGGCTGTTTTCTTGACCCAAGTTATTTATTTTTAAAATTAATTTATTTTTAATTTTAGCTTTAAATATAGTTAAGTGCATGGAATTGTACATCTGCAATATAACCTGCAATGTAACTTCAAAATGTCTCAAATGCATGATATTGCATATTTGCAATTAAGCCATTTATTTTATTAAATTAAAGTTATAATGGACAAAAAAATTAGTAAGCTTAAAGAAAATGAACTTATACTTTGGAACATAACTTACATTTGAACGTTTTTTTGATATTTCTTGTATAATTATTAAAAATATTCACTTATTTTTTCTACATATAAGACAAACCTTGGTCGAATCAATAAAGAGTGATTTTTTAAGTGCCTGATAATTTTTTTTTAAAAAAAACGCATAAAATTTGCAAAATCTCATCGGTTCTTTATTTGAAACGTTGGATTGGTCCATGACATTTACTTTTTGAAGATAATTTCATTTAAATGTTGACCGCGGCTGCGTCTTAGGTGGTCCATTCGGAAAGTCCAATTTTGGGCAACTTTTTCGAGCATTTCGGCCGGAATAGCCCGAATTTCTTCGGAAATGTTGTCTTCCAAAGCTGGAATAGTTGCTGGCTTATTTCTGTAGACTTTAGACTTGACGTAGCCCCACAAAAAATAGTCTAAAGGCGTCAAATCGCATGATCTTGGTGGCCAACTTACCGGTCCATTTCTTGAGATTAATTGTTCTCCGAAGTTTTCCCTCAAAATGGCCATAGAATCGCGAGATGTGTGGCATGTAGCGCCATCTTGTTGAAACCACATGTCAACCAAGTTCAGTTCTTCCATTTTTGGCAACAAAAAGTTTGTAAGCATCGAACGATAGCGATCACCATTCACCGTAACGTTGCGTCCAACAGCATCTTTGAAAAAATACGGTCCAATGATTCCACCAGCGTACAAACCACACCAAACAGTGCATTTTTCGGGATGCATGGCCAGTTCTTGAACGGCTTCTGGTTGCTCTTCACTCCAAATGCGGCAATTTTGCTTATTTACGTAGCCATTCAACCAGAAATGAGCCTCATCGCTGAACAAAATTTGTCGATAAAACACATTTCGAACCGAACACTGATTTTGGTAATAAAATTCAATGATTTGCAAGCGTTGCTCGTTAGTAAGTCTATTCATGATGAAATGTCAAAGCATACTGAGCATCTTTCTCTTTGACACCATGTCTGAAATCCCACGTGATCTGTCAAATACTAATGCATGAAAATCATAACCTCAAAAAAATCACCCTTTATTTTGGACAAATTAAAGCCCCAATTTGACAAAAGAAGATAACAACTAATAAAAAAATGTCTAAATTTATTTTTAAATAAAATTCCGTTAGGTATATTCACAGGGTGTGTATGCTATATCTCTTAGAAGTCAACATTGCATATGTGCAATCCCATGCAACGAAGGGTTAATCACCTCTGGTATTGAACATTGTTCTCTGGTTATGTCTTTTGATATTAATTAGGAAAAACTTTTTTGCACAAGCAAGGTCAATCTCCACAATGCCAAAGTACAAACCAGAAATGCTAGAATATAACATTGCTTAGAAAATATGATCTTCGTGACTACCGCCCTTAGATATATAGCATGTTGCAAAACTCTGTTGCCATCAAGAACTCTCAATTTTTTTTCTTGGTAGTAATTTGAAGTCTCTTGAAGATAGTTTTGAAAATATTTCATAATTTTTTCCGCACTTTGATTTCACTTTTGTGAAAAAGAACTTCTTATTAAATGATTGCGACAAAGATGTTTTAACATAATGCAGAGATAAATAATATACAAATAAGATTAAAATTTTGCAGTATTAACTCATCTAAAATATAGCAATAGAAGATATGCTACGGACAAGTTTATTTAAAGTTTTAATTCTACAGATATCTCTTGCATGTGTAGCAGCCTCACTACAAAGGGAGTTTTACTTCAAATTTTAACGTTTTTTAAAATCATTGCGTTTGCGGATATATTCTGTGGAGATAATTTCGATTCATTTACTAAGAATTTTTACAAAGAAAAGGAACAAAAGAACATTTTATGCATAGAAAAAACCAACAAATGATCATGTTCCCCACAATCTAATGAAAAAAAAAAATAACTATGTTTCAGCATCATTATCTTTGAAGCAATCTTATCTCTGAACTGCTATCATTTGTGTTCCTTTTCTTTTTCTTCTTAAATCACAACAAAAACTCTAAAATTGATGCCATTTATCTAAAATTTGTTATCCCCGATTTAAAAGACCTTTCGCTATTTTTTGTTATGATATATTCAATGTATTTATTTGCAATTCTTTAAATAGTTCCATTAGTTGTTAACAATTTACATTGGTTTTTAAACTTATTTTTACTGTTACATATTTTCGTCTATTTTACATGATAATTTCTTCTTCTTCTTGAAACAGTTTGTATTGCTGTCTTTTTTTTCCTGTCAGTTTAAGGTGTTAAATAATTTGTTTTTCTTCGTTATTAGTTTTATTTTAGTATTTACAAGTTTTAATGATATATTTTAAATTTATTTTATTTCTTGGGGAATGCGCTACTTAACATGATTTGTTATTTTGCATTTTCTTGTATCTACTACTTAGTTATTATTTACAAACATTTCAGTTAAGTGTTAATTTTTGTTGAAATTTAAAATTTGATATTTATAAATTGTACTAAGAGTTTAAAATATATGTTTAAATAGTATGGTATTTATTTTTTACACACACACAAACTTTTAAACTTACTTAACAATAATTACTGTATTTATGTGTATTATATGTGTTTGATATATTAATTTATGCTTTCAATTCAATTGATACCTGTACGCATAGAGCACCAACGTGTTTAAGCTTCTCTTGTAAATCTATCAAGTTGATTTTATGTTTAAATGCCGTGACAACAGTTTCAGAATACTGACTCAGCCGAACGCGATAATTGCACCGGATGCGATGGACTGCGCGCCAAACGTTTCTTTGGCAAACGCTCAAGTAATGTTAGCAGCTTTGGAAAGTCTGGCCTATCATCGGCTTGAAACGACCAACATAGCATAAGAATATCCTTAACATCACGTGAAGTTTGTAAGTTAGCCAGTGTCTGCTTCATGCCACGTCCCACAAGCCATATTACGGACTCGGGTGGCTGCATTTTGAATGGAAATTCGCCACACAGTAGCTCATACCACACCGTACCGAACGAATAGACATCCGATGCTTTGGAAAACGGCAAAATCTCATCAGTTGGCTTGCGTGGCATTAGCGCACGCATGAGTTCGGGTGCCAAATAGCATAACCAACCATTGGGCACACCTAAACCTATATCACAGTAGAGCAATTTGGTTGAGCTAAATAGTCCAAAGTCGGTTATTATCACTTTGCCATTTTCCAGAAATATATTTTTAGTGCGCAAATCCTTGTGGTAGATGCCGCGCGCATGTAGATAGCCCATACCTTGCGAGATTTGTTGCGCCACCAGTGTCGTACGATTGATGGTGAACTTGTCACGACGCGCGTGAATGTATGTGTAGAGTGTGTTGCCTTTGCAAAGCGAAGTGACTATGGCCAGATAGGGTGGATTCATGCAGGCGCCCATAAACAGCACCAAATTCTCATGCCGCGTCTTCTTGAAGTTGGCCACCTCCAGTTTGAATGCCTCTAAAGTTTGCTCATCATCCAGATAGTCTTCCTTGAGCAGCTTAACGGCCACGTCGCCATGCCAGAGTGCACGATGCACTGTGCCAAAACGTCCCTTGCCTATTTTTTCCAAAAGACGCAGATCGCCATATGGTATGTCCCATTCCTTGAGAGACAAAGAATTTTGACGTGGCCAATTGCCCGAATCGCCATCTTCTGTTGAGTCCAGGCGAACAGGTGTCCTATCCGAATCTGTGCTTGCCGAAGTGCTGCCCGAAAGCGACACAGTTTTATCACTATCGTTGCTCTTGTGTGTGTCTGAGAGTTCGGAAAATTGCGGCGTTCTTCTGGAGTCAACACCCGCGGCAGAAAGCTTACGCGCATAAAAAGTGCCACTGCTCACAACGCTGCTGCAGCCACTTGTGCCTCCCGTGCCCGAAGAGCTTATGATAGACACACTGCTGCAATTTGAGCTGGAAATCGTGATTGAATTCGATGCAGGCTGTTGTGTGGCATGCGTTGTTGCTGCATCATGTGCTGACTCGTCAACGCCGCCAGTATGCTTTGTATGACTGCCATCATGATAATCCTCCGTTGCGACGCAGCTGAACTCACCAACACTTGTTTCGCCACTCGTCTGTGAGGACAATAACGTCTGTGTGGTGCCACCACCCGCCGCCTGATTAAAGTTGGATGTAATGGTGACATCAGGAAAATTAAATTGACTCGCATGCTTGTGGAATGACGATGGTGTGGGTATCATGCTCAGCGAAGTGCCGCCACTAGTACTGGAACTGCCGCCGGCAGATAAGCTCATGATGGTGTTGACACCATAGCTGGCAGCATGCGCATGTTGCTGTTGCTGTAGATTGAAGAGCGCCGGACTTGAAGGGCTGGAGCTGTTGCAACTGGAACCTGGCGAGCTGCTATCCGGATGATGCATGGTGTTTGGTGTAGCATGCTTAATACCGCGTCTTGCGGCAGCGCCACGGTTTTTACCCAATGTACTAAGATTTGGTGAAGTATTTGCCATGTTCGAGGCTGGACTGCCCATAGTATTGAAGCCTACTTGATCCTTAAGCGTCTTTTTAAATTCATCGACAAATTCGCGCGGTAGCCCACAAGAAGGAGGAACATTTGGCTCACAATCCTTGTGACAGCGATATTTGCACTCCTTACACTTGAGGCCGAAAAACATCTGCTTCTGACAGAGATCGCAGGTTGACATCATTTTGAATACTTTGGTAAAGCGATGTGAGATGGTATGACCCATGCCAAGTGGCACAATGGGTGTGCAGGGTGAGCGCGGCACCTGCAAGTTATTGGAATTCTCAATAAAAATATCTGAGCTGGCTGATGAGTAGCTGTCGGGGCTAGGATCAGTGTGTAAACGTGTTCGCGATATAGTGGATTGATTACTGCCAGCGGAAGCTGCTGCTGCACAATGGCTATTGTAGCTCTGCGTTGGTGGTGAGCTGGCCGTCGATAACGAGGTGTCATGAAATTGGGATTCATGCGATTTGGACTTTGCCAGAGGCAGGCCAGCATCCTGCTGCTGATGAGTATTGCTATGCGTGGGAGTAAGTGGCTGAGCATTGGATAGCAATGTTTGATGTTTCTTCATGGGCGGTGGAGTGCCAGCCTTGCTGCGCTGCGACGTTTTCGAAGGTGTGCCATTTAAGCTGCCACAACCCAGGCCGAAATTCATAGCTGATATGGGCGTAAACGGTGAATTGGGTGGCGAAGGTGTTAATGTCAATGTCAGTGTAGAACCCTGCATACTGGACAGATCATCGGGTGGTGTGTGCATGATTGAAGTAGATCTACTGCTGATATCATTCGAAGGCGATTGACGACTAGTAGATGCTGATTGTTGCTGCTGCTTGACTTGTTTGGCCAATAGACGATGCGCTCGCGGTGATGCAGTAACGCTGCCAATATTGCCAATACTGCCACGATGATGATGATGATGGTGATGATGATGTCGATCCCACGAATCCCAAAACAGCTGCTCGGTCAGCAGCTCCTTGCTTTCCACTGTGTCTGTTGTGGCGGTAGTGTCACTCAAAGTAGCTTTACATTTGCGTAAATTTTGCATGGCTTTGGTGAGGCGTCGTACTTCTTCTTCACGATATGCCGGATTATGTGACAACAATTGCTTCAGTTCTTCATCAGTCTGTAGCTCCAAAAGTTGTTCTAGTGTAGCCAGCCGCGTTAGACACACATTAAGGGATTCTTGGCTAAGGCCAACAACACGCAGCCATTGCTTGAGCTCAGTGCCAGTGGTGTGTGGTAGTCCACTGGCGGGTATACGTTCAGTTAAACGCGCCTTGGTCAGCAGCAGCTCTGAGAACATGCGTACAAGTTTCGCTTCCAAGCTGCGTATTTCCTGTTGGGTGAGCGTAGCGCTGGTGGCACACTGTGTACGTAGACCTTCTAAGCGATCAGCAGAAATGTCAATCATATCCTGTATGACGTCCAGGTCGTTTGCTGGCAGCGGGTTGACAGGCGTGGCTGTTGTGGGTGAAGCAGCAACAGTGCTACTGCCAACATTGCCACCATCCGAAGCTTTGTCATTTTGGTTGATCTCGCGATTGGTTGACATATTTTTATATGGTTAAATACTGTAAGTAAAGGAAAAATTGTAAAGTGCTTCTACACAACACAAAAAAATAACTACCTTAAAGCGGCTATCGATTTTTCGCACCTTCCAAGCAATTTTTTATGTGCCACCAAATTAAAATAATCACAATATTTTTGGATTTACTTCTTAAATTGAAATAATATTCTATGCAATTTTACACAACTCCTTTTCGGAGGTGAGTCGAGACGCCTCCACCAATTTGGCACAGCTTGCCAGTCTTGGCTTCTTTTTTCTTCCACCCAGCGCTACTAAAAAATTTATACACTCTTGTTTTACCTCCGTTATTTGATTTGTTTATATTTTGTATTTTGTCAATACAAATTTTTAAAATATATTTTTCACTGCCTCGTCGTTAAATCGGAATTACTTAAATAAGGATTTTTTTCATCATTAGACTTTTGGCTTCTTTTATCGTATCGACTTTTGAAGCCGCGACGTCGGCAGCAGCGACGACGAAGACGACTACGTTTGCCTATTGCAGATACGATACGAAAAAAAATGCTTCTGGATTTTCCGATTCTGCTCAAAAATTTACAAATCTACACTTTATGTTAAAAAACTCAAATCTTGGCAGCCGCTTCTTATTAAGTTTGTTTAAATTTTTCTATTATTTCACATATTGTTGCATTCTTTTGCGGAGCTAAGAATTTTTACCAATTTTTAACATCAAATAATTTTTTTAATTTGGTCGAGTAGCGAGCGAGTGAAACCAACGAATTTTCGTGTGGAACACAAATATAACGAGTACTACCAGCTTTTAATGTTGCCACTACAAAATTCCCTCGTTTTTTTTTAACTTTGAACCAAGGATTGCTGGTGTAATACCTATTCAGTCAAATCTGCCTTGGTTCGAAATGGGTGATTGATATATTAGTGGGAGGCATGATACAATTACAAGATAGGCTAATTTTAAAATGGTTGCTTAAATGTTAAATTTTACAAAAACAAAGCTGTAGGTGCCTCAAACGTCAAGCAACAACAACAATGAAAAAAAAACTCAAAATCAACAGCTGTCTGACATCTAGCTCACCTTTTTCTCCAATATGAGCCTAACTTGTAATTGTATCATTATGGGAAAGAAGGGGCAATCAAGTGCAAATGTGTTAGATGTCCTGAGCCTGGTGGAAAGACAAAGAAATATGTGAATTTGAATTTGAGGCAAATGTTATATCTTTACCTCAGTCAATTCAAGTTATAAGACAGTTTCATCCACAAACTTTTCTACGACCAACTACAACTTCAAGTCGTAAATATTGATGAATTTCCAAATTCAGTTGATTAAAAGTGAGAATAGAAAATTCAGAAAGATAAAAGCTTAGGACCATGACCTGGTCGGGAATCAACTTACCTACTCGACTACCGAGGCCGCATGGAGGTTTATAATTTAATTTATTAAAATAATTTTAAATAAAACAGTATATACAACAAAGAGTAAATGCAATAAATAGTAATGATACAATAAATAGTAAATAAATTGCTGACCTAAGCTGCTGAAGTACTTTGAACCCCAAGCAGAAAATTTTTCAATCAAAATTAAATTTTCTGTGGCTTTTTAATTGACGAGCCGCGAGATCAGAGGTTCAAATCCACCACCAGACACACAAAATTTTTGAATTGAATTAATTTTTCTGTTCTATCGTCACCTCTCTGCAGACAATGGCAAACCTCAGAGAGTAAATAATGCGAGAGTTAAGTTTCTTAACAACATGCACATTAGCCGTTCGGAGTCGACATAAAACTAGTAGGTCCAGTTCTCGATCAATTGTGTAAAAACATTTAATAACACGTACAACACAATTTGATCATAAAAAGTTAGGTCAAAATCTTTCCAAGGGCCGAAATGGCCGATTTATTTATTATTTATTTTTTGTTGAAGGATAATAAGTTTTTGCTTAATGTATGCTTTTTCCAACAAAAATAAGAAAAATCCATTTATCTTTCTAGGTTTTGGACATTGGAATTAAGTGGCCGAATGACATTTATGCCAATGGTTCAACAAAAATTGGTGGCCTTATAGTCAAGACTACATTGTATGGTAATAATGCTGTGGTAAACATTGGCTGTGGCATAAACCTGGATAATTCCAAGCCTACGATTTGCATTAACGACTTAGTAAATGAATACAATCGTGTAAATCAAAAAAACTTGCCATTGCTTAAATACGAACAATTTGTTGCAATGATGTTTAATGAGATTGAAAGACTTGTTGATATGGTACAAAAAGGAGATTTCGAGCATTTGTACCAGTTATACTATGACCTATGGTTGCATAAGTAATAAGGTTTCATAAAAATATAATGATTTGCATAATTATAAAAATTTAATTTTAGTGATCAAACAGTTTCTATATCCGACATAGAGGGTGAAAAACAATTGGCTACAATTGTTGGTATCGACGATTACGGTTATCTCAAAGTACAACTTCCGGACGGCTGTATGCAAACAGTGCACCCCGATGGTAACACATTCGATATATTGAAAGGATTAATAGTACCTAAATTTAATTAAAAAAGAGCAAAAATAAAAGAATTTACTACATAGATTTTTAAAATCGTATATAAAGTGCATTTAATCGATACTTAACTAATTTATTAAAACTTATAACTTATAATCATTTTGATGATAACAAGATGCGTTTTAGAGATATCTTGATTGTTATATTTTATTTATTTATAGAAATTAATCCTAATTAAATCATATATCCTCTTTCAAAATGATTATTAAATTTTTGTCGTAAATATTAACATTATTAAGAGGGCCGCATATTAACAAAGCAAAGTGTAACATGAATTATTTTGAATTATTGATATTAATCCATACACTGCCTCGGAAAAACCAAAAATAAATGTTTATAATCTTAATTTTTATTGGATTAACGAAATCTAGTTGTGCTTAAAGTTAGAGTTTACTTTATTAATCAAAATTGATCAACACATACTATACAACAAATTCTAGTCAATTTAAAATTAAATTTGAAATTATACAATTTAGCTTTTGCTATATGGTTAAAGGCCTCAGCATGTTTCAAGTGCGCACTTAAAATATATATAAATTATTTGAGCTAAAATTTGTGGCCAAAGTTTTAAGCATATATCCGAAATATAAATTTTGCTCCATCTTAATAAGTGTTTTTGTTAACAATTTAGAATCCTAAACAATTTTTGTAATTACTTTCATCTTGATCAACCCAAACCATAGATTCACATGCATTAGAAAATGAGAATGAAAGGTAAGGACTTATAATGTAAGTAATAATTATATATTTATTTGGATACAGAAACAGGTAAAAGAAGAGTATTCTACTTACTCTTAGAATTTTTTTTTCGTCGACGGTTTCTTTTTCATATTCGTTTTTTATACGTTTTTTCATATGAATATAAAGCAAAACGTGAATTAATTCAACGTTAATTCGGAAACGATAAATATTTCCGTTTAAATAATACATATATAAAAAGATGACGATTTCTTTTTATTTTGATAGTTTTTTTTTTATGAATGTAAACAAGTCCTCGAAATTTCTTCTTGAACTGTTTTTGTTGAATTTTATTTATTTATTACTGAACATTTTTTATGAATTCAATGAAATTACCCTGTACACGCACAGCCTATAAAATATTTTCTTTCCTTTGCATTATTTTCTATAAAAATTTCTATGGTGAAATTTTTCAATTTAACCTTAAATTTATTTTATAAAATTAATTAAGTTTAAAACCGATTTTAAATTTACATCTACAAATACAGATACAAAACAATACTAACAAATTTTTAGAATTTTAAAATAGGAGTTTTGAGTTGTTGAAATTTTGGGCTACGCGTAAGCATATATACTGTCATTTTAATCAGCTATACATATCTCAAGTAAATTTTTATTTTGTTCTTATTCGCGTTTCAAAAAAAATAATGTTTTTACAAGAAAATATATTCAAAACTGAAGCAACGCTTTTGAGAATAGGGTCAAACTAGGACTATAGTTGTTGTTTTGCATTTTGTAGTTCTGCTGAAATAATCGAAAAAAATTTTTTCAAAATCCCGTGCAAAAAATTAAAAAAATGTTTATTGAGAATGAAAGCGGTGCAGCCGAAAATTTAAATAAGCGGAGTTTTCAAACTTCGACTTGAATTGCCGTTATATTAAAGGACGGATTATATCCATTATTTAACATAATGGATATATTTTATACCCATTATTTAATATAATGGATATATTTTATACCCATTATATTAAAAGAATTGTTGTCAACCATTAATTTGTCATTGGTAACTTGCATGATTACTTAAATGTGAAACTTTGAATTAGACTAAAACATAACTTTCGTAAACTCAAATTCGAAAAAAAATTGAATTTGCGAAAAAATAATACGAATTTTTTATAAATCGACAGGAAGTGAGCTTTTGATTATAAATTCTTAAAAAATTTTATAATTTGATCGGCTTCATAACACCACGTGGACATATTTAACCCTCGAAACTCACTTAATTGAACGAATTACTTATCAATTAGGGTGGCAGCATTAGATTTGGTACGTAAATTATTCAATCTGGCACTGCTCCTGACAGCATTCTACAGCATTATTTTCACTTTGAACGTGCCCCATTTTGAATGATGTGACAGGATTTTTTGATTGGGTTAGTGAAATCTATAAAAAGTGAATAAATTCTTAAAAAATATTTTTAAGGAAATAAACGCTCACAACTTTCTTAAATTATATTAAACCAAGAAAAGTTGAATATAAAACCAGTGTTTGTTACTAAGAGCGAGTCTATTTATGCATATTTGTCATAGGACGCTGCAAAGATTTTACATAAGCCATCACATTTTGCAGGAAAGTCAAGGGGAATTAAAAAATATTTATTGAATAATCGTAAAAGATAATGGCACAACGAAATGTTGGGCGGATTGACCGCTTTGCCCAGATGAGTGCCCAGGAAGAGTTGATCGCAAAGAAAAGACTAGAAATACTCGAAAAGCAAAGGACCACACAATTAGCCAAAGCTGTGGCAGCTGCACAAAATCAATCAGCGAAATTAAAGATAGAAACAGAGATAGTGGCAAAGAAAGATGCCGAAGCCGAACCTGAAGAGGAAAAGTAGGTGTAACTGTTAAAAATAAAGTAGTTTTTTATTTATTTAATCTTGGTAGGGAAAAGCCTGAAAAAACTGACAAAACGGAAAAAACTGAAAAAATTGAAATTGCTAAGAAAGAGAAGGAGGAAGATGCCGTTGTCGCACCAGTAGCGGAGTCAGCAGCAAAGCCTGCGAGCGCTAGTTTAGTCGGGAAGATAAAATTCTCCCTTGGCGTTAGCAAACGTGCTGCTCCGCCTGTACCTATAACAGAACAGACACCTCCTAAGGTAAAAAATTTCTTTTGCAATGATGGCTCATTTCTTGATCACTTCAAGAAGATATTGGAAAAACATGAACAACCCAAGCCACCAGTTGTGTAAGTTTTTTGTTTGCCATTGAAAGCACAGAAAGTTTTGTATAATTACTTTATATAAAAAATGTTTTATTTATTTCCAGTCTTGAAACTGCAGCCACTCAAGCTGCAGCTGAGGCGGTGTTGAATAGCACTGAAGATGGCGATGTGCAGTCAGAGGTTCCAACTGCTGAAATGATTTCTGGGCCATCCACTTCACAACATTCGCTTCCATTAGTGCCACCTCCACAAATTCCACCGCAGTTTTCATTTGATGCATCTAATATTTTGCAGGATGGTTCAGTGCGTCCACCGCACATGCAGCAACAGCAGCAGCAACTTCCACCAACGCCTGTACCACAGCCAGCATCGCCACATCAGCAGCTGCAACAAGCTCCTCCATCGATGCTGAGTTTTGTATCGACACCACCACCGCAAACACGCCCATCAGCGCCTCCTTTCTTTGCTAGCGTACCCCAACATCACATTCCACCACCACCGCCACCAGTCGCCGTGCCTGCTGCTGTCTCTATGCTGGGTTTGCCAGGTGTTGCAAATACACCACCGCCGCCACCTCCACCACCACAGTTACCGATATCATTGGCTAACATGGCGCAGCTTTATATGATTCCAGCGCCAGAACCTTTGCAATTGAATGCTATACCAGCCCCAAAAGATTTTGACTTGAATGCTATTCCAAAGCCGCAGCTTAATTTGGAGGCAATAAAAGTGCCAGTTGAACAGCAACAACAACAGCAACAACAACAACAGCAAACAACACCAGTAACGCAGCAACAGCAAACTTTGCAGCAACCAATAGAGCCACAAAAAATGCAGCAGCAACAACAGATGCAACAGCAACAACAGATGCAGCAGCATCAACAGCAACAGCAGCAACAACAGCAGCAACAGATACAGCAACAACAACAGATTCAGCAGCAGCAGCTACAGCAACAAATGCAGCAGCTGCAGCAACAAACAATACAACAACAGCAACTTATGCAGCAACAAACCATACAACAACAACATCTAATGCAGCAACAAACGATACAACAACAACAGCCGCTGTTACAGAAGCAACATCAAATACAACAACAGCATATTCAACATCAAATTCAACAACAGTTGCAACAACAGCAACATTTGCAACAGCAACATCAGTTGCAACAACAACAACAGTTGCAACAAAATCAAATGCAGCAACAACAACAACAACAACAGCAACAACAACCACAGCCGCAAGGTGTGTAACAATAACTTACGACCATCTTCATTCACCTCATTTTTTTTAAGTTTAATTTAATTTGATTCACCACTATACACTCTACACTCACTCAGCAATGCTTTAAAAGAGTGTTGAAATTCAATTTTGACTGCATTGCTTTTTGATTTTTAACATTCTTTGTATGATGCATTTTCCAAATTTTTCTCTATATATTTTTTTTTATATATATGCAGAGCATCGGAACAAAAACCTATGAATTAAGCAAAAAAGTCATTAAAAAAACTCATGAGGAAGAACCTTTTGAGCTCTTTTAGAATTTATCTATCAGCAGAGAGAGTCTAATTTCTCAGAATAGTTTTTTAAAAGGAATAATATAAAGTAATTTTGATTTTTGCATAAATTTCACTAAAAATTGTTCCGATTTCAATTCCAATTTATGCTTCTATTTCTTCAATCATAACGATCAATATGATATTTGAGCAACGCAAACAACATTTGTTATTTCCTTCTTTTATTTATTTTTTTCTTTTTAAGCAAAAAACTTTTAGTTGCACTTTAATTTTTGAAATTTTTAAAATCTTTAAAATTTTTGAAATTGCTTTAATAATGTTTTTTACTCTAAAACAAAATATAAATCTATTTCCAATAAAAATATTTTAAACTTATTTAGTAGTTATTTTTAATGAAGTCATGTAAATAAAGGCTCTTTAAAAACAAAAGAAATTCGAATTTTCTTGTCTTAAAATGTTAAACGTAGCGTGCAGATTGCACTCATTAGTTATGCGAAAAATCCGTTTCGTTTCATCGATTTTTGTTCCTATGCTGCGCATATAATTTCCACAATGTTTTGATTTGGAGAGCTTGGTTTTAAACGAATTTATGTAGTTTTTTCAGACAACAATGACCAATCTATACAAATACCAACAACAGTAGAATCGTTAATCGCATTGGTAGCCGATTGTGGTGATGATTATGAAGATAAAATATGTTCGCGTAAAAATGATTTGCACCCAACTATGTGGTAATGAAATTGAAATGAGTTATTTTAGTTATTAATTGCAGTTGCGTGATCAGTTTGTGATAGAATTTCTTTTAAAAGTCGTAGAGTTTATTTTAAAAAAGAAAAATAATCTCACATTTAGTGCGGTGGCTTTACACTATTAGTATTTTTAAAGTTAAATTAGAACGTTCAAGAATTTAAATAGAACTTAAATAACAGCGCACTTGAAAAATATGATTAAAACTAAATTTGTGGTCAGTGTTTGTTTAACGGCCATTCCAGAGTGTTCCATACAAGATATTCAGAAAAAATTTTGAGCGTTTAAAAGGTTAACGTTTATAGATTAACCTTTTAAGTTCAAATAAAAGGAAAAATTAAAATTTTTGTATTACTTCAATGTAACACAAAATCTTAGTTATTTTAATTATAGCATAGGAACAAAAACAAAAATGTTTTAGCTAATAAAAAAGATAAAATCCGGCAAATTGGTTATTCCATAAAACAACTTTCTTCAGAAAAGGCCAATTCATTTGAAAAATTCATTTGAAATGTAGTGACTTTTTAAAAAAATAATTATTTAGAGTATATCAAAATAAAATTAATAACAAACCGATATAACTTGCGGTTGTGGCCAAGAGCATCAAGAAATGCCTGAACGATTCGATGCTATGTTAAACCCCAGTTGGTGCAGGAAATTTTGTTCAATTGAAATTAATGTTTCTGATCAGTCGTCACTTCTCTGAAAATCATGAAGAATTTGTTGAAAAAACTTATGTACAAAAATAAGAATTTGACTTGATATCTAATTGAGATGAAGTGAAGAAAATATTGTAAATCTAAGTTGCCGCCTATAAGCTAGAGAATGCATCGTTGCTCAGGCTGAGGTCAAATCTTCATTGTCTCGCTAGACATCAATTTGAAATCCATTAGATTTCCAATGCGCTTGCTTATTGGGGTTTTATAAACTGAAAAAATGTGCAGCAAGTACTTCAACCACCAACAGATAAATATTTAAAAAGTGGTTTAAGTTTACAATAACAAAAACAGAACTACCGTTAGCCTTTACAATTCACATTAATTTTGTAGGACATAACGTAAAATGTAAGAAGGTGAAGAACATGAAAAAAAATTTTTTTGAGATAATCCTAAGCAAAGTCAAAGTATTTGTAAAAAAACCAGAAAATTTTAGGTTTGAATAGAAATATCTTCGGAAATAAAAAAAGGAATCAAAATAATTCTTAAAGCCTTAGAAGAACTTTTATATAGCTTTACAATGAGTCCAGTAACATCACGTTATGTCTTGCGGGTAAGATAAAAAATGTAATCAAGCACTGAAGATAGTATAGAATTTAAAGTTGTGGGAAATAATGTGTTTGCAAAAAATTCTTAAAAAAATATTAAGGTAAAAACTGTTAAATTACTTTTCATAGATAGTGTCATCTAAAGTACCTATTGGACTTAAAGTAAGTAATTCATGCATACATAAAATTTTCGAAATTTTAGCCTTAAAAACTTTCGTTTGACAATTTGATTCCCATTGGGCAAAAGTTAAAATTTAAGATACATTGTTTTTTTCTCATTTTTCTCAAAGTTGAAGAGAAGACGGCCTTGGTTTGAAATTTGTGTGATAGATGCGCAATAGACTGTGAATCAAGTGTAATTTGAACAGGATGTTCTTGGCGAAGTGGTTGTTCATTATACATAAGCACACACAAACTACACTTGGTATGATGTTTATGTAATTTTGACAAAATTGGGCTCGGTGCCAAGCTCAGCAACTGTAACTTCCATAGCCCAAGAGTAAAAATGTTGCGTTTTTATGTAGAGCAACAAAGTTATCAAATGTTATATTTAAATTTTTAGGAAAAAGTAGTTTTTTTTTCTGGAATGGTCGTTAACTGGGGCTCAGTTTTAACATTTTTAACTATTATTCCAACCGCAGCACATGCTAACAAATCTTTTTGAGAACAAATAAAAGATAGAGCACGTGTTTCTTTTTTAATTAGATAAACGCAAGATTAAATTTAACCTTCCTTAATTTCAATTTTATAAGAACTTTATATTGGCTATGTTTTTATGAAATTTAAATTATAGTTTTGGGTATTAGTACATTTTTTCGAATTGCAAATAATGCTTAGAGATTAGAGTTGAGGACAAAGTTTAGAGATAATCCACAACAAATTTTGATCAACATTTTGGAAAACATCAATATCGTCAATGGATTCACAACGTGCAATCGAACATATTTTGGACGCTTGCAAATCTATTAGAACTCAAACTGAAACATGGATCGATCTCAATCTCAAACAAATTTAAATTCCATTTTATAGTTTGTATTGGAAATTTTTATTAGCATTATTGAATTCTTTGTTTGAATTTGATTCAGGTTTCTATTTGATAAATCTTCCGACCAATATCACAATTATCGACAACAATTGAACGAGCGGCGACGCATTAAACAACAACAACAACAACAGCAGCAACAACAATACAAACAACAGCAACAGGAACAGCAACAACATGAACAGCAACAACAACTCCAACTTCAACAGCAGCAGCAGCAGCCACAACCTCTGGAACAAATACAAGAACCAATAACCAAAAGTACAGCACTCGGAAATGATGACGACTTCCCTAGTACATCAGGCCAAAAAGTCTCAGCGACTGATGGCGATAAATACGATCCAGAATCTGTGATCAGCGGTGAAGTGGACTCTGATGATGAGTACATGCGAGGCATGATGGATCGCAATCGTGACAATATTAAACGACGCATTGAATGCCGCAACGAATTGAGCGAAGAAGAGCGTCAGGAGGAAGAGCGTTTACGCCAAGAGAAGAAAAAATTTCGTAAGAGCCGCTGGGGTGATAAAGTGGATATACCAGACGATTCACAAAGCTCACCATCTTCAGGTAAGTAGATAACTTTTAACACATTTATAAAATTTAAATTAAACATTCAATTCCAGGTATACCGTATGCCTTTGCCAATCAAAATAAACCTATGCTTAGCGCTGTTACACGCAGTGATCCACAGTTGTTGCAATATGCACGCCTCAATTATGGTTCTGTAAATCTCACCGAAGAGGATTGGCAACAGTGCGAGGAACACTACAAGGTAAATTTGCTGTATCAAGATATGATGCGCAAGCGCCAAGAAATTGACAGGCTGGCTCGTAATGGCAAATTTAAGTATGAATACGATTCGGATGAGGATGTTGATGGCGGTACATGGGAGCATAAGTTGCGTTGTGCCGAAATGGACGCCACACAAGCCTGGGCCTCAGCCTTGACCAAGCAGAGTGAGGGCAAGCATCATATTGGCGATTTTTTGCCACCAGAAGAACTGAAAAAGTTTATGGAACAGTATGAAGCTAAGAAAAATAATCGGCAGCCAGATTTGAGTGACTACAAAGAATACAAGCTCAAAGAAGACAACATAGGTTTCCAAATGCTGCAGAAATTGGGATGGAAAGAGGGACAAGGACTGGGCACAGGTGGCGAAGGCATTATAGATCCAGTAAACAAGTATGTGCCATATAATATTATTTAGCTGAGCATTGTTAGTTTTTTAGTTTAATCTTTATCTTACGTAGAGTTTTAATTATAGTGTGTTATTTTTTATGGCCTACTTTTCAAAAGCTTCTACTCTGGATAGACAAATTTTAGCTCATTATACCAAAAAAGCAAAAACCAGATTGAAGTCTGTTATTTTGAAAGCCTTAAATTGTTTTGAAAAGTCGTGCCTAGAATTTTTTCTAAAGAATAAAGAATAAAACAGAATAAACAGAAAAATCTTCGAGACGTATTAGCATAGAGAAGTTTAGAACTAAGATGACGATATGCACATATTTTACGAGTAAGCAGCTAGTCTCCAAGACCTACCTGATCTGAACAGTTCTGATCGAAATCTGCCAGTGGTACTGGTAGGTGGGTTGCCATGGGATTAAGCGCTGACATTTGACCTGTTTGTTTAAATTTTACCGAAATTCTCGAATATCAGAGGTTTTTTATAAGCATGTAATGTTAAAAAAATGCTATATTCTTGGCCATAAGATACCAAAACAATTCCTTTGGGTATTCTAGGATATTCTTCTAGCTCTTACACAAAGGTTTGTTAATGAAATTGCGTTTCAGGAGGAGAGTTTTTGAAGTGAAACTTCTTATGCGGCGCTTCGAAATTTGAATGAGAATATTGAGGAGTGAAATTTCAAGGTCAATTTACTTCATTTCGTTACACGATAGAGAAGAAAGATATGTTGTATAGTAGGTAGAATGAGAGAGATATACATTGTATAAAATTTCTTTGTCAGCGCTGAGTATCGAACCTGCTATCTCAGTTTTATAAAGCCAACGTGCTATATGCTGGTCTAAGGTCTTCATATGTAAATGTTGTCTACATACCAATTAATCAAACTACTTTTGCTGTAGATGCCTAGCGGGAAAATAAACAGCGCTCCTAGCGGGAAAATATAACAGCCTTATTCATAAACACATTTTAGAGGCAGTGTAACTTTAAACAAGAAAACGCTATTAGGGGCTTTCACATGGACGTACATGTCATCCGACTTGGGCATGTCCGACGACATGTACGATCGTTCGAAAGCAAATGAGACGGTCGGACCGACATGTCGGAAGAAAATCAAAAATTTTTGATTTTTCTGCCGGTCGGTCCGACATGTCCGACGTGTGAAAGCATGTCGGTCCGACTCGCTGCATTTATCATTTCTATAAAGTTTTCATCGAGTAAACATCGGCTTATGCAAAGCAAAAAAGGTTTTTACTTCGTTTTTTTACCGATGTGTTACGCTCGAGAGTCTGCAAAAAATGAAGTCGTCGTACATGTCCGATCGTTTGAAAGCTAAAAAAAAATATTCCCGTTAGTTTGTCGTCGTACAATGTCGGCTGACATGTACGTCCATGTGAAAGCCCCTATTCATAAACATTTTCGCAACCATGTTTTTTGTTTGTCTTTTCGTTAAATATCAAAGACATGCTCCATATGCGCCCTTTGCAGCATTTTTTTTATGTGGCGGCCATTGCAAATCCATTGGAATTCTTAATTTTTGTAGAGATTTTCTTTAGTTCAGACACAAACCTTACAAACATGAGCAGCGAATGAAAAAATGTTTATGAATAAAGCCCAAGAATGATAGAAAAATAGATTGCGCAGATAGTAAAAATAATTTTCTACGATCTGCGCAATGTTTGTATGGAGAAAAAAGTAACTACAGTACGACCTTGCTCAATGCAACTAATAGAAATTCGGGCAATTGACATAGTTAACGTTGAAGAAACGCAATTAAACTTCTAAACATAAAGCTTTATGTCTCTGAATCTTAGATATTGTGGGTTAATGCACTTTGTATCCTTAAATATTGTTTGAATAGATTTTTCATTAAAAATGTATTTTACAAGCAAAGAAGAACTGAAAGAATATTAGATAAAAGTTTATGCAAGTTTACGCAAATGCAAGTTGCGATAATTGTGCAATTCTTTTTTTTTAATGTTGCGTTTACTGACAATGAGTCAACGATATACAGCCTTATTCAATAGATTTCCTTAAACAACCGTTCGAAGCTTGTTTAGTTACGCATTGTTCGAGGCTTTACGCAGCCTCTACGCAATTTTGCTTAAGTTGTTATTCATAAACATTTTTTCATTCGCTGCTTAAAATATACACATTCAATAGTATGTTTAGTTTTTTTTTATTAAAAAAAAATTAATATTAAGGTAGATACAGCACTTTTTTTAGAGCGCTCTGTGAAAAAGGTGAAATGCGGTGACCAAGATTGCTCCTCCTAAATTCATCTGAAACAAAAAAATTAATAATATTATTAAACTAGATACTTAAAACTCGTACTTGTCATAGCCGGACTTCCTAACGTAAAGTAACGATTTTCGACAAAAATTCGTCATTATTTTGCCACCCACAAACAAAGTAAACAATAACTAATGAATGAAGCTAACGAAAAATAAATCCTATGACAAGTACGAGATTATTGTGAATAAAATAAGCCTGCAAAAAAACCAAAACGATCGGTTCACTGAGTTTCGAGAAATCTTAGCCTAATAGCCTTATTATATAATATAAGATTATATAAAATCTTAACTAATATTTTATTAGAATACTAACGTTGGTATGTATATCCTTAATTCAATATATGAATATAACCTCTATGAATTTTGCTCATATTACACATATTAAATTATTATTCATAATATTGCGATATAAAATTATATAGAAACCCAAATTCATGAAGTATATGCTGTCGCCCATGACGCCAACTTGACACTGTGCGCAAGAAAAGTTGGAATAAGTTCTTTCAATAGATAACTATTTTATACATATCTTAGTTATATAATTTTATATCGAACTATTTACTATTAATAATAGTAAGTATAATGTGTGTGTGTGAAAGTTTTAGTTATCTTTTCACATTTAAAGTTTTGAACAAAAAAGTATTTATAAGGCTTAATTTTTTTAAAGCAAAAATAATAACTAAAATTTGTCCCATAGTTTTTGAGTACAAAATAACCGGTAATTTTTGATTTTTAGTTTTTAAGGCAGAAATAAAAATGAAAGTTAAGATCAAGTTTACAGTTGAGGTAGATTTATTGTTGTGACATTGTTCTGTGAAACTCCTTATTAATATGCCAAAAAAAATTTTTGAAAAACAAATTTATAAATGCACCTGAAGCTCCCATTGGCAAAAAAATCGCTCATTGTAGTTATGTAAAATAAAAAAATCCCTTTTTAAGAAATTATTCTCTTAATATGCGGAATATGCAACACTTGATTTTCTCACGATCATACTCTCGCTCTCAAACTTTCAATAAAGCTACGCTCTGAGTTTTCTCCCTAGTGCAGCGATGGGTTCTATTCCAGATAGAACTCTACGCCACGTTACGTTGCGTAGCTTTACGATTGCATAATCGAGCCTTTACACTAAAATCGTTCTTATTCTAGAGAAGAAAGAGTGTATACAAAGAAGAAGTTTCACTTCTTTACTGTATACACGGTATACTGTATCTTTTTTTTAACAGTATTTTAGACTGGGATACTAATGATAAATGTTTATTTTACCAAGTCTTGGAACCAAGTTACCACTATTGTGAGCGGGGCCTTCTGGGAGCTTCGTTTTGACGAAACGTCAGCTTATTGGCACGGAGTTAAAAAGTACAACCGGACAGCAATTCCAACGATTTGCCGAAGATTAAGATCGGTCTCAGTTAAATCATCAGTTAAATCTATATAAAAATGTTTTCATACATATAATATAGCAGAAAAAAATCAACTGGCACATAAAATTTTTTCAATTGAAATGAATTATTCTGATCCGCCGTCACCCCTCTGCAGACAATGACAAACCTCAGAGAGCAAATAATGCCATGCATATAAAGCTTCAGAGCAAATGCATATTAGCCTTTCGGAGTCGGCATAAAATTAGTTGTTTCAGTGCTCGATCATTTGTGGTCAAAATAGTCGATAACACGCACAGCACAATTCGATTATAAGACACTGGTCAGTCTTTTCAGGGTCTGAAATGTCCAATTCGTTTATATATATATATATATATGTGTCTGATATATTGATTATATCAGACATTTTTTTATAACATTAGTCATTTATTTAAAAAAAAATATATCCACCGGCTAGACAATTTAATTTAAATTTTGTGTATTTATTAGAGCTCCTCAACGTGACGGTAACCAAGGCTTGGGAGTCATCAGTGCCGCCACACCCGAGAATTGTGACAATGAGTATGATGCCTATCGTAAGCGCATGATGTTGGCCTATCGCTTCCGGCCAAATCCATTAGTAAGCCAAATATTCTTAATCTAACAAGCAAACTTATTTCTCAAATATTTACTACACAGAATAATCCAAGACGCGCTTATTATTAATATACTCATGAAGAAGATTTATCACTGCATTGAAAGTGAAAAAATGAAATTGAAGTCCTCCATATTGTTGAATGCATAAATATTTAAAACAGAAATTTAATAAAATATTATGAAAATATATTATCGTACTTTCTTCTTTTTGTAAACTTACAACTATTTGCAGGACGCTCTTAAAATATTTTAATATAAAATGTAATGCATTTAATTTTAAATAATACTACAGCAAAACTTTGCACCTAAAATATGCACAAAAACTATGAATAGAACGTCAGTACCGGGGTTTGATTACCGCGAGCTAAAATTATCGGGCAGCTGACTTCACGCGTTAACATTTCCAGCCAAGACATGTACAAAGGACCAGAAATGGCTTCCTATAATCAAATAAAAGCAGCAATTTTAGTCTTTGTACTAAAATATACTAATCAAAACCTTTACCTTTCTGGGCATTGGCAGAGACATAAAAATTAAGCCTGCTTCTGATGAATGCTGTGCTACGAGTTCATGTATACGCAGTTGTCGATAAGTTTTCTCCTCCATTGTCTGCAGTTCCTCGACTGTGATGCCGAACTCATTAGAATCACTTTGGCAGAAATTCTGTATAAGTCGTTGATGCTTGGCCAAAGTTTCAGGTCTAGGCTGGTCGGTTAGACCTTTGAGCATTATAAGTTCCGAGTACTTGATGCGGAATTTCGTGAGTAAATTGTTCATGCTACAAAAAACGATTAGAACAAACAAAAATAAAGTTTTAAGACACTTAATTTTGGTAAATTATGAAGCTTACTTCTTTTCCTCCAGCTCATCGTCTTTGCCATGGCTGAGAGCGAAGACACGCAGCTTGCAGTGCTGCCAGCTCGAGCGCATGGATATGATGTAAGGCAGCAGCATAGTCAGTCCTATTGTTATTTAATAACAAAATTAATAAATGAAAAAGTCAACTAAATTATCTTTACCTCCATCGTCGTAGAGCCAAAAGACATCGATTGTGTTTTTGTGTTGCTTGCGCGTAAATATCGTGACTGCATCCAGCACATTTTTAGGTACTTCTGAACCATTTTTAGTCAAATAAGTTATGCCATCATCCGGTATAATGCTGAATTTCTTAGCTCGGCTCATGTTTGGCATCGGAGGTGGCTGTGGTTCTGTAATAGTTGATGTCGGGCTGTCCATACCAACCAAATTTAAATTTGAATCCACATGCAACAATTCAGCGGCTGCATTAGATGGTGGCATTAAGAGATTTGCAAAACCCTGCGCATTCGCTGTGTTTACGTGACCAAAGCCATTCATAGTAGTCACGGTTATTTCAGGATTTAAATCGGAAAAGTCCAAACCATTGGGTAGCCGCAGTATTGCCACACCCATGCGCAGTGAAAATGCGTTGCTATTAACGGGGAAATTTTATAAAAATCTCATGTTAATCTTAACTCTCTGTCACTTACTGTAATATATTGAAATAACTCTCCACTTCGTCCTTGCGGCATTGACGCCAATCCGATTTGTATCCCATTAGTACAATGTTGGGCGCCATTTTACCAAAGCCGGTAGATTTGATCATAGCATTGACACCATCCTCCATGGGAAAACCGTCGATAACATTGTAAAAAGCTTTAATTTTGCGTGCATCCAAGTATTTCTGACCCTCATTGATAAGTTTTTGCCGATTTTTATAGCCAGTGCGCACCTAAAATCAATCGTTAATAGTTGGAAGTTGTCAAAGTTTACCATTTATCTTACTTACCGGTATCACATTGCCCACGAACATCAAAGAGTTGTTCTTGGTCAGTAAATAGGCGAAATCAATGAGAGGTGGACGTATTTTAGGATCACCCGAGAGAACCAAAACCTGCGGATGATAGTTCTTGACGTGATCGGAAACATTCTGTAGACGATACACGGCAGTCAAAGCACCCTTATACTGTTGCGCCTGCGTAGAAGAGCCCCAATTGGCTTCCGGCTTGCGGTACATGACGATCAGATAGAGTGCAAAAATGATAACCAGTGTGATCAGCGAAGACATCCAATCGATCATGAACATTATGACAACGCAGAGCACAAAGCCGAAAAGACTAACCCACATGTTGTAATACTGTGGAGAAGAATTATGAATTATAAATTACGAATAATGGGAATAAGATGAGCTTCCCCATTTTTCATTTATTTATTTATTGAATTTACTTTTATTTAAATTATCTTTTTATTTATAATTTTAAACAAAATATATGCGCTGCATGTGCCCGATGACCCTTTGGTTTTTATGTAATGGTACTTTTTACGTGAAGTATGCTCCGCTATTATTAATTTTTTTTTTTCATAAATCTGGAATTTGTGCTGTGATGTGCTGAAGTGTGCCATGAAGAGATTAATAAATTTGAATTTGAAGCAAGTGTTTTATGCCTTTTCCTCGGTCAATTCTAGTTATAGGTAATCAATCTCATCCACAAACTTCTCTACCACCAACTACAACTTCAAGTCGTTAATATTGATGAATTTTCAATTTCAGTTGATTAGGAATGAGGATAGAAAATGCAGAAAAAGCTAAAGAGCAGGTTCATAGCCTGGCCGGGATTCGAACCCGGGACTTTTGGGGTGGCAATAAAGTACGCTATCTTTTCGACTACTGATGCTAACCAATTAATAAATTTCTGTGAAAATGAATAACCAAGCTAACTGTAGAAAATCATACCCTTCATACCATCAACCATTTTTTCAATACGGCACCTGATGGCACACACGGAGCACTATAATTTTTTTTTTTATATAAATTAAAAATGGCTGAGCTGACTTGATGTACAAAACCTTCTTCACTTTTTTAAAGAAAAAAAAATTTGTTTGTACTATTTCAAACAAACCTTAAATGTCGGCCGCCAACCCAATGGCTTCACGAAGGCCGCATGGAATGTGCAGAAGTTAATCATCGCATATGAAGCCAAATAGAACGTGGAGATCAATGGCGCAATCACATTCAGCTCTCCAATAACCAAGAATCCAGCAGATATAATAAACGTTAGCACATAGCCACGATAAGGTTCACCATGTTTGCCGTAAGGCTTGGAAAAGAAAATCAAACCGGGATAGATTTGATCAATGCCCAATGCTTGCACCAGACGTGGTACTGATAGCAGATTCGTCAGTGCGGTACTGAGTGTTGCGGCAAAGCAACCAGCATAGATGAGTGGACCCCAGACCGACATCAGCTGCATTACCGAGTACGAGTTGGAGAGTCCATATTTACAGCTCTATATGGAATAAACAAAAGTTGTACTATTTTAACACAATTGACTCGATGTACTTACATCATCCAGTCTACATGACAGTTCCGAGCCAACGACTGTGCCATTGATAAGATCTGCAATATTTCCCGAAGCATCACGTACTGCAGCACCACCCGCAAAGAACACAAACACAGCGTAGGAAATCATTGAAATGAGTAGCGCCCAGAAAGTGCCCTTTGGAATGGCACCGCCGGGATCTTTTAGATCGCCGCAAATATTTGCACCTGCCTGTATACCCGTTACACTGGGAAAGAAGATGGCAAAAACGCTGAAGAAATCCTGATTGACACCCTCCGAAAAGCGATAGTCGGAGTTAAAGTTCTCCTTCAAAGTATTCCAGGAGAAACCAACAAATCCTTTTGCGATTTCCTCATCTCCTCTGGGACCAATGGCAGCACCAATTAAGAAATTGAAAATTGCCAATACGATCGTGACTATAAGAAAATTTTGTGCTTTTGCTTCCCACTCCATGCCGACACAACATATGAGTATAAGCACAATTATAGTGACCACGCCCACAATGCGCACATCATTTATACCGCCATCTACGATCTTCAAGCCGTGGTTCTCTGTGAAGGTTGAGATTATAAATAAATAAATTAAACGCAAACTCCAACAACAACTTACTCAACAGATCATTCAGGGAATCGCAGAAACCAATCGTGTTCATCGATGCTGCTACCGCATTAGCAAAGGCAAAAACCACGCCTACAGAAGCTCCAAATTCGGGTCCAAGCGATCGAGAGATAATAAAGTATACTCCACCACCCTTCACTTCACCATTCGTACTGATAGCAGATAGCGAGAGTGTTGTGATGACGCAAACCAAAGCCGATATTGCAATGATGCATAGGGATTGTCCTATGCCCGACTCACCCACAACCCAACTGAGACGCAAAAAAAGCATTACGCCCCAGATATTGAGCAGGCACGGTATCATGACACCCATTATCCAGCCGAGCTTAATCATATGGCCGTTAGGCTCAGGTTGGGAATCAGGCATTTGTATGGCCTGCAAAGAAATTTTTGTAATATAGAAAATAACTTAGATAGATATTCAGAGTGGGTTGAGAAAAGCTTAAAATAAAAACACTGACTCTGTATAAATTTCCATACAATTAAATTATGCTCTTTAAATTTAGAGTAATTAGAATAAAACATTTGTTCTCACATAATACAAATGTTTTATTCTGGTATAAACCCAGATAAAAAAACAATATCTCAAGAGCGATTTGTTTCAATGGAAAATTTCGAGTTTTTTTTTTAAAAAAGGTATGTCAGTCAAATAGTTGTTGAGATGATATTTCCAACAAGCCAAATATAATTCAAATCGATCCATTGCATCAGGTGAAATACTAGATTTGTGTTTGAAATCTAAGCACCTTTTTGTGACACTATCGAAAAAACTTTTAAAAATATCTATTTTAAAGACTTATACACGTCAAAAATATTAATGATTGAAGTAAAAAAGCAAAAGCTCATTTCCTTTTGCCGGAAATGTATACGACATTTTACTTTTTTTTTTTAGATCGTAATTCATTTTTAAATTGAGAATATGACGTTATCGCTTCAATAAGATACGCACGATCAGAACATAACGAATGAGTTATAAGATAAAAAAAAACTCTGACGTGAGTAACTTATTAGTTATCTATACTCCTCCTTTAATTGATTTTCTACGTTGGAGACAAATACTTGTTTGAAATTTAATTTTATTTTATCACAAATTTTAGAGCTTGAACTTTTTATGTCTTTAGCTTGATCTAAATTTATAGGTATTTCATAGATAATATAAGATTTTTCTTCGAACTTTTCCGTAAATCGGGTATTTAAATTCTAACTCATATTGAAAAATTTTAATATAAAAATAAAAAATTGTTAAAATTTTGTTTGCATTAAGCCATGAATTGAACCTACAAATTATAAAAATTTTTTTGTTCCAATCAAACTGGTTGCTCGTCACGTATTGTTGGTAATAATTTTCCGTAAAGTTTTTAACATTAACACATTTCTAATAATTAATTGCTAATAAAACTCAAATCTCTGCAGAAATTAATGAAGCATTGTTGTTTTTTTTTTTGTTAAATATAGTGCTAAATATCCACTTTTACAGCTGACATTTGAAAACGTCAATGAAATCAGGCATACATACAATAAACAGTTCTCTATTATATTTGAATATTCAATTAGCAACTAAATTTATGAGTTTTATTTAAAAAATAATTTGCAATATTTAGCCTTTTAAAGCAGCCTTTTAAATCAACAATCAACCGATTTATTATATTTTTATTGAAATTGTGTTGCTTTAAAATTATACGAAAACGTCATGAAATTAGCACATTTCTCTTAGCTACGACATCGTTGAACTTAATTCTAGGCTAACTTGTCCATTGAACGCAGTTAATGTTACGCACTTAATAACACATGGTCCAATAAGTCCCGAGACTAAGTCATAAAAAAACTTTTTTTTGCAAATATTCTTAATTCATCAACATAGATTCCTTCAAGAGCAATACATTCATTCCGCCTTTTCTAACTTTTTAATACCGGTTTCGTAGAACAATTTGTGCTTCGCCTAAAAATTTTCGCCAGCAAGCAAATTTTTGAGGTCAACAAAGAGCCAGTAGTCGCTGGGGGCCAAATCTAGCGAATACGGTGGATGCGGAAGCAATTCAAAGCCCAATTCGTGGATTTTCGCCATCGTTTTCATCGATTTGTGACACGGTGCATTGTCTTGGTGAAAAGAAAGTTTTCTTCTTCAAATGCGGCCGATTTTTCGCGATTTCATTCTTCAAACGCTCCAACAACGCTATATAATAATCGCTGTTGATTGTTTTTCCCTTTTCGAGATAGTCGATAAACAAAATTCCATGCGCATCCCAAAATACAGATGCCATAACCTTTCCAGCCGACTGTTGTGTTTTTGATCGCTTTGGTCTGCTTTCATCGGTTGCTCTCCACTCAGCTGATGACCGTTTCAGTTACCGACGCAAAAATGCATGTTTTTTCTTTGTAAACAGTGCCAAACAGCTCCCCAAATCATCGACACGTGTTTGTTTTTGGTCCAGTGTGAGAAAACGCGGCACCCATTTGGAAAGTAGCTTTCTCATCGACAACTGTTACTGTAATATTGTTCCCACACTGCCTTTCGATATCTTCAGAGCCTCAGCTAGCTCGAGCACCATCACTTTACGGTCGGCCAATACAATTTTGTGTATTTTTTTTATGTTTTGTGGAACAACTGCCTCATTTGGGCGTCCTGAACGTTTAGGACGTTCATACATCATTTGTGTCTGTATGACCAAGTTTAAAATCAGCATACCATCTGCAAATGGTTGCTTTTGACGGAGTAGAGTCCGAATAACACTTTCGAAACCATTGCTCCGTTTGGACGGTGTTTTATCCCATCAAAAAACAGTGATAAATCAACACACGGAATTGCTTTGAATCCATTATTTTGAAAATATCAACAGTAGCGTCACTTAAATCACTGCAACTTCTGAACTAAACGTTAGATTGTCTTGAATTTTTTACACGTATTGTTTGAAGGTTGGAACTATCGAAACATTATCGAAACATTATCGATATTTCGTTAGAGGTGCCATGTGTTATGTTCAAAGCGGCATTTTTTCTAAGTATATTTGTTACTGTTTTGAATTTGTTTTTGATCTTTATTATCAGTACTTAACCCCTAAAAGCCTGGTGAGCCAACATTTTATTTTGAGCATCTTTTTAATTAATCCTTTCTATCCATAATTCGAAAATATTATTCCAATATTTGTCCTAAATCTTGCCCTTAGCGTGACCAAATCCTTGTTCTATTCCTTATTCCAATCCTTGTCCTCATCTTTTTTTCAATATTGACCTAAATATGGCTTTAAGTGTTCGTAAGTCTTTGTCCTAATGCTTGTCTAGTCCTTTTCCCAATTCCTGTCCAATTCCATACTCTAATCTATGTCCAAATCTTTGTCCTGCTCCTTGTGATATTCTTGGTCCTAATCTTTGTTTAAATCCATACTCTCATCCTTTTTCTTATCTTTGTACTTATTCGTATTCAAATTTTCGTCTTAATGCTTGTCTTTATTTTGATTTTATTTTTATTTTTAATTTAATATTTTTGTTTTTGCTTTTGTGTGAAACATTTACATTTACCTGAACGTCATGCAACGATGGTGTACTTAGCTTACTTTAAGCGGGTTCCTCAAAGATCTCATGAAACCATTAATTATAACCCCACGTTTAATTTTTGTTTTATTTTTATCAAGTGGCCGAAAACCTCTGCTTTACTATCGTTCCCTTAAGTTTACCGTACCGCCTATAGTCACGGAGTTATAATTCCATGCAACGTTTTTTTATTGTTGTTGCATTTTCTCTGCACTAAGCTGTTGCCAACGTGGTGTCGTGGTTCGAAAATTTTTATCATCTTCGTTATGAGGTGAAAGAACCATTTTTTGTTGTCTTGAAATGAAATTGTTCGCAGCGAGAATTGTCCTACTCAGCGAGTAAGAATTCCATGCAACTAAATATATTGCATTTTTGTTGCATAAGCGACCTGATGACGTCATAATTTTTGTTTTTATTGTAAGGCTAAGTTCAAATTTTTCATATGCGTTTTATAAAATCTACCGTAGCCCATATAATCGGCGAGTAATAATTCCATGCACTACCTTTGCATGATTGACGTATTTTAAAGTCTTAAAATCTCTTTCGGTCTTAATATTTAAGCAAAATTTGGTCTTTATACCCAAAAAATATGTAGTAACACTCGTAATATCCTCGTAAGTTATAAAGGCTTCACTATTTTGATGACATCAGATTGTATGGAGTTGGTCGTAGTTGACATTCAATTTATCCCACTTTCAATCTAATTGTAAGTTTTAAATATCAATGCTTATTTGTCAAATATCAAGTCTCAATACATTACTTTCTGTAAATTCTACAAAGGTTTTGCTATTTTGATGACATCACTATCTATGGGAAGTAGGAGTGCACTTCATTAAATTTTGATTAATTTCAAAAGAAAGTATTTAATTAGTATTTGAAGTGATTAATTTCTGTGGTATTTCTAGATATTTAACCATTTAGATGACGTCACTTCGTATGGATTAGATTAATTTTTGTGGAGTTTAAGAGATTTTAATATTCACTTTGAGATTTTGGTATGATCACTTAGTTTTGATCCAATTTGACTCATTTTCGAACTTGCTCTTTTTTTTTTAAAAGGCCCATATCACTACGGACAGGCGGATAGTCAGAAAGACATAGCTAAATCGACTCAGGAGGGGACGGTAATCTAAAATAAATACTTTTTATACCTACCACGCCTCCTAATGGGCGTTATAAACGTAGTGACAAACTTAATATATCGCTTACGTTGCAATCGCGCGTTTATAAAGTTATATGAAAATAAATGGCTTGTATACAACACATATAAAAGGTTTTGATGAGATGAAATTCGCGCTTCTTAAGTCACAAGATGTCAATGCCCGAAAATGAACTATTGGGCGTTAAAGGGCCAACACTATTCATAGAGAGTAATGTGCAACGGTGCAACAATTAAATTAAACAAAACAAATTAGAAACTAACATTGGCAAAAGTAATCAAAAAAAAGATGCATTTCCTAGAAGTTTGCTATGCAAAAATTAAATTTATTCAAAAGTGACATAAAAGGTACGCCAAAATCAATGATAGTCCAAATCAGATATGCATGATAAAAAAAAAATTACGCTAACTCGTGCTAAAAACAATTTTAACCTAACAAATATTTACGAAAAGCTAACAGTTTGAGAGACAAAAATTACAAAATCAATCTCTCAAAAATGTAAGGCTGGAGAATATTTAAAATGAATTATAAATGATACTTTTTATTTTTCCAATACTTTTACTGCTACTATTTTTCATTTAAAAAAAATGCTACTTGCTACTTTTTTTGCTGCCTTTGTTGCTCCTTTTTTAATTTTTCTTGTGTTTTTTTTTCCCCGAAAGGTGTGAACAGCACCTTGCGTTAGCTATTGTGTAAATCATGGATAATTTTTTTATAGTTCTCAAAACTAAGGATGTGAACGGCAAAGTAGTACAAGCCACACACGCACAAGTAACTAAGATGAGCCGATTTGAAAATTTTCAAAAATCTTGCTAATAAAGGACAACTTTTCCAGCAATTCTTACAGGCCTTAGTTGAAATATTTGTTTTTATATCTATAGTACAAACATAGGAAAAATCTTAGAAACGTGATTTTTTCCAAAAATAAAATCACATAAAGTATGTTGAATAATCTTTCAATGAGCGTTTTTCAATGTGTCTGCGGCTTGAACCACATTGCTTTTCACCCCTTCATATCTAGAATGCTTAATAAAGTTGGAACCAAAACATGCCTACATAAATCAGCGAGTGTTACTAGGTACATTTGAGCGTATCTTAATTGAAGAATTAATAAAGTGATTAACTAGTGATCCCAAATCAAATGGAGGCTTTTAGATATCAATATCGAATACATACCACAGAAGCTATTTGAAGGCATGACAGTGAACTTCAGCAATAAAACAACATTTGTCACATGTGCTGATTTAGAAAAAAATTGCTTCTAAATCTTATTCGTGTGTTGTGCGCAGCAACACCAGTGTTAACCCACCCATTGAGTCTTGATAAAATCGTTCAGAACATTAAAAAAAAAAAAAATTGTTTGAATTTTTGTGCATTTAAAATTTTCTTGATGAAATCGCATAACATTTTAAGCGATTATTTTTTAATAAGCTGCGAGATCAACAAATTGCAGCACATCACGTGCACCCAGCAAAAGAAAGGGATAACAATGTATAAAAACAAACAAAAGGTTTGGTATGATGACTTTTTTCGCTTATTTTCACTTTGTTTTATAAAATTATTGTTTATTTTTTATTGTTTAGATGAAAAGAAAAAAAAAGAAAAATTTATTAGAGAAAAAAAAAAAATTATATAAATTGGCACATATTTAAATAATGATCGATATCTATCGCACAGCTAAAGACCACACGTTTGTGGGAGTACCACACGACGTATGAGTAACGTGCAATTATTTACGCTGTGAAAGTGAGGAATTGTTGCTCAAATCATTGCAAGTTTTTATGCCGTTTTTTTTTTCTAATACTATCAAATCAATTGCAAAATGCAATTCAATTCAATATTTAAAGTACATTCAACTTAAATGCAAAAACATTTATTTAAACTCAACTTTTTTTTTTATGACAAAAATGTTGGCACTTCTTTTCTGTACATCTTGAGCACCATTCATTTTATTATCTCTACAAACTCGTGTATTTAAAGTAACCACTTAAGACAAGTTGAACTCCTAAAACGTAATTGTCTATAGTTAAACGTTTCCTTCTAAAAGAAATAACACTTAACACACTTCAAGTGACATTCTTTTATTTTGTATATATTCAATTGAAATAATTCACTTTGTTTTTCTTTACTAGGTAACCAGGTTTTTAAGTGTTTTTTTTTTCTAGCGTCTTAAGATCAAATATCGCTTCATACTAGCACAATAATAACAACAACTAAAAACATTATCTATTTGTTTTCCGTTATTTATCGTTTTAGCTTAGTTTGATTTGTTTGAGTTAAGCTCTCAATCATCAACTCACCTGTTCTTGCACTGGTTCGCCCTGTAGCTCACCCATTGATGGGCGCTTAAGATGTTTTATTGACATTCTGTAGTTATCTAATCGGGGAATCGTTTCTCTGTAAAGAAATAAAAAACAGAAACTTTTTAAGTGAAATCGATTGTTCAGAAAAAGAAAAAATTTATATTGAAAAAAAAAAGAATTTATTATTTTTCGCTTAAAATTATTAAATATATTATTTTTCTTATGTTATATTTTTTATAAGAAAAAACAAAAATTTAAAAAATAACTATTTGAAATTTTCAGAGAAATAACTTTTAAAACGATCACGTTTATGGGATGTTACAAAGTTTCAAATAAAAAGTCATTTAATTTTAATGTTGTGAACGATTAAGTAAGCGTCCCTCGTTAAGTACCCGAGTACTTTTTAAAACTATTTACTAGCTTCACTCCATTTGTCTGTCCCGTACAAATCTTGGAAACCATTCATAACCCACTTCCCGACTACAATATAAACTTATTTTCATGTCTGTACGTTTATTTGTTTGGCTAAAATGCGAAATTATTTGATACATACCACACAAAAAACAAAAAAAAAAAAAAACTAAAAAGCTCATTGACATTTTAAATTTAAAAAATTCACAACTTTTATCTTCATTTTTCCTCATTTAGGTAAATAAATGTTTAGGTAAATAAACCTCATTTAGGTAAATAGGTAGTGAGTTCGAGCCTCGACAATGTAAACGAATTTTTGTTTTTTTATGAAACAAATTCAAATTTTCAAAAATTCACCACAGATGATGTAAAAAATGGTAAAAAGTAGTTTGTTTGATTTTTAAATGGGTGCTGTAGCTCAGAGCGCACGGCGATTGCTTTATAATCATGAGGTTGAGAGTTCGAGCTCGAGTCTCAACAATGTCAATGAATTTCTTCAGCTTTCTTTTTTAATATTTATGGTACCATTTCGGTTTTAAACGAAATTTTGTTCTGATAAAAACATAAAACCTTCAAAATCGGTTGTAAAATTTTAGACAAGACTAAAAACAAGAAAATAATAATTTAAGTAAAAAAATTTTTAATATACCACGTTTTTAAAACTCACTAAAAATTGTAAAATAGTTTCTCCTAGAGTGGGGCTTTTAATTCTCATAAAAACATCTGGCGCATGCTATAGGGAATATTAAGGAGTTAAGAGAACCTTGGTAAAGAAAACAATTGTCCACTAACATACTAAAATTTTTAATTGCTAACAAATAATTTCTCAATAATTCATCAGAAATAGGCATAGATAGGTAAGTTTTTAACAAAAAAACTCGTCAGCCTTGATAACTTCGATAACATTAAAATTGAAGAATTCTGAAACCCATACAGAACTAACTGAACTGAACACAATCGATGTCTGCAAACTTGAATCGCAAGGACTTCTATCCTGACAGTCAAGGGACCTGAGTTAAAAGATCATTTGTTCACTAGCGTGCTAGAATTGTTAAAAACACTCCTTACTTTTCTCTAAAGCATGCACCCCACGTTTTTATGAGAACTAAAAGTCCCACTCTAGAAGAAATTATTTTTAATGCGTTTTAAAAACGTGGTTTATTAAATATTAAAAATTTTTTTACTTAAATTTTTATTTTTAATTTTTTCACATTGCACGGATTGAACATAACCTATACTTGCACCGTACAACGGCATATGCCAGGCATACAGGCATTTGATAGAAATAGTTTTCGTACGGAATAGCTAGCGAAACCGATTTGACCTGTCGTTAAAGTGTTTTTGTAATTTTTCACTGTTTTGCACAAATTTGTGAAGTTTAATTTCACTCGAATTTAATTTAATGAATTTTAACGAATTTAAATGAATTTAACACGTAAAAAAATTGGTATATTTGCCAATTTTCGTTTTCGTTTTTGTTTTGAATTCGTATGACTTCCATCACATGCCTGATATATCTAGAATAACCCTAATCATTTTTAAATTTGACAGTTAGTTTTTTATACTATGGAGAAAACTATTCGCGAAAAGAGATTTAACCTTGACGGACCGCATGTTCAGTCTTATTATATCCACGATTTGAGAAAGGACGAGTATACACTCGACGCCGTCGTCAACATGGGAGTGGATGTGTGATGTTATGGGCCGAAATTAGATATTATGGAAAGATGGATATCATGTTTGTTCCTAAACGAATGAATTTCCAAGATTATCTCAATTTGATATTTCATCAAAATGATATTCCATCAAGGCAATGCGGCTGTATACACAGTGAGACTAGTAAAAGACATCTTTCAAGGCAAAATATTAAAATATTGGAGTAGCCCGCATGATCACCTGACCTCAGCATTATTCAAAACTGTTGGTGTTGCCTTGCAAGAGAAGTTTATGCCAAAAATAGACAGTATAATACTATCGAAGAACTAAGAAGTTGCATAATATCAAAGTGAGAGTTTATATTAAAAATTCAAAAATATACATAGGTATATAATATCTTCTTGTCGTGGAGTGTATCATTCGTATTTTTTGAGTAAATACTTACTTCAAAAAGAAATTAGATATATTTACTTCAAAAAGAAATTAGATATATTTACTTAAATATGTTTAAAATGTTCTCACCGTTTCAATAAATTATAAACATACTTAATTTGTAAAAAAATCATTCAAACCTCGTATGCATAAGATACGACGTAAGTGTTTCCTCAGAAACTCCTAGATCCTAAATCCTTAAAACTATAGCATGAAAAAAAAAATATTTATACATTTTTAAGATTATATTTTTTCGTCATAAAAATTACTGATTTACTAGAAGTTTAAATACTCGTATTCAAGTAAGTTGATATCAACAAACTAAATATTTTCGGTTTTTACTGGTTAATAATTCCGTTTTAATTATATTGAAAAATATTATTACCAGTTATTATGGGATTTAGTAGTTCTAATATTGACCACTATTGCCTAACTTCAAAATATGATGACCGAACAAAAAGTTGACAGTAGAAAGGATAAAAGTTTTTAAGTTTTCAGAAATATTGCATTTTAGCCTTGTATTTTAGTCCAAACTTACGTAAAATTTTCATTCAAACTACTTTTTTTTAACTTAACTAACTTCTTTTGTTTTGTTTGATTAAGGATTTGATAAAAAGACTTCTCCTAATCCTTATTTGGTTAAAAAAATCCTTATTCCATACTTCTTGTTATACTTGCACAATCTGTATCTAAATCCTTATTCCATACTTCTTGTTATACTTGCACAACTATTACAAACCTGGTCAATTGAGCCAAACTAAACTTTCGTTCGTTACGATCTGGTTTCGATGATTTACGTAACAAATTGAAGCCCCGCAGAGAAATTCTCGATCCTTTGCGATTGTTATTGTTGCTGATGTAGCCGACATTGTTGCTCGAGGACTTTGGCGGATTACTTTCTATATTTTCCGAAATTGTAGTTATATTGCCCAACGAATTGTTGTTCGATGTATCAATATCACCGTCCACTTTGTGAATTTGAAAACGATCGGCCATTTTGAGAATGTTATGAAACCGATTTAGAAATAGCAGCAGTTATTGCGTTAATACGTAGATTATTTTAAAAAAATATTGTGTGGTATTATTTGTTAACATATCCTTAAAATTAGGATTTTTAAAAATTTTTTATGTTAATTTTTTTTTATATATATCGTATCACTTCATCGGCAGGTTGTTTCTTCAGGTTTTTCTTTTTTGACCGCACTTTTTAACGAGTTCTACTGATGCGCGCTTAACTTTTATAAAGTTAGAACCAACATTTTCAAATATTTTACAGCGAGTAACTAAAATTGATTGATGACAGCTCCTTTTATCTATTCAACACAAGCGCTCAACAGAGAGCCGTAATGCGAGCGTATGGCTAAAAGCGTAGCGCCATAACGTATCTACTAAAACGTAGATTTAAAAAATAAAAATGAACAAAACAAAAAACAAAAAAAAAAAAACAAAAACACAAAGAAAAAATTGTATAAAATAACATCAAAGGCACGATAAATTAGCACGTCTGTTAAACTGCGCAAACATGGACGGAAACTTTCTTATCGCCGCCATTTAACTCGATAGAGTTTTAATACTGGGCTTATGTCAGACTGAGTGCATATCGCGAGAGCTTTTGTGTTGAAAGCTCTAAGCAGGGTGAAAAAAGGATATCGTTGCAGAGTGTGCAATAAATTTTAACTGTCTTGTTTTTGAGCGTACGAGAGAGTGAGAGAAATCCAGCGAGCTTTTTCAAAATTTCTATTAGAAATTAAACTTTACATCATTATAATAACTATGAAAAAAAAAAAAATTAACCCCTAGCAGGCAAAACTCCGCAGACTCACAAAGCTGGCTCTGTGGATCGATTTGACCGCAGCCACGAATATATTAAAAAAAAAAAAAAGTCAAAAAGGTTTAGCTTAAAATCTAAAACTATAAAAATGGGATTATATCCACCCCACAGTACCTGCCATATGCTTAGGTGTTGCTTTAATCTCTCAACAATCAAGTGTCAAATTGTATTAAGATAACATATTTTCGGACGACGGAAGATTGGTGATTAATAGCAGTAGAATGATGTTAATTTTCAAGGTGGCAAAAGTCAATTTTAAGTACATTGAAATCTATAAACTTTTTGTTTACTATCCAATTTCATTGTTAAATTTTCATTTTTATTTAAATTCATTTTAAAATTAAAATTTATTTCATCTGCTGGGCCCAGCCCTTAAAATTAACAGTAGATTCTTAGACCTAGGGATAACAAAAATAATTTATAAAAATTAGGTTGAACAAAAACAAGAGAAAGGTGAAAATTATTTGAAAAATTCATTTAGAACTCTTTTCAAAGCTGGTTATTCAGGATTTAAGTTAAGTTTGATGGAATTACATAGAGTAAGGCTAAGTATCGCTAAGACCATACATAGTTTATTTTATGAACTTCGATGAAAAATGCACAATGTTCTTTCAGTTAGAATGCTAAAATGCAGCTAGGCACATAAAATGAAATAAGTGATAAGAGTTCGGGTGAGTGAAATTAACTCACCAAAATTGGACGTTTAAACTCGGTTTAAGCAAAAAAAAGCACATCATATGATAATTTAAGTCAATTCAACTTAAACGAATGCTACAATATTTAGTTAAACCGAGTTTTAACGTCCCTTTTTGGTGAGTTAAGCTCAATTTAATTTGATTAGAGTTTAAGCCCGCACTGAAAAACTGGCCCTAAGTAAATTTATATCTTTTTATATCTATTATATCTTTAATAAATAAAACACTTCATATAACTATTGAATTTATGGCATATTGTCTTGCGAGAAAGTCCGATCACAATTCTATTCTCTCGATCCAATCGTGTTGATATATTTGACGGCAAATTATTTCCCCGTATTCGAAAACTGATCTAACAGTGAAATTAAATTGGATTTTAGTGTGAAAGTATTTGTGAATTCCTTAGAATTTCGTTCGACAAAATAAATTTGCTTTTTTTACATTACACAGTTCCTGTGGAGGTTACTAGCATGTTCATACCGAGCATTTAATTATGTAAAATCAATTTAATTAAGTTAAATTAAAAAACGAATTCTCAAATGAAAATCTAATGAAGTTAAATGCTTACAATTGTTGTTGAAAATTTAACGTATTAAGGTATAATATACGTGTAAATTTTTCGAAAAAAAAAATTTTTTTTTGTTTAATGTGTTCTTTATAGTTTTAAAAATATACATACACATTTCTAAATCCATATTTAAAAAAAACAGAAGTTGTAATGGTTTTCGTTAACCTATGTCTAAGCTCCATACAACAAATAAAAAACTTTAAACGCGATTTCCTCGAAACTAGTTTTTTTTAAAACGGTTCGATAGATAACTCCAAATCTATTGATTCAATTTCAATGATTTTTTTTTGCATTTAATTCGTTATTTTGTTCTTTAAGCATCCCCCCTAAATTCAAGTATCTATTTTTTTTGTTTTTTTTTTTATATAAACAAAAAAATCGCGCAAAAATGTATCTATTTTCCGAACTTTTTACTTCAACTTCCGCCATAATTAAAAAAAAAACCCCGGGGGTCTTGCGTAGGGGGGATGCTTAATATAAGGTCTATGCTTTAAAAATGTCATTTGATTTTTTTGTTTCCGATACATGGGAAAGGCCATATCCATCGAACCGTTTTGGATATCTTTTTTCAATGCCATTTTCAGAGCCCTCTATATAAAAGCCAGAACTGTATTTAAAAAAAAAAATATTTTTATAAAGTATTTTTTATGTACAATAACCTGTATGAATTAAAAAAAAATAATAACTTCTTATATCTAAACAAATTTTTTGAAAACAGCTTCTGTTTTTGGTTGTTACACGTATATTATACCTTAAATGAAACAAGTTTCGAAACTCGTGAAATCACTGGTCTGTGTTCTTGCTAACGTCAGCAAAGCTGTTTTGCCTTTGACACGCACCCATGGTATAATAATATAAGGTAGTATTGACAGTTGCTTGGGCATCGACCATCTGTCAAAAAAAATGTCTAGAAAGAGAGCGTTCAATTATTTCTTATGTTTTCGCCATTGTTTATGTTTCAGCGCTTGCAAATAACCAAACATTTTCTTACAAAATATTGCCTATTTTATTTAATCAATAGTGAATTATTATTACTACAACGAAGATAACTTGTGAACTTTGTGTTATTAAGTGCAAACATAAGAAAAAATGTTAAAAACGTTCAAATGTAGCAACCTCAGCAGCTGCAGATGCATATGGACGAAATTAAAGAAGTTTCCAATTATTATTAAAACACCACGGCTGGAAAACGTTAAACACATATCACACATAATTTTTTCACAACTTTCATTATTATAATTGTGTATTTAACGCACATATTTTGCGGAATTTATTTATTTTTACATTCGTTTAATTCTTGTTGCACGAACAACTGTTTTTGACAAATGGTCGTTGCCTTGTTGCTGAGAAAATCTATACTTGTCAATGCTACCTGTATAATTGTATCATGACACGCACCCGAATCTGAAAAGAGCTTTTCAATTTGAAGTTTTTAATGTAACATTAACCATGGTGAAATTATAAAAGGTGTTTTCATCTCATGACATTTTTCCATACGTTTTTTGACATGCTGCCTTATTTTGACAATGTTAAGGCTAAAAAATTATAAAATAAAAAAAAACAAAAAATAACGTTTTTGAATTCTGTTGTTTTTATTACAATATTCTTGGGTAAAGCAGTTGAAGGATTATAATAAAAATGGAAAAAATAGCTAAACTTTTGAATGCTACAAATTATAATAGTAGCAACCCTGCAGTGTAACCAACTAGTTAAAAACCAGTCTGCATACTAGTTGAAAACTGAGCAGTACTAGTTCAAGATCGTATTTTTTTTATATACCCAACTGGTATTTTTAACATGGCGATGTCATACGAAATATCAATTGTCCTATTCTAAGCACATGAAAACTAGTTTACAACTAGTATGTTATTGTTACTTAAATTCTAGTTTGTTGTGACTAGTTGTAAATAAATTATATATTGCATAAATTTGAACTAGTTTATAGTTTAACTTTTGCTGAGTGGTTGGCAACTAGTCATATTATAATTACATTAAAACTAGTAATATCTAACCAATGATTCAACCAGTTGCTAAAAAAAATTGTAGTAAAATTTACATAAAAGCGTTTTATTATTTCATATAGTAATAAATAAGTTTTTTAAAAGAACATAAGTACATGAGTGCTATAAAAAAAATTAATTATAATTTGAATACAACTTAAGTTTTTTTTTAAATGAAAATTTACATAAAGTTTCATTTTAAAGTATATAAGTTTATAAAAAGTATAATTTCTTATGTTTATGTTTAGTTTATGAAAAGTAAAGCATAATGAAAAAAATTTTTAATTGTATTATGTACACAACCGATGTTATTCAAGTGGGCACGAAAAAAACAACACTGTATTAAATATTTGATTTTGAAGTAACTTTATTATTTAAATTCAATTTAAAGGCAAAAATTATTTCAGAAAACAAAGATATTTACGTAAGTTTCAATGTTTCTTATTTTAAATGTGTCACTTTGCATAATAAGAGATTTATTATTTCGACATAACGTTTTAAACAGGTGACGGCTGTCAGGACTTTGCTACGCCAGAATGTCAAAAAAAATTTAAGCAATATCTTTTCGAATGACATTATACGTGATTTCAATGTGGATGGCACCCACGGTAAAAAAAGGCTCAAAGAATATAATGAAATATATCGAACAATTATTGGTAAATCATATAAATAATTTCTGTGAAACCAGTTCTTAATATACCTACTCTTTTTAGATGCAATTGTGACGTTGCCATCGAACGAAAGCCCAGAGCGTCAATTGAGGCATGCTATGCAGCTTATAAAAAAAAGGAATTTTCAAAAATTACATGCACAAAAAGTACACGCGAAAAATACAGACGTCGAAAATCAAGACAGATTAAACGTTTCTTAAACATTTTTAGTTTCTTGCAAATTTAAGTGTCCACTTAAGTTTTTAAACGAAAACAAAACAACGCTGTATTAAATATTTAATTTAAATAATGTTAAGAACTGGTTTCACAGAAATTATTTATATGATTTACCAATAATTGTTCGATATATTTCATTATATTCTTTGAGCCTTTTTTTACCGTGGGTGCCATCCACATTGAAATCACGTATAATGTCATTCGAAAAGATATTGCTTAAATTTTTTTTGACATTCTGGCGTAGCAAAGTCCTGACAGCCGTCACCTGTTTAAAATGTTATGTCGAAATAATAAATCTCTTATTATGCAAAGTGACACATTTAAAATAAGAAACATTGAAACTTACGTAAATATCTTTGTTTTCTGAAATAATTTTTGCCTTTAAATTGAATTTAAATAATAAAGTTACTTCAAAATCAAATATTTAATACAGTGTTGTTTTTTTCGTGCCCACTTGAATAACATCGGTTGTGTACATAATACAATTAAAAATTTTTTTCATTATGCTTTACTTTTCATAAACTAAACATAAACATAAGAAATTATACTTTTTATAAACTTATATACTTTAAAATGAAACTTTATGTAAATTTTAATTTAAAAAAAACTTAAGTTGTATTCAAATTATAATTAATTTTTTTTATAGCACTCATGTACTTATGTTCTTTTAAAAAACTTATTTATTACTATATGAAATAATAAAACGCTTTTATGTAAATTTTACTACAATTTTTTTTAGCAACTGGTTGAATCATTGGTTAGATATTACTAGTTTTAATGTAATTATAATATGACTAGTTGCCAACCACTCAGCAAAAGTTAAACTATAAACTAGTTCAAATTTATGCAATATATAATTTATTTACAACTAGTCACAACAAACTAGAATTTAAGTAACAATAACATACTAGTTGTAAACTAGTTTTCATGTGCTTAGAATAGGACAATTGATATTTCGTATGACATCGCCATGTTAAAAATACCAGTTGGGTATATAAAAAAAATACGATCTTGAACTAGTACTGCTCAGTTTTCAACTAGTATGCAGACTGGTTTTTAACTAGTTGGTTACACTGCAGGGTAGCTGGTCAAGTGGTTAGTTTTGGCATTATTTAAACTAGTTTCACTTGGTTAGTTTCACAACTAGTTTATTGCGATTTAACATTAACTAGTTGTGTTTCAACTACTTTTGTAACTAGTAAATTGTGACAAAATATGAACTAGTTTGCTTTGAACTAGTATAAAAACTGCTCATGATTTACTGCTGATTAGTCTTACACTGCAGGGAAGTCACAAAATGTACTAGTATAAAAAAAGTACACAAATATGCAACCCTACACTGATTCAAAATTAATAAAAAAAAAAAAAAATAAATAACTGGTCATTTCAGCCCTTGAAAGGACTTTGACCTAGCTTCTTATGATCAATTGTGTTGTGCGTGTTATTAAGTTTGTACACAATGGACCGAGAACCGGACCTACAGGCTTAACGCCGACTCCGAACGGCGATGAACGAAATGTTCTTATTCTCAAGAAGCTTTACATGGCATTTTGATTACTATCTGAGGTTTGGCATTGTCTGCAGAGAGGTGGCGGCCGTACAAAAAAATCATTTCAATTCAAATAATTTTCTGTCGCTGCTGGGATTCGAACCCGAGACTCCAGGTTCGTTGACATAACGGCCACGCACTTTAACCAACTACGCCACGGACGCCTGATTCAAAATTAGATGTCAAAATAAGGCAGCCTACTTTTTTCATAGATTTCGGATGAGAACACCTTTTATAATTTCACCATGACATTAACATTAATTCTTTGACAAATTTTTTGAATTTTTTTTTTTTTTTATATTTTTTAAAAAACAAATTTTTGTATACTTCAAAATATAAACAAATAAAACTAATATTTTGAAACTTGTTAAGGGGAGATTAAGGTTTCTTTCGTCTAAAACAAGACCTCTTTTCATGAATTTTTTTAGAAAAAACTATGACTGTAGGTTTATTTTACATATTATTATATAAAAGTACAACATTTGAAGAATATTTAAAAAAATTGTTGTTAAAAAATAGAGAGAAATAACTTAGAGAGAAAGAACTAAAGAACTATTGTAGATCTCCGCAGGCGCCTCGAAAAAAAAATTTTTTGCGGTGACCAGCCTACAGCACCACTGGATCATCTGAAACCAAAAAATCAAAATGCTTTCTTTAGTTTATAACTTTATCTCTCCAGTGATGTCGAGCTTTTTTTGATTTTTAAATTTTTCAATTTTTGGCACCATTTTGAAGACAGAATGACGATTTTTGACGAAAAAATCTACCTATTTGTTATTGTAAAATTGTTAGTAATTAAAAAATTAAATAAAAATAAAAAAACTCGACGTAACTGGAGAGATACTTATATCGTCGTTGCGCATACAAAAAAGGTTATGTGTTTTTGAACAATTTTTCAGGAGACGAAAAAACATTTTTGTTTTTTAACAATTTCAATACTCTTTTCACATAGCTGGCTAACTTTCACATTTGCTAACTTCTGAACCAATAAAAATATCAAAAAACCATTTGGTGAATAGATGGGGCATACATATGGCTATTAAATGGTAAAATAAAAAAAATATCGACATTTTACACATAGCCATTTTTGTATGCGCAACGACGATATGTAGAATATGTCTAAAAAAATTTCAAAACGATCGGTTCAGTAGTTTTTTCTCTAGGCTGGTCACCGACTTTAAAAATGACATGTTTGGGAAAATCGATTTAAGATTTTGTACACTGACTAACTAAGTTAGAGGAACTATTATTCAACCTATTGTAACTTCGTTAGTTTTGCTCCGAATGACCTAAAAATTTAATACAATATTCTTCAGATGTTGTACTTTCAGAAACAAAATAAATAAAAAAAGTTGTCAAACCTTAAACCAAGGGGGGTTGAACAATCGGGTTAAAAAAAGCTTTTTTTCGAATTACTTGTTAAATGAAGTCGGTTTGTCGATATATAAATTCGAATACATAAATTCAAAATATACCCCGAGTTCTTTGATTAAGGATACGCTGTCAAATCCGTTGAAAAAATTATATTTGAACGAGATTTCAAGATTTCGAGATATTGAAAGAGATTTCGGGAAAATGATAAAAACTATCATATTGAGACTAATTGTTGAGCTATATAATTTAAGCTCGAGGCCAAGTATTTTAATGAAGGAAACAACTAACAACAACAACAACAACAACGCTGTATAGAGTAAATCACACCGCAGTCTACACAGCTGTTTCCTGGAGCTGTTGGCCTTGAGATCAACAATTAGTCTCAATATGATTAAATAAAAAAATCACATTAAATTAAAATAATAAAAACTTTAATTTGGAGAGGTTCAGTTACATACCATTATTATTATCACACCGGGACTTCAAAGGTATAGCTACTTACTTTCAAATTCACTTTGATATTTATTGTGTAGCTACCTACTGTGCTAGCGATTGTGTAGTTAAATAAAAATTTAAACTATTGTTACAAAACACCAAAGCAGGTATGGAAAATAACGACTATTTTTTCATTTTTAGGTCCAAAGATCATGTATGAAAAGTTTTTGTAAAATAACTTTAAATGTTGCAATATGACACTAGTGAATCAGAGATACCGTTTCCGACATGATTTTCTGTTTTTTTTAAATAACTTTTATTTCTGATCGAAAAAAATTTTATTTGTTATTGGAAAAATAACGATCACAAAATTATTTATAAATGGGATCGAAACATAACGATCATAAAATGATTTCTATTTCTGATGAAAAAAAACGATAAAAAAAATTTTTTATTTCTGATCGAAAATATAAAGATAAAAAAATAACTTTTATTTCTGATCGGAAAAATAACGATCGCAAAATTATTTTTATTTCTGATCGAAATATAACGATCACAAAATAATTTTTATTTCTTATCGAAAAATTTACGATTAAGAATAACTTATATTTCTGATCGAAAAAACGAAAAAAAAATGTATTTCTGATTGGAAAAATAATGATCACAAAATGATTTTTATTTCTAATCGAAAAAATGTTGATAAAAAATAACTTTTATGTGAGTCAAAAATTTTTTTTTATTTTTTTTTTTTTTTATTTTATTTAATGTTATAATTATTAACATCTGAGTGAGTTGAAATTATCTGAAATTATCTGAGTGGGTTGAACTTTGTACCAACATACCACAAAGGTTTATTTTTCAGTTGTTCAAATTTTGTCTCATGGTACTTCAAAGAGTTAAATGGTTAAACCCAATAAGGAGGTCAAAGCATTGATTTGTTTGAAAAATTTTTCCTTAGAATACATTTTAATTTATTGACACACAAATTTATATACGTATTATGTTAACTTTTAGCTTTATTATCAACATTTCTATTTGTAAAAATAATTATTTTTTTTAAGCTAACGAAGCCAATCTCTTAGGGCTCCCATAAAAAAAGAACGATATCTCCGGACTAGATCATCTGGAATAACCAAAAAACATAAGGTAACATCTAGTATTTCATCGAAGTAAAAAGCAAAATAATTTTTTGACAAAATGGCGGCTACTCAACTAAAGATCTGGATTTTAAACATAACTTGGGATCTTTAATTGTTTAAAAATATTACATTAAAAAAATATTATACATAAAAAACTTATATGTACGTATACACTTATACTTAAAAAACATATATGTTGCGGCTGTGGTCAAGTGCGTTAAAGAGTCTGTGGTCCACTTTAGCCTGAAATTAATTTTTCTGATCGGTGGTCACCTCTTTGCAGACAATGGCAAACCTCAGAGAGTAAACAATGCGTAAAAATTTGCTACTAATCGGTTTAGCCGTTTCCAAATATTGCTCTGCGACTTCAAATTGCGACTTTGAGAAAATTGCGCTTCGCATTTCTGAAAGAGACGCTCCGAGACATCTTTACAAATATGCGTATAACTTTGAAAATATTCGCCAAATTAATGTGAAATTTTATAACTGCGTATAACTCATTAAAAATTAATAACAATATAATAATTAAATAAAATTATAAATTTTATAACTGCGTATAACCCGTTAATAATTAATAATAAAATAATAATTCAATTAAATTAGCATAAATTTTGATTTGGTGCATGTTAAAAAATACAAATAACAAAATAAAAATATATTTCAACATCCAATAATACCAAAAATTATCATGAATGTAAAATAACTGTACGTATTTCTTTCCTTATTTCTAATTAACTGAAATTGAAAATTGATTAAAATTTATGACATAAAAGTTGTAGTTGGTGGGAGAGAAATTTGTAGATGGAATTACCTTTTAACTAGAATTGACGGACATGAAGGCATAACACATGCCTCAGATTCAAATTCACAGGTTTTGTTTAGACGGCATTTCATCACGTTTAGAGCTTTCTACATATGTTTCACTTGACTGCCCTCCTTTATCACCCCACTAATCTATCATCCCATTTTCGAACCAAGGCAGACTTGTTTGAATACTTGTTGCGCCTGAAATCCTAGATTAAAAGCTTAAAAAATTCAACAAAAATCAATATATTGACTTGATATTTCACAAATAAGCTTTGATATTCAAAATTTGCTCTGAGCTTACAAATTTGCAATTTGGAAAAATTTGGAAAAAATGGATGTGAATAAAGCTTGTTTCTGGCAGGTGTCTTAGGAGAATAGCTTTGTGATTATAACGTTAAATAAATAAAAAACGAGCGAGCCTTACAGTAGTCGCATATGATATGTAACATCTGACACCTCACCTTGGTAGTAAAAAAAAAAAACGAAATGTTTAAGCCCTTGAAAGGACTTTGACCGAGCTTTTTATGATCAATTGTGTTGTGCTTTTTGCGAAATGTTTGAACTCAAATGATCGAGATCTAGACCTACAAGCTTTATGCCGACACCGAACGTCTTATATTCTCAAGAAGCTTTTCATGGCAGTTTTTACTCTCTGAGGTTTGCCAATGTCTGCCTTATTACCAAGGTTAAAAAACATTTATAGTGATGAAAATCATCTGAAAAGTTTAAAAACATTCCGAAAGTCCCAGTTACGCTGAGTTGAATTATTCTCAATTTTTTGTTTGGCTTTACCTTTCCAACTTTAAATTTTTCCTCACTTTTTTTCTGCCGGTAATCTCTTATATACTCTGCTCTGGATTTACCCATCTCTGCAAATCACAAAATTATTATAATCAAATTAGATTTATATATAAAATATTTACCGTGTATGTCAAAAACTGCTGTTTGGTCTTATTATCTTTTACTTTGGATGTTGGAAAAAATAAGGTTATTATTTTTCTTTTACATGAAGAGGCTACACAGGTTTGTGGCTAAGCTAAATAGTAGCATGCGCTGTAGTTAAATAAAATTGAAGGGAAATTGTGGCTTCGTTCAGTTCACTGTGATTTAAAACAGATATTAATGTGGTTTGTGTTTAAAACACATGTTTGTAGTTTGTGTAACAGCTATTCGAGCCTAACGCTGCGTCTACACAAGACAATTGTTATGATAGTTTTTTGAATTCATATTAGTTGTCAAATTTTTTTCAATTCAAAGAAAATTGTCTATCGTGACGTAGGTGGGCTTAACAATTGCTTGACAATAAATGACATTTGTTAAGTTATTAGACGTTTCTTTTGAAAGTGGAAAGAAACAATACAGAAAACTTCAAAAAAATACTAAGTTTGCTTGTGAAAGTGAAAAAATCACACACAAAAATTTAAAATCTCGTTCTAAATAAAAAAAAAATAGTTTTGCGCACTAAATTTGGTTTTTCGCTTCAACGATCTGCAAGTGCCGCCGCCAGCAGCACCAGTAAGTACTGCCAAGACTTCAAATTATTCAAAAGAAACAAAAGAAAACGTCAAAAATTGTCAGCCCACGTCAAATCGTTGTTAGTTCAACTGTCTGCCTGATTGTTGAGACAATTGAGCTGTCGACTGAGAAAATGTGAGTGTGTTAGTAAAAAATGTGTGAGTGTATTGCAATTGTTATGACAAATTGTCTCGTGTAGACCTTAGGTAAAAGGCACTCTGTGAACAAATTAATGGAAGCAATGCAATTAATTGTGTGATAAATTAAATGGCGCTTGCTTCCCCGACTTCCTGTTACATACATTCTGGAAACCGATCGGTAAGATATTACATATCAAAAAGTTATCTGTACAATTACTTGGCCTGAGGTATTGACGCGACATTGTCAAAGTTATTTTGCTTCTGCTTTTGATTTTACTTTTGCTTTTGCTTTTGCTTTACTGTGGTACATTCACATTTACCCTAGCGCCTTATAATTAATCCATACAACGATGGTGCATTTGCATTAAATTGACGTTAGCAATTTTCTTTCTTATTTTTTTCATATATAAAAATTAAATTACTCACGGAGTAGTATTCCATGCAACGCTGTTGTATTTTCGATCATGAAACGATTCTCACCGCGGCCTGGTAACGTCATGAATTTCTCATCTATTTTTGTCTTAAGAGTAAAAAACGGGCCTTTACTAGCGTGTAGTATTTTTTCCATATTTTTTTCACCTATAATCAATAGAGTTAGAATTCCATGTAACAAATTTGTAGTTTTGTTACTTAAGCAACTCCCTCCACGTTCCTATGATGTCCTTATTTTCTTGTATATTTTAGCCATACAATTTAACATTTAGCCTTTTCTGTCGTATCATAACTTTTATCATAGCACCTCCTCTTATCAAGAAACAATTCCATGCAACGCCAATGCATTTTGGAAAAATGCTTTTTTGAACTTTTTCGGAAACCTGCTCGGTAACATTGTCACGTCTAAAAACAAAATATAAAGGTTATAAATGGAAGTCAGCTAAATATTCCTAAAGATCAATCGATTCATCACTGGAAGGATGCAACTTTTGTGGGCTTTCTCATTGTGTAGTTCTAATGGCACATTTTTCAATTAAAATCTTTTAACTTGTTTAAAAAAAAATGTCACTTCAAATATTTTCACTTCAACCCTGTTTTTTGTGCTTCCATTGCTCATAAAAATCTTGTTTTTAAATCTTAAATTTGGAATGTAAGCTATTATTAACGGCATTTATCAAAACTTTTGAAGTGAATTATTTATTTCACTTTTCTCACACTTTGTGTGTTAATTTACGTTTAAATATTATCGTTATTTTAAATTGTTTTCAATCTCTTATATTGTTTGGAGCGTTCTTAGAATATAATCATGGTCGGAACAATAGATATAAATATTTCAATAATAAATAATTTTTTTTTTGTTACTAGGTCACTAAATATATGGGATTTGCATTGACCGCTATATTTTTAAAAAATTCTTTTTTGGGCCGCCTCTAGTTTGGCTCCTAAAGGATCGAAAATTTCAATGCGTATCCAAGATCATCTTGGCAAAATATTAAACACATAGTCTTAGTCAAAAATATTTACACATACATAAGAAATAGGTTAAAGAAAAGAACTCCCTTTATTGTTGTTGGAATAATTAGCAAAGAAATTTTTTGTTGTTGTATTCTTTGCAGTATCATAAAAAAAGCTAGCAAATGATAACTATTCTCTGACTAATACAGTTTTGGTGCAATTAATTTGTGGACTAATGAGTTTACCTTTCAATTCGAGTTGTCTTTTAGAAAAAGATGCAACCCTTAAGTTTGTAAATAATTGTGTGTTATAACACTAATAAAGAGTGTGTAAAAACTTATGACGCTAGAGAATAGTTATCATTTACTAGTTTATATTGTGATATTTATCGTTGGGTTCGCTAAAACTTTTTGTTTTTTTTATGGAACATACTTCAGAGAATGCTATAACAAAAAATATCTTTGCAAATTATTTCCAACAACAATAAAGTGAGCTCTTTCCTTAAAACATGTAAAAATATTAACAATGTGTAAATATTTTTGACAAAGGTGGTATGTAAGTACAATAAACATTATAATTAACAATTTCAGTTCGAATTATTGCTCCCAATTCCTGGTCAGTGCAATACTAGTGCTCCGTGCAGTATTCAATAGTCAAAAAAAAATTGTCTATGGTTCCGCTTAGAGTAACAGGTAATTGAAACACACAATATCTATCAATATTAATCTGTTCAAAAGAATGTTTTTGAGCTACTCGTACCTATATCGATAACTTTTTTATCAGCAGCCGTTTAACATATCAATTTTATTGTTTGTTTAATTAAAAACCTGTCAAACCATTATCTTCGAGATGTAATCGGCGTTATATCGTGTCTAAGTAATTCAACGAAAATATTTATCTGTAGTTCTTTAAGTGCCTAGTTTGCTTACATTAACAAGAGTATCACAGACGTTTTTGATAAACTTTGGCTTTCAGACAAAATTTGCAAAAAAAATTATGAATAGAACTTAAAATTTAATGTATCTTAATGTATACATAATGCAGCTTAAGAATAATCTAAATTTGACATTAATATGGGTTATATTTCATGAAAAAGAAAAGTACCCTGTATATGGTTTTATACTCCATTTTAATTAGTGTTTAAATATTCTCTAAATATTTGTATCTATTTAATTTGAAAAATCGAGTTAAAATCAGTTTAATCTGGCAAAATTGTCGAACGACTTGTCTTGGTTAACAGATAACACGTTAAACTCACCACAAGTTCAAGTTGAAAGTTTCATTATTTATCATTATATTAACATGTTCCTGTTATTTACTGCTTTTGAGTTACACATACGAAGTTTTTTATTTGCAAAGTAACTCGAAAGCTTAGCAGCTTAAAGCTTTTTAATTTCTTTTAATTCTTCTTCATTTCAACAGCTTACATCCCTGCGTTTGATTATATTTTGAATCTATGATATCCAAATGGCGCACCAAGCTATTCTAAAGACATGCTATTGCTAACCACGTGAATGAGGCGAAGGTTCATTTAACAAATTTTGATTTATTGATTACGGTTAAAATATAAATAAACAAACAGACAAAATTTAAGCCAAATCAATATTTTCAATTAATACACCAATCAATTAATATTCAGTCACAAAAAGATTTACTTTGAGTGCTAAGGGTGTTAATTTTATCACCTACACTATGTTAAATAATTGCGTTAATTGCGTGCAAAAATATTCGTTAATTATTTATCGTCAATTTTAAAATAAGTTCTTAATTGATTTTCTACTGAAAATGAATAATAACTCATGTTCAAAGTGGATGAGCAATGTTTTTGTGACAGTACAATAATGCACTGAATACATTGACAACAACAGCGATAATACGTCATCTGTCAAATTTTTTTTACATGTATTTCTCATGGAGAGAATTTGCTCTAATGTCTCAATGTTGTATCGTCGATATCGAACTATTCCTAATTTGACAGCTTGTCGTTGTTGTAGTCGTCAAAGTGTTCAGTGCATAACTGTGAGCTGATGCTTGACTAGGGAAAGATTGTGGCTTAAGTTTCTCGTGTTTCCTTTAATAACCTTAAAATTAAAATAATGTCAAATTGAGTTAATTGCATTGAATTATTTGTAAAAGCCTGAACCCTGGTTGAATAAATAAGATTGTCGCATGGGTGAGAGCGAGTTCCCATAAATGTCAAATCGAAGTTGACAGCTCATATAAAATCTGAAAACGTAAATTGATAACATGTAAAGTCGATGAAGTTGTTTTTGTTACTTTTCATTGATTTTGACAATTGTGGGTACTGAGTAGAGAGTACGATGAACCCGAGACAACCTTATTAATTCAACCATGGCCTGAACACATTGAAAACGACAACAACATGACGACACGTCGCGACATGTCGTTAAGGCTGAAATGTAGGCATATTATTGGTGACTTGTTTATTTTGATCGTGACAGCGTTGCAAGAAAAGTTAAAAAAATGTAAACAAACCCTGAGATCTAAGCCGACGATCTTTTGGATGGCCTTAGTAGTCGAGTGGTAGCTGGCTTGACTGCTAGCCTAGGGTTCTCGGGTTCGAATTCCGGCCAGATTGGATGCTCTAAGCTTTCTGCATTTCTTTCCCTATTTCTAATCAACTATGATGTACTGAACACATTGACGACGACAGCGACGACAAGCTGTCAAATTAGGAATAGTTCTATATCGACGACACGACATTGCGACATTAGACCAAATTCTCTCCATAAGAAATACATGTAAAAAAATTTGACAGATGTCGTAATGTCGTTGCCGTCGTCAATGTGTTCAGTGCATGAAAGTCTTTTATGTCTTGCGGCACGGCAACACGAAGCATTGCCAGATGAATTTTGACAGCTCCATTCAAAAATTTGCCATTTCCTAGCATAAGAAATCTCACAACGTTTTATTGTATGTGTGCCCATTGTGTTGTTTACAGTGGTTTGAAAATTTTATTACACCAAAAATAGAATAAGCACGTGAACATTTTCGGGTGATGATTTTTTACTCTTTCTGACGTGGATTGATAAGAAAAGAATGCTTCGATCAACTTAGTTCAACTTTTGATGATGAAGCACCACACCCAGTGACTGTAAAACGCTGGTTCCATGAGTTCGAGCGTGGTCGTCGTTCTCTCCAAGACGAATTTCGTGAAGGTCGTCCATGAACGGTTGTAGTGACAGAAAACATCGATGCTGTGCGTGAACTGTTATAAGGAGACTGTCATGCAGCATACCGTAAGATGATTCCATCTGCCTTGGGCATTAGTTAGAATCAGTTGGCATTAGTTGGAACATACATTCGATTTTACATTATCATTAAGGTGGCAGGAAGTTTTGTTCCTTTTGAATACCCTATAATTTTACGGTTGCTCAAAAAAGGCTCGTGTCGATTGTTGCAAGGAAATTTTGACAAAATACAGCGGAGTTGGTGCAAAATACGTCTACGACGTCACCACAGGTGACAAATGACATACAGATGGATCGTGTACGATTTCTTTCTTCCAAACAATTTTTCTAAACACGATTTCGACCGACCTTCATTAAGTTTTTTAAACGGACGTCCTCATTTTCTTATTGAGCTTTAACTTAACTTAGTAACTTAGTAACATGATATATTCGTTATGTAATAAATTGAAAAATTTCTATAGTTTGACTTCATGACAGTTTCAACGAATCGATTATAATTTTATATTTCGCTGACTGCGATTTTTATAAATTACTCGTATTATCGCTGTCAATGGAGATCGATTTCCGCCTAATCTTTGCAGTTGAAAAGAACAGCAAAAAATATGTGTCAGTTATCTGTGCGAACAATTTATGATTATATCAGAGAATGTTAAAAATTTATATTGGAATTTTTTATTAGAGTCAAAGCAAAATATTAGTACAAAAAAGTTGCTGGGAATTATAAAAAACGTTTCCTTTCAATGTTGCTTTTTTTAGATATACATATAAGTATGAGACCCGTAGTTAGGCATAAAGTTGTGATCTTTTATAAAATTTTTTAATTGCTAGTAAATTGATAGTTTCGACTCAGAGCAAGACTACCTTCTTTATTCTACTATGACACAGAAGAAATCTCACGAAGATCAACTCTCAAAACAACATGGCTGCCATTTTGTGCGGAGAATTGGTTTCACGACAAAGATCTTACAGAGCTGCAACATAATAGGGGTGTTTAAACGATCCAACATGTTGTCAGGGATGGTAAGACAAGCCTCGTATTTGACCGTTTGAATGCTCGAACATTTCGAATTTCGATATTTTAAGCAAATTGTGAAAGAGAAATGAGAAATGAAACTTTTTGGCAAGAATTCTGTGGTCACAAGGATATACAGCATAACTCAAAATATCACAAATACGGGATGTTTTATTTTCCTAAGTAGGATAAAAATAAAGATGCAGGGCTACTTGTGTTCTCTTTTTGTCAACCATAACTGTCAAAATAGTGCAAGAATGTAAAAGCAACAAAAAAAAAAAAATATTAAAATGAAAATAATTCGATTTGACAGTTCTCTTTTCCTTGCATCTACCTTCTTTATTCTACCATGGATTCTCGCAATACAGCCAGGGAGAGAATAAAATAAATTTGGCGTATGTTCGTCTAAGAAAGACCTTGCGTCTACCGAAGATTTTATTCTGAATGTTTTCATGTATTCTATTGGATGAAAACATCGTCGACCAACTATCGCCTTTCGCTCTGTTCCGGCTGTTAAACTTTTGTTTTCTGGTTTAGTGGCATCAAGTGAGCCACTTCAGACCACCAATTAAATAAAATTTACCCTTTCTATATTATTTATTCAAACCTTAAGCCATTGCATAAAATGACGATAGTGTTTTAACTTTACCGCCGCATAATAAGCCTAAAGTCGAAAGCACATGAAGTCGGCTCTTGACTTAATAAGTGCTAAATAATTATGTCAACTATTTAAAAAACGACACGCGCTCCTTTATTTTTTAAATGAATATAACATGCTACATATTTTATTTTTTTTTTTATTTATGCAAACTAAGTAATGCACAATAAATTTAGCACCATCACTGATTGTTTTATTTAATCATTAACATCAATCGACCTTTAAAACGCCTGGATACAGTTAATTTAATTCAAATCAAAAAAGCCCGGAAAAAATATCGTTAGTTGGACTATAAAATGAAAATTAAGATTATCATTGCACTGTTTGTTGAACGTTTAAAATTTTCCTTTTGTATTGGCCATATTAGTGAAAATAATTACTGGTTAAATTTGAAATAAAATTCCGATATTACCGGACATATCAGCTTGTATCCAACAAAGTTAACAATTCCTTCTAATCAAAAATGTTGGAACTAATAATGAAACTAAAAAAGTATTGGAATTTAAAGTGTTAAAATACCTACTGTTTATAGAGTTGGAATAAAGTTTTGTTAGTTTATAATATTGTCACCTAGAAGTTGAATTGAAAGTGATACAGGCCTACAAGATTTTGTTTTTGGGCAACTGAGTCATTTTCCTAGTGCTCTTCTGCTAAGAGTCAAAATCAAAATTGAAACAATACGTCAGGGTTTTAAGATATTTGAGGTCATATACACGAAAAATAGGATTTTTTTTTTTTTTTGTCTAAAATGGGCTATCACTCTTCTCTTTAATTTTTCAACGTGAGGCATCTTGAATTTTACTTTTGAAAGCTAAGGTCATTTTAAGCCGATACCATTAATTTTGAAGGGGAGGAAGATTACTAAATGATGCAGTTATTAGGAAAGAGTTTAAAGTACGAGAGTCATTCCAGCAGTTTTTGGAAACTAGTTCGAAATTAGCCATATTTAAGGAAAACCATGCTTACCTCCCATACGAATTTGAAAGCTTGAAATTAGGCAAAATTGGCTGAAAACCACGCATACTTGCCATACAACGTGGCGTCATAAAAATAGTGAAACCTTCATAAATTTCACAAAAATTATGTATTGACATGATATTTCAACCATATGCATTTATATTTAAAACTATCACAGGGATTCAAAATGGATAAATTAAAATAAAAAACCACAACTATCCCCTAAACAAGCTGACGTCATCAAAATAATAAAACCTTCATAACTTCGGATATATTATACACGAGTATTACACACGAATATGGGGTCTTTTAAATTCGGTTATTTGGATAATATTAAGTTATTGTTTCGAAATTCCAGAAAAGTAATATATTAAATGGCATTTTACCCTGTAGGGTTAAAATTTTATTCAATGTTGATTGACGTTATATTTTATTCAATTTCGATGTAGTTACAAAAGGCCATAACTTTTATCGTCTCGAAAATCGTAAACGATACAAAATAATACAAAAGTAGATAAGAACTCTAGTTACTAATGGAAAGCTTTGATTTAAATTTGGGCAGATCTAAACAGAAAAAAAATTGCAGAAAAGAATAGCAACATCCAAACAAAAGGCGGTGATTTTTTTCGGTTAACTACAAGTAATAAATAGAAGCAGGCCATGATATCATTCTACTTATGACGAAGGCAGCCACAACCACAACCTACAACACAGACAAGAACCAAAGCGAGCATTGCCAACAAACACGAAAAGTGCAAAAAATGCATGAAATCTTAAAAGAAAATACAGAAAACTTCCCTAATGGTTGATATGGTAGTGCCACGTTTGACAACTGCTTGTGTATAACAGTTTGAGTGTAAGTAGCAAACATAAGCTTGTCGAATGAGTTAACGATACGCTGTGTTCGAAATACATATTTCAGTTTCAATGCAACATCGTTCGCATAGTCATCGTTCGTTGAACTCTTCGTTAGAAATACATAATGAAGCCGATAATCTCGATATGAAAACGATATCTTTTAGTTTGTTGGGTATTGATGTTATTTATATCTTTGCCATCACTACTGACAGAAAACATAGAATAAATCATCAGGGCGGAAAATTAGAAATAAATTTTTCACCTACCAACTGCCATTGCAATTTAAATCCGTTCAAGAAGTGAAAATATTCGAAAGCATATTTGAAGCATATTTAAATGTGATAATTTGTCAAGAAGATATTTAATCACATTTAAACAAATTCAACCGACAAAAATGAATGTGCCGATCATTGGTGAATCAAAAACGATAAAAAGCTTAGTGTGTTAAATGCAACAAAAGATGTGAATGCTGAAGTAATTTGAACTTATTTGACTTACAGCCGAACTGTTCCAGTGTGCAGACGCTGCCCTATGAGGAACGTTGCCAGTTCGTTAAAAATTCAAGTCTTTGCGAGAATGAAAGATATTTCTTCAACTATATAAAACTACTTTACTGTGGATTCCAACCGCATAATGATGTTGAGCAGGCTTTATCCGTGATTGCCATATTGTCCATCTGTGTAGTGATGTTTTCGATACTAGCTACAACGGCTGATAAATTGTGAGCATGAAAAAACGAGTGAAGACAAGAGAGATGTTAAACACATTCCGCAATTCTTTTCTAGTTTCTGTCCCACACTTAAAGTGGTCTCGCTGCGCTTGGGTATGAGTGAACATCTTGCGGGCGTAACATTGCTGGCCTTTGGCAATGGATCTCCGGATATATTCACCAGTCTTGCTGCCATGAATGATGACAACCGTTTTATATTTTCTGACTTGTTGGGCTCCTCCGTATTTGTGTCGATCTTTGTGAGCGGAGTTATTTGTCTAGTTAGTCCATTCCGTATGCAAGCGCATAATGTGCGTGATATTTGCTTTCTAATTTTGGGTATTCTGTGTGTTGACTATTTTGTAATGACCGATAACCATGTGAACATTTTTGAAAGTGTCTGTAAGTTTTAATCAAGCAGAAATTTTTAAGTTCAGTGAAGTTAAACTGGTAAATTTTTTTTTTTTTTTCAGGCATACTTTCAATTTATGTAGCTTATCTTATCATAATTATAGTGGACCAATTACTACTGCAGAAAAAACTAAAAGGTAAGTTTTTTCTGAAAATCTCTCCAGGATAAGAATGCTCTAACAAATTTTTACCTTTTGCCAGATATCGAGAGAAGGCTTGAGCGTCAAAGGTCATTTGCAACAGGTTTGCTTAAAACAGTAAATTAGAAATTATGTGCATAAAGTGAATCCATCATTTTTATTTGAAAAGGTATTTGTTTCATCGGCAATATTGAAGAAATCTTGACTTAACTATTTTGTTTTAATCGGAACAAAATTTTCTCTTAAAGGCACACAGACACTTTTCTTGTGTACATAAACAAATTTTCTGGTCCTAATGGTATAACACCAATTGTGCTAAAAATGTGTACATCGAGACTAGCTTGACCTTTGCGTAACTTTTTCAACATCTCTAACAGAATAGGAGTATATCTATCTTGTTGGAAGGTCGCAAATGTTCAGCGCGTACCTAAGAATGACCACGTACCCTGAGAATTACCGACACATTGCGATATGCTCTACGCTTTCCAAAATTATGAAGAGTGTAATAAACTTCCACCTTATGAATTATCTAGAGCGCAGCGAAGTGCGAAGTGACCGTCACTATGGCTTCCATAGGGCTCGCTCTACTAGTAACCTCATGGCGTTCCTCACAGAGAAATGGAACCATTGTATTCACTTCTTCGGTGGAAGTAGAGTTGTTGCTCTGGATATTTCTAAGGTGTTTCACCGAATGTGGCATAAATCTCTCGTGTCAAAATTAATATGGTGCTTGTGATAACTTTGCTCGATGAATCACGTGATTTCTTAAAAAAGGGTGTCGATTCATGTCGTGGTCGACGGCATTTCGTCCACTGAACACGCCTGGAGTTCCGGAGGGTTTGCTCCTATTGCCAACTTTGTTTTTGGTTTTTATCAACGACCTTCTGTCATTGACTTATAGACCAATTCATTCGTTTACGGACAACAGCAGCATTTGCCATTCATATTCATCGAGTTTGCCATCGAGTTTAATGCGTTGAAGACCCAGTGTTGCTTGCGCTAACTTACCAGCGAATGAATAACCCCTTAGCTATCCTCAATATGAACAGGGTAGATTTTATCTGATCGATCAAATCTTATCTTCGTTGGCATTTTCAATATGTTTCAAAATGATGTGAAAAAATACTTCACTCCAATTGATCTTCGACTGATCTATACCTCATATATTAGACCGAAAATGCAGTACAATTTGTACATTTGGCAGGAGCTTTTTATTTTTATTATTAACGTAGAATACGTTATACGGGAGTGTTAATCTGGAGCACAAAATTTTGAGAAAATGTTTGTCACTTTCATTATAAGTTTTTAATACTTTATGCATGCATTGAAGAAAATTCAAGTATGGTCATAACATATTTAATATGTCTTCTTTTGATTTGTATTTAAATAATCATATTGCTACATATAATTTTTTTTGATTCTATAAGTAAATCAAAATTTAACTCCTTCAAATTTTGTATTAATTTTAATATGCTTTGTGTTTTATGTATTATAACATCATGTGTAAGAGCAGTACGATTATCTGTGTGTTCATCACAGAACCAGTGTGAGAAACGTACACACATATTCCATACAAGCAAGCAGCAACAGCATCGCACACGTACACACATATTCCGACAAGCAGCAACAGCATCGCACTCTGTTCTCTTGCAGTTGCAACCTTAGTTCTTATAATTCTCATTTCGTTTTTGTTGCAAGAGTTGTATAAGAGGTATATTTGGCCGTACGTATTAGCGATTGCGTGCTGAAATAATGCAATTATGTAGGGTGGAGTGACAACTCGACATTTTCCCACGAATTTGTCGCACTGATTGTCATTTGCCTGCATATTTTGCTTTATTATATTTTGCTATAGTTTTATACTATTTTTGACATATGGTGTCATAATTGCACCGACTGTCAAAAGTAGTATAATATTAAGGAACGATAAAAGAAAATAAAGTAACCATGCTAATAGCATTAACGGACGCAGCTGTTTTAACATAGAATACGTTATACGGGGGTGTTGATCTGGAGCAAAAATAATAGAAATTAGATTACGCCATCAGAGGCAGAAAAAGTTGCACCGTTCTGCGCAAGACGTTAGGTCTTTCGTGACGTAGATAGGAAAAGACTCTTTATCTGTTCTTCTCACTGATTTTCTGTTCGTGCAAGAAAAGACGAAAGATAGTGCGAAATAGTTCTGTACGATTTTATTTTTTGCAGCTACAATTGTTTTTTATGTTTTGCTCAGTGAAAAACAGCTGATTTTGACAATGGGTCGATCATGACGTAGGCAGACATGCGCATGGCATAATCTTGTATTTATTATTTTTGAATAACAATGTTAGCAAGGTTGCATAGAAGCTGCGTAAAGCCTTAAACAGTGCGTAACTAAACAAGCGTTTAAAGGTTGTTTAAGGAAATCTATTGAATAAGGCTGTGAATGACTAACGTATTCTACGTCTGACCTATGCGCCCGTGTTATCTAACACAGGCTTGAGCTTTTTTTATTTGGAGCTTCAAAACTGAATTCAACGACGTGCAATATATCTAATAGCGGATGAAAAAATTTCATATTCTCTCAATTCTCTTGGGCATCGACGCAATGTTTTTTGCCTAAGCATTTTGTACAGATACTACTACTATGGGAAGTGTTTGTGAGAGATACATGACATGTCGCCACCAGTTCATATGTTTTCCAGGTCCACTCGGGCAACACACCAAGCCTATCCCTTGATGCTCGATACAACCTCGGACTACCGACATAATTCGTCCCACAGTCGTACAGTAGAATTGTGAAACAATCTCCCTGCGAGCAAGAAAGTGACCAGGCGACAGCTCATTTTGAATAGGAAGAGTAGTAGGCACGGTCAACCAACTGTAGCACATATAACCGTAATATTTGTTTAAGCTCTTAATATGAGAAAGTGGGCAAATTTTTTAAAATCTCTACGGTACATTGCAGCGCAACTAAAGCACAATATCCGGATTGCTGGAAAAATTACCGATGAAGCTAACTTCATATATTAAAGCACTTTCTTTATAAAAGCATTATTTTTCCAATGTGACACAATCAATGTAAGTCACGCCGCGCGAACTGCAGCACATATTTTTTTATTCTATAAGTAAAAAATTTCGGCTTAAGCTCTATGCACACATAATAATGATTAAATCGATTAAATTGCTGAGAAAAAAAAACTAAACTTTTCAGCTGAAAATCAATATAAACTGGAAAAAATTAAATCTGAAGCTCACATAGAATTAGTATCGCGTCATTCGAAGGTTTCTGTTAATTTCGGGGCAACACGCTTAGGTTCTTTTAGAGAAATGAGCAGTAAAAATGATCGTCTTTTTATGCAGTTCATACAATCGTTAAATCCCATTGAAATCAAGGCTTGGCGGGAAAGCGGTATATTTATGCGCATTTCCATGATCTATAAAATTCCAATTAATCTTATGCTGCTGGCTCTAATACCGGTTGTTGACTATGAGAGGAATCGTCATGGTTGGTCGAAATTATTGAATAGTATACAAATTATTACAATGCCATTGGTATTCGTGATTTTGATTTGTAAGTATTTAAAATTGTTATCCTCGTTCAGTATTAATTTCATAAATTTTTCAATAAATAGCTAGCGAAGCACAGTTCTACGAAATGCCCTTATATGGTCTCACGCTAATTTTAACGGTACCGCTTGCTATAGCAACGATTCTGACAACTCGCACTGATATGCCACCATTATTTCATCCCGTAAGTTCAAGTTTTGGATTTTTTTTTCTCATTTTCATAAAGTAAGCCTTGCACTTTTGCTAAGATGCGAATTTTCTAGAAACTCTTTATGGCACATTGTAACACAAGCTGAGCACAACACTTTACGAATTTACAAAAAGACCTTCACCTTAATAAAAGCACTACCGCATAAAATTCCTACTCCTTATAATTGCAGAACATTATAAAATCCTCAGAACAATCACCGCGCACATTAGTTATGACAAAAAAAGTGCGGGGCTAACTTTATGCTTCTTTTATCATCCATTTTCTTAACGCATGTGCTTAGCTTTTTACCGCGTACACCATTATTGGATCAGTCTGTATTATTTACTACTGCGCCTCGGAAATCGTTAATATATTCGACGTTTTGGGCATGGTCACTAAAAGTAGCAACTCTTTTCTGGGCTGCACTCTACTGGCCTGGGGCAATAGCATTTCCGATCTTATCGCTAATACTACAATGGCACGACAGGGCTATCAAATAATGGGCTATGCCGCCTGTATTGGAGGACCACTTTTCAGTGAGTTTCATGACAATTAATAATGAATATTTATAAATTTCCTTGACATGATTAACTCAGATCTGATGCTTGGTCTGGGTATCCCATTTCTTTATAAATCCTGGACTAGCGATGGTTATGAAGCGACGGTTTGTATTAAATTATTAATTATTCTAGATTTCACTTGAGCACTCCTCATTTTACAGATACAACAAGGTACTCTGGGTGAAAATTGCATTGTTTTTTCAATAATTGTTTTATTTTGCATCTTAATCTGGATCATTACCACCGATTTTGCTGCACGCCGTTCACTTGGTATTTACTGTGTATTTTTCTATGGTTTATTCTTCTTGTACGCATTAATGGGTGATTTTAACTTGATAAACACTTATATGCCAAGGGCAGCCGTTGAATATCAGTGAAAACATTTATTAGTTTTATTAATTTTTTGCTGAGATGTTAAATAATTTATGTTTATTTGTTTAAATTAAATAATGAATAGCCTTATCCTTAAATACTTCATTGGGATGTTGTTCTTAATTTCAACCAGAAAGGATCTGATTATATAATTAAATAATTATTTTAAGAGATATAAAATAACACAGGTCGCTATTAAGATGCCTTATGTATAGGGTTACCAGATCAAAATTTGGCTTACGAGGACAACGGATGACAAAAAGGAGGACATTTGTTCTAGGGAAGATGAAAAAGGAGGACCCATAGAGAAACACTATATATTTCCATAATAACAAGTTTATTCAAAAGGAATTCAGAAAAATCTCACTTAAATAAATGTCAAGACATAAAAACTAATCAAACATAAAATAAACGATAAAAGAAAAAAACATAAAGTCATAACAATTCAAGTACCATACATTCGTTAACATCAAAACGAACCCGAAAATAAAACAAAAGAAAACGAAACGAAAAAAATTTGCTTTGTTGCCAAATTGTTCACTACATGGTTGTAAATTTAAGGCAAAAAATCGTCCGTATTGGGAGTGTACGGAATGGCAAAAAAAAGTAATGAGAATAAGAAAAAATAAATGACGGAGAAAAGAAACTATTGCAAAAAAATAGAAAAGATTTTTTATATGTAAAAAAGGACATTTGGGTCAAAAAGGAGGACATGAAATTTTTAATGAAAAATATATATACCATCTGGTAAGCCTACTTATGTAAGTTTAAGGCATAGGCATAAATATGCCTTATGAAGATATAACCTTACTTTTTCATTTCATCTTCTTGTTATTCCTACAATAAATTTGTAGAATGACATGTAGTTGGCGCCACTACCTACGAATACTTATGATTTTGGGAAGTACAACTTATTAGGGGCTTTCACATGGACGTACATGTCATCCGACTTGGGCATGTCCGACGACATGTACGATCATTCGAAAGCAAATGAGACGGTCGGACCGACATGTCGGAAGAAAATCAAAAATTTTTGATTTTTCTGCTGGTCGGTCCGACATGTCCGACGTGTGAAAGCATGTCGGTCCGACTCGCTGCATTTATCATTTCTATAAAGTTATCATCGAGTAAACATCGGCTTATACAAAGCGAAAAAGGCTTTTTACTTCGGTTTTTACCGATGTGTTACGCTCGAGAGTCTGCAAAAAATGAAGTCGTCGCACATGTCCGATCGTTTGAAAGCTCAAATAAAATATTCCCGTTAGTTTGTCGTCGTACAATGTCGGCTGACATGTACGTTCGTCTGAAAGCCCCTATTGATATATGTTACATTCTTATCTATCGTTCCAAGAATTTCCGCCAGCCATTTCTGTTATGCGTTTGCTGGCGCGAGTTGGAAACACAAAGAGGCCTCAAGTTGAAGAGGCGTCCTCTTCTGCGTTGACCACCACCGGGTGTCAAATCGAATAAGCCGATCGGTTTTTATACACTTTAACTATGTCAATGTCGGCGTATAGTTCGTACAGCCTAATGTTCCATCGAATTCGATTGACGCAGATTGACCCGAAGATCTTACGAATTTTTTTTCTCTCAAAGTCTTTTAAAGTATGATATATCATCAGAATTGCTCAATGTCCGGGTTTGTGTTGCATATAATAGGAAGGGCATGTTTAATGAGTTATAGAGGGTGCGTTTTGTTCGTCGAGTGGGCTTTGCTTCTCAATTGCCCACTCATCCCAAAGTAACGCCTGTTGACAAGATATATCGTCAACAGTTTTATATGAATGATATCGTTGGAGGAGTCTATGCTGGATCCCAAGTGGACGAATTCCTTAACTTTCTTAAAGAATTTGCTGTTAACATTAACATGGTTTTCAAGACGCTGGGACTGTTTGTTTGTAGCCACTAAGTGTTTGGTCTTATCTGCATTCACTGCAAGACCCATCTGACTCGAATCTTTTGCTAATCTGGAGATTGCTGCACTGACTTTACGTGTATAATGTGATCAATTATATTGATATCTCTGCTTCTCAATTGCCCACTCAGCCCCAAGTAACGCCTGTTGACGAGATATATCCTTCGTTTTATATGAATGCTGACATCGTTGGAGGAGTTAATGCTGAATCCCAGGAAGACGAAGTCCTTAACAATCTCTAAGAAACAGTTGTTAACAATAACATGGTTTCCAAGACGCTGGGACTGTTTGTTTGGTGACACTAAGTGTTTTGACTTATCTGCGTTCACTGCGCAACCCATTCGTCTCGACTCTTTCGTTAGTCTGGAGATTGCTGCACTGACTTTGCGTGTTGTATGTGGCCAATAATATCGATATCATCAGCATAAGCCAGCAGCATAATACTCTAGTAAAATATCGCGCCACCACGGATCAGCAACTCGAATGATATTCTCCATATTAGGTTGAAAAAAATCTTACGACAAGGAATCACCTTGTCTGAAACCTTTGGTTTGGTATCGAATGGAGGAAAGAAGTCCTACCCAATTTTACATGTGCTGCTGGTGTTGCTCAGTGCTGTTCTGCATAGATGGCTGAGCTTTGCAGGAATACCAAATTCTGACATGGTGGAGTATAGATTATTCCTTATTGGACTGTCGAAGGTGGCTTGTAATCTACAAAAAGTTGAGTGTGTGTCGATTTGTTTCCCTGGGAACTTCTCAAGATTTCGCGTAGCGTAAAAATCTGGTCGATAGTATAAGTAGACTTGTCTGAAGCCACACTGATAAGGTCCAATCAGGATCACATTTCAGGATAAGTTGGAGCAAATGCTGGGATCACCTTTCTTTTGGATAGGGTTGAACTCATTCAGATTCCAATTGTTTCAAATGCATTCTTCAAAATTGTCTTAATTTTTATACATAAAATATTATTTAAATATTGGTGCTTCCTACAAATCATATGGCTTCATCAATTGCGATTTTCAAGTATAAGAAAAACAGAAATAATGAGGACTTAAATAAAATTCAAATTTGTTTTTTAAGAAACAATGGGACTTATACTTTTGGGAACAATTTTATTAATTTTTTGTTATTTTTTCATGGAACATTTACATATATCTCAACATTTTGGTGTATTAATTCAAATTTATCTTTTTTATTTTTATTGTTTATTTATTCAAGTTTTAAACTTATTTCTAATTTTTTAAAATTTTTTTATATGTATATAATTAGTTTTACATACATATATGAGCATTTGTCTAGTTTTTTTTAATTAACGATCATTTTAAAAACTCAACAATATCTTTTTTGCAATAACAACTATATTAATTTCGATACCTTAATGCATAATGGCATCAGTCCACTTTTTTGAACTTTTCAAAGTGATAAAAAGGGTTGTGAAAACGCTATAACACAAATAATTCTCTTTCACTATTGTGATGATACAGAGCTTTTGAAAATAAGTCAAAATACCAATTGTCATTGTTGCATATCTTCAAAATGTTGGTAGGCGATGCAGATGACTGAGATTCATTGTAGTCTGTGGAGAAACTGGTTTTCTAAAAATGTGAGCTAGGGCCCTTCTAGGGTATCAGGTTTGTAGATGTTTGAAAAAAAAAATCAAAATTAACTATTTTCCTTAGTTTGGCACATTATGGAGAATAATATGGCTTACTACATAATACTATAATACTCTAAACTACATATATTCAGATAGTTTTTGTATTTGAAATAAAGAATTTCCTAGAAATTTCGATTCACAAACTGCATGTTTCGGTTTTCCCTTATATTTTAGCAACGTCAAACAATTATAAAAGATTTTTTTTTAAATTCTTGAAATAAAATACAAGATATAATGGCGATAAACGTTCCACAAAACAAAATATAAGAAATAACAAAAACCACATTTTGTCCAATCTGGTTAGAGAAATCATTCCTCGTACTCTGTGTAGAGCACTCTTTCATTATATTGCCCTGTTTATTACAACTTATGGCACACTCCTTGCTAATTTCTGCCTCTAATATAGTGTTCTAATCGTTATACACCCTCTAATCGTTATACACCCTCCACTCTGAGGCTGTATCTCAATTAACACATAAACTTCTTTCAAATCTCGTTTTCTTTACTATCGTTCCCTGATAAATGTACCCTCTTATTGTACAAAACCGCTAAAATACACCTACGTATACAAATGACTTCATTAATTAAATATGCTTCTCACTGCCCAACTCTAACTTCTGGTTAACTCTTTTCTACTCCTCTCTTCAATATCTAATTTTCCTACAACTCCTTTTCACTAAACGACTAAATGTGAAACGTCGCTTGTATACGCTGTTGAGTACCGTCCTTGCGGAAATAGATGTGTCTGAGGACGAGTCTTGCCCAGTGGAGGTGCTCGACCACCATTCTTGCGTTCCATTTCCAGCGGTCGACGATTGCGTATTAAATCATTGTCGCCCGGCCAAGCACACTCGGGTCCACGTGCTGCCAAGCGCGGTAGACGGCTGCGATCTACAGCAAAACTTATGGTACCCGGATTATTGGAGTTCAAACCCACGTTATACTGACGCTGCATGGCCAGAGAAGCACGTATGGTTTTACGTTTCTGTGTGTGTGGAAAGTCAAAAGGTTGCATAATTATTTAATTTAAGTACAGAGCCTTTAACCAACCCACCTCGATGGTACCACGCCACTTGTCGGCAGCGTGGCGCGCAATATCCAGACGTTTTTGCTTTTTAACCTGATGCTTTTTATAGACCACTTCTATGATAATCAAACCAACGCCACCCGCTATGCCAGCAGCCACGAGAATAAATACTCCGGCCATATTTTTGAGACCCAAAGTATTGGGTGTTTTCTCGAATTGCTCGCACTGTTTGTCATTCCCATGGAATATCCACTGCTTGTCCATGGCCTCCATAAAACCACCTGTGGGTGAAAGAAAAAAAAAGCTCGTTAAAGGAAAAACTAATTTTTTGTAAATAATCATTGGAGTAATACGGACTTTCATGAAACTCCAAAATAGCCAAAGTAACCGCATCGGTCCAAGGTGAACCTTTTTGTAAACCAATGCCATAGCCACTGCGTCCAAAGAGTTCTCCTGCTGTAACCAGCTCACAATCTTTTGAAGCCTCATACTCGAGACGCGATGAGTCCCAAATAAAAGCCATTAGCTTGCTAAAGAGGAGTTTAGCGATAAAATTGCACCGCCAATTAATATGTTTTTCGAAACACTTACCCATTCTTTACATCGCGTATTGCCTGCTCGGCAGTGTTATAGTTGTTTGCCTCCATGGTGCGATACATATTCGAAAGCTCCACCTGCCGTCGGAAATACATGTCCACCGATGAGCCCTTTACCGTGGCGCATGTCAGATTCTCCATGGTATTTCGCAAACGTGCATCATTTATACCGCTCAGCTTGGTTTTTGGTCGCTCCAACACAAGGAAAGCCGCCAAGTTAGCAGTGTAGGAGGCTACGATGATCATCGCAAAGCCAGCCCAGACCATACCCAAGACGCGTGCGGAAAAGCTACGTGGCGTACCCTCACCAATTCCACTGTTGAGCAACACACCCCAAGCGAACCATATCGCAGAGCTCAGATTTAAGGCATCCTCCTCCGTGCTATCGGCATGTGACAGTTTGAAGCGGCCGAAAGGTGAAAACCTATGAGAAAATAGCTTATTAAATATTCTTTTAGACTTGCTCGAAATAAATATAGCGTACCTATCCAACAAGTAGAGCACCAGTGCCACTACATGCACCGACACAACTACCAAAATCCACAACGTATTGCTGAAGGGTTGCAAAAAGGATACCAAAGTGCTCGACCGTGAGGGTTTCTTCTCGAGTATTGTGATGCCTTGATACTTGAACGGTTTGGAGAATTCAATAAATTCGGCACGCTCGGGATTAATAGTGAGCGGTGCTACAATCATATCGGCGCGTTCATTTACCAGCTCAGCAATTAAACCAGTCCACTCCTTCTTTATGCTGAGAGTGCCAGATGTTTGATTTTTAAGTATATAATGTCCGAATTGACCGTCGGGTGAAAGTGCCAAATCGTAGGTGAAGTTAATGCGATGCGATAGCGCAATCAACAGATCGATGCAGTAGCCACGACAGCAGTGGTAGTTTTCTGGAAAGCAGAGAAAGTCAAGTCGAAGAATTGTTTTGGAATAAAAAGAGGTCTATTGAGTCCTACATTAAAACTACTTCGTAGACACTTTTCTGACATGGCCGATGGTTTCATAACCAGAGTCTTTTCTTGTATGGAAGTATAGAAACGAGAATCTATGAATAGAAATATTAAACACTAGGCTTTTGAGTGGCGACACCGACAACAAACCCGTCAATTGAGGTAATACCCAACGTTTAGGTTTTATTGCCCGACATTGCATGTAGTAAGTATCAAGTCTTAACTTAAACAACCATATCTCCATACAAATCAAACGGAGGTTAACTCGTTGACAACGGTTTTGAGTTTTGACTCAGTAGGCAATTGAGAATTAGCGTCTTCTTAAGTAAAAATAACAAATCTCTTTGGTATAAAATTGGACTCGTATGACCTATTTTTAACGACAGAATTCTGAAGATTGATCAATTCTGATGAAAGAACTTTGAAAGCTTTCGAGAGCATGATCCTGCTCCAGATCCATGGTCTGATTTTTGCTAAGGGTAAGTATCATAACCCATGGAATAACGATCTGTATGAGTCTCAAGTCAACAACATTAATTTCGCTGGGTCTGTCATGGGCCAAGATCGAAACACGGTTGTAACCGTCAATTGAAAAACTAACTTATCCTATTTTTTGAATGACACTTCTAGAGTACAGATAATCAAAATATTTCCGATTAAAAAAACTTTTTGCCATAATTCGGACTCATTTTGTCAATGGCGCGTTTTAATTTTTTCTTGAGTTGAGGATTGTTATTTGGATAGGCACACCAATAACATTTTATTATTGAAAAAATGCCAAAGAAAGAAGTCACGTGTTCTCAAATATGACAACTAAATTCACCACTATGCTCCAAGACAATTTCTAACCTTCTCCGTACTCTTTCACTATCTTTTGAGTTTTCAAAATTTCAACGAGTTACTCGTTTGTGTTATTTTCCATGACTGCAATTCCATGATTGTTTATGACAGCTATTAATAGAGCTTCATGTTTGTATAAAAACAATATAATATGGATTAAGAAACCATTAATTTTTTTGATATTCTGCAGAATGATGTCTTCGAGAAGTAGTTACCGGGTCAAAAGTAAAAGATTTACAAAATCCTAAAAAAAAATAGAGTTGGAAAATAAGGGCACCAGAAGATCGGAAAAATCTATTGTCGAATATGGACATAGAAGGCTCAAATCTACCAACAAATTTTAATTTTAACCGTTCATAGTAATACTCTTTATTAAGTCTGATTAAAGTTTCGCCAAAATCGGTTAAAAACGATGGGTGTCAGAGCTTAAGAAAGGAAAATATTTACGTTCGAAGGCACACTACGATAAATCTTCGTTCCTTTGGTAAGTGTGAACACCCCACAATGTTATTGAATCGTCAACCGAGATCACTGATTTTGATACTCTATTACAATTTACCTGTTCCATCGGTAGCATTAAAGTAGGGACAAGGTATTTCATCAAAATCGCAAGACACCTCCTCATCAGCCAACTTGCGAACGTACACAAAAGGTTTCTCCTCAATGGTGAGCACCTTAAGATGTGTGGGAATCATGATGCCTTCAGGAATCTTCGTCTGCTTACCCGGCCAAAGGATTTGACTATCATTAATTTTCAAACGCATTTTGGCCTTATCCTACAACAACAACAGCTTCCACACATTAATTTCTATTGATATAGTGAGGGTTAAATAACTTACCGCATCATAAAAGAACTTGCCAACAATTTGTTTTTTCTGTTTATCTCGTATATTTATGACATCGTAGCCGGCATAGATACGATCCCCGTTATCGTCAAAGGCCACCTGACCCGTTTCACCGGTAATATTGCGAGTCTTAAGATGTTGAAAGAGACGCTTGCCTAAATGTACAAACATTTTATTTAGTATGAGAATGATTTATGTCTCAACCAGAGCAATCTACCTGATTCCCAATTGACGCCAGAATCACCGCAATCTTTTGGCGCCTCGGTTATTGTTTCATTCGACATCATCTCTTTAATGGCCGATGCAAGCACATAAACGCTGTCCTGTGTCATAAAAAAAATAAACCTTACAAATGTTATATCCTCAAGCTGAATATTGAACAAAACTGACCCTTATGTGTCCTTTCTCATTGTTGGCATGCTCCAGTTGTAAACCTAAAATACCGTCTGGTGTATTGTTTGCATCCAATGCCTGTTCGGTAACAATCCAAACGTGACCTGCTTCAGTCATATTATAAAGAGCTGCGTCGCGGAAAATCACCTGTGCGTCCTCGGTGCTGAAAGAAAAAGCAAAAAAAAAAATAAGTGTGTATTGGCTCATTTAAGACAAACGTGAGCATAAAATATCATTGTCGGTTTATTTTCTGGCACATATTAATTGAATACACTGCTTACTTAACACCTTACCTTGCATACATTAAATAAACTCTTGACTGCGCTGTTTTCATATCAATCAAATGCTCCGAAAAACTCTCCAATTTCGGTTCAAACTCGATAATCATCTCAACTGTTGCTCGAACATCGATGTCATCGTAATTGGTTTGGGAAGTTGTTTGAAAACGTCCCAATATTGCACGACCATCCGTGTCGGAACTATGAATTATGATCACCTATTAAAGCGATAAGCAAAAAAAAAAAAATAAAAAAACAACTTTTTCACAAATGGACGAATAAAAGTGAAAAGCAAAAAAAGCAAAATAATATAACCACCTCACCACCCATGCAAACAATAACAAAAGCATGAAGCCTCTCTATCTCTTCATACCTTTGTGTAGCCAAAATGGCTAAGCATTTCCAGCCAGACATCGGCCTGATGATAATACGGCGGCACGGTGCGCAAAAAGGAGACATGAATATTTTTATCGGAAAATGCAGCATCTCGGGAGGATATGCCAATTACTGGTATCTGATAGAAGCCGCTTGTGTAGCTGACAGCAGCAGGGGATAAATCACCTGAGGTTTGTTCGTGTGACACAACGACAGCGTAGACCTAGTCAGAGCGAAAAAAAACAGGTGGTTTATACAAGCTGGCAATCGTTTAATAATAGCGATAATTCAAGTATTTTTAAGAAGTCCTGTGGTGAAAACGTGTGTGCATATAATAAATTAGAAAAAAAAATGTCTTTATGAAAGTGATATGTGTTGTCAAGGTCAATGAGAAACGGGAAGTGATAAATTTGAAGATGTATTTTCTTGCTCTTTCTTGATGTATATATTATTCTCTTTATAAAGAGTTATGCATTTGTGGTTTCGGAAAGTACAGCCCAGGCTTTTGGCAGCTACTAAATGTTGTCATTCATTAGGTTTTTGTATTTGTGAAAGGTTCGCCATTTCAAAATATGGACGGTTTTACCACAGAAAAACGCGTTAAAATTGTTGATTTTTGTTAAATTCTAATTTTTCGGAGCAAATTTTCTCAGCGATGAAAATATCAGCCCATCTCGCGCTAGAAAGATACGTGAATAAGCAAACTTGACATATATGGCTCTCTGAAAGTCCCCAAGCAATTTCGGAAAAGCCGTTGCATCCGCAAAAAGTGACTGTCTGGTGCGTATTATGGTCTGGCGGTGTCATTGTCATTGTTTTTCTTCCGTCGTATTTTTTTGAAAATGATCAAGAAACAAACGTTACAGTCAATTCTGAGTACTATGGCCGCGTATTAACCGATTTTTTTTTCGGTGAGAAATTGAAGATATCGATCTGGACGATATGTGGTTTCAACAAGTTGGGGTCACAATCCACATAAAGCACCAATTTGGGATTTGTTGCAACAGAAATTTCCAGAACGACTTATATCTAGTTATGTTAATTGGCCTCCAAGATCGTGCGTTTTGACGCCTCTTAATTTTTTTTATTTTTGTGAGGCTACGCTAAATATCGTGTTTACGTGAATAAACTTCAAACTTTAAAGCAAATAAAAATCAACATTCGTAAAATCATGACCGAGTTGGGCACAAAAATCATCGAAAATTACCTCAAAAGGATTGAGTCCTGCAAAAACTCTAGTGAAGGACATTTAAATTATATTGTATTCCACGTATAGTGGCAAAATCCGAACATTATCGAAATCTGCATTTTTAGTGTTTTGTTTTTTTTAAAGCTGTACTTTCCGAATTAGAAAATGTAGAAATAAGTGTGAACATTTTTTATATAAAGCGTATTTTTTTAGACAAATCTTCTTTTGAGGTATTTTGAGGTATTGTGGTATTTTGTGGTAATTTGAGGTATTTTATGGTATTTTGAGGTATTTTGTGGTATTTTGAGGTATTTTTGTTCCCACGCGTGGTATATATCGCACATGTGGTATTTTTTCCCACGCGAGAGATTTTTACCACAAAATACCATGGGAGTTACCAAATCCCACAATCGCTGAAAAATACCATAAGTACTATTTATAGTGCTTTTCTGGCAACTATGGTATTAACGTGGGTCGTTTTTTCGGGCGGAAAAAAAAAATTTGTTTTAGACACTTATATTCTGGAAGTTTGATTTAAGAAGATCTTAAAATTAAAAAAATTATGCCTAAAATGGAAGTGTGGAAAAAGGAAGGAGCTAACAACAAAATAACACAACTTCAATATGCTCTGATAGCGGTAAACCGCTGTGATCGAATTTCGAAGAAGCACATGAGTTAAGGCTATGCCCATGGTATAATAATACAAGGTAGCATTGACAACTGCTTATTTTCTCTTCTACAAGAAAACATCTCCTGTCAAAAACAGCTTTTTGTGTATATGCATCTGCAGCTGCTGTGGTTGTTGTTTTTTTTTCACTTCAACGTTTTCAACATTGTTTTTTGTTTTCAATGGCGGATTGTAAGCGCTCTTTTTTTGAGTAAATTTTTTGACAGAAGATGTTTTCCCAAGCAACTGTCAATGCTACCTTGTATTATTATACCATGGGCTATGCCTAAAAGTATGATACGATCTGGGTTAACCTTGATATAGGGTGCATCGAAGTAAATAAGAACTCAGTCACTATTGCGTTCTCTCTGTCAAAATAAATTCCGGGTAACTTTCTCGGCATAATTGGCAGTATAGGCAGTATAAGTACTCGTAGAACGTAAGTAGCTTGAGTGGACCACAGTGAAAAGTCATGCAAAGACTACTGATGAGTTGGTGTAGCGGCCAACGAAACAGTCTGTATAGTCAAGCTGTGTGATTTGCTCTATACAGATCCATGGTTGAATAAATAAGGTTGTCTCGTGGCTGATCGTACTCTCTTCTCAGTACCCATAATTGTCAAAATCAATGAAAAGATACAACAACAACTTCATCGGCTTTGCATGTTAATAATTTCCCCTTTCAGATTTTGTATGAGCTGTCAACTTCGATTTGACATTTATGGGAACTCACTCTCACCCATGCGACAACCTTATTTATTCAACTATGTACAGATCCGTTGTTGTTGGTTGTTGCTTTCTTTGTCTTCATGTTGTCTTGTTGTCAACATACTTGGCCTGAAGCTCAAATTTGTTTTCAGTAAAAATGATGAAAGGTCATATTCAAATATTAAGATTATAAATCTAGTAGTTATTGCAAAATGGGTTTTGCAGCTTAAAAAAAAACTGCAAATACATTTTTTAAAACTTCGACGCCCACTACAAATTTTTCAAAGATTTTCTCAAAAAAAAAACTCTGTTACCTTGTTGATTGTACCACGCTATATACCTGCAAGTTTCTCGAAAAGATTTTTTACCGTATAATTTATGAGGAGAAAAGAGTTTTCCTTCAAAATATGCTTCAATTAAATTGAGTTAAAAATTTAAACTAAATAATTTTTTTTTATGTTATTTTTTTATTTAACTAAATATGGTTTTATATGAATTTAATCAAACCACCAACCAAACTGCACCGCATTTTGAGGCCCACATTAATTTTGTGGGACCTATTCGTTTGGTAATTAAAAAACAATATTTTGGATTTATGTAAAGTTTTTAGTTTGTTACTATTGCATATTTCCAGCCCACATGTGCTATTGTGCAAACTATGGACTATGATGAACGTTGCGATTATGTTCTCTCAACAGAACAATGCGAAGATAACGTGTACATCTTTAATTATTTCACTTTTCTGTACTGCACAATAAGTCCGACAAATCCGTTTGCAATGCTTTGTGGTGTATCCATTCTGCTGCTTATCTGTACTTATTTGTTCCTCATTTTGGGCACAACGGCGGATGGATAGTAAGTTTTTGTTATTTTGTTTTAATTTTTTTTTTTTTGCTTTTCGTTTTTAAACCTTCATTATTCTATGTACAGTTTTTGTCCAGCACTCCAAGTCGTCTCAAAAATATTGGGCATGAGTGAGAATGTGGCTGGTGTAACGCTGCTTGCTTTTGGCAACGGTGCCCCGGATTTATTTACCAGTTTTGCTGGTCTCGCTGGTGAGACACGAACCATCTATTCAGATATCTTTGGTGCTGGTTTCTTTGTCGTATCTGTTGTTGGTGGTGCTATTTTAACTTTAGTGCCGTTTACTGTACCAGCTGCAAGTTGTCTAAGAGACATCTGCTTTTATCTTCTGGATGTGCTCTTCATTGACTATTGTATTAAATCGGATAGCGCAGTAACGCTTGTGGAGAGCACAAGTAAGTACGATAAAAATTGATCTATTGTGTTTGATGTTTTAATGTCTTGTTCTTTGCAATTTAAATATACATATGTATATCGCTCATTACCTAAAGTAACGTCACAATTCAAATGTCGTACACTCTAGATATTTACACAGAATCTTTAGTGACGACACCTTCTTTACTTACTACGTGAGAGCCAATTTCAGTTTTAAAATTACCTAATTTACAAGAGCTTATGTCTGAGTTTTACTTTATGTAAAAACAATGAGCTTGGACTCTAAGGTTCTTCTAAAAAATAGTGGAAAATTCCGTATTGAGACGTCATTTTGAAAACCGTTGGGACATTTCCTATATCTGTTCAGAATATAAAGTGTTTTTTCTCAAAATTAATTTTTTTAAATTTGGCGTTATAGAAGAAAATTAGTGATATACATATGTTATAAGCATATTTTTATCAATGCACCAGGTTGTTCAATAAGTTTCTAGAATAGAAACAAAAAATGTAGTTTTATAGCTTGAAATGGTTTTTATTATTCAGTATATTCTCCGAGAAGCTCAATACACTTGTTCCAACAGTCCTCTAATTAATGGATCCCATCGCTAATCGTAATGACCTTTTTGAAGGTCTCCAAAATACCCATCTCTCGCTGCTAGCGCCTTTTCGTTTGATGTAATTTTTTGAATTTTTTGAGATGTGAGAACAGCCAAAAGTTCGTTTGATGTAATTTTTTGAATTTTTTGATTTTAGCTATCGTTTTTTGACTTTTGTGAGCGGATGCGTTGTCCTTATGAAAAATACTTTTTCTTCTGCAAACCGGGTCTTTTTTGACGAATCTTTTCATCGAGCTGATCCAAAAGGTTCCAATAATATTCAGAATTAATTAAGTTTTTCTAGTTTGGAGATAATCCACCAACAAAATCCCTTGCCATAACCTTCTATGCAGATTTTTGAACACGAAGGTTTGCTTAGGAGTCAAAGTACCAGGTTCACACCACTCTATAGATTCTTGTTTTGATTCAGGATCATGCTAGTAGACCCAAGTCTCATCCATAATGATGAATCAACGTATAAAACCCTTTTTATCCTTTTAAAACGCTCCAAATGTTGTTCAGAAAGTCTCATTTGAATGTGTTTTTGTTCCATTGTTAGCGAATGCGACACTCATTGTGCACACACCTTTTTGAAAGATGTCAACTGCTTCTATTAAATCTTTCTCAGTCAATAGACGATCTTCCAAAACCATATTTTGTATTTTTGCTTTGATTTCTGGTGTTGATGAACTTTTTGTACGACTACGTTTGAACTCAGCAACCCAGTTGAACATTGTTGCAAGTGAAGATGAGGAGTCCTTATACACTTCATATAATTGTTCATGAATTTCTTTTCACCAGGTTGTGCAGCTTTCAAAAATAAAAATAAAATCCTTGATTTTGATTTTTTCCATATTAAAAAAACTTGCCACCTCTACTTTGAGCAGCTTTAAATATAAGACTGAGTTGCCAGCTCTACATGACACTTTACGCGTGTTCATAAGAAAGTAGTAAAATTTTTAGAAAATAAAATGGCGGACGTATTACCGCCATCTATGCGTCATTCTAGAAACTAATTGAACAACCTAGTATGTATATTAGCTCATTACATTAACATTGTTTTTTAATTGCAGTGATCCTCAGCATCTATGTATTTTTCCTGTTTTGCGTCATTATGGATCAATATCTCTTAAAACGCGCTGCAAAAAGTAAGTTTCCTGGGAATTTTTTCCTTTCGAAAACATGTCACAATTTATTGATTTTATTTGATTAGATCTTGATTATACCGTAGGAACAATACGCCTTATGTCTTTTTAATGAAGTCGATATATTGAGAGAAGTTCATTTAAATAAACTTAATTGAAATAACGCCCAAAATTAAAAGAAAAAAGGACCAACATTTCCGAAATCTAAAACGTAAAAAATTTCTACCTGTCAAAATAGCATCGTCCTTTTTTCGTTCTCTAATTTATACTATTTTTGATAGTTGGTGCAAGACGTACAAATTGTCACTCCTACCTTGTATAATTATATCATGGTCCCGGTGCTGATCGTTCTCTCTTCTCAGTACCCGCAATTGTCAAAATCAATGAAAAGCAACAACAACAACAACTTCATCGGCTTTTCATGTTATCAATTTTCGTTATAAATTGTAAATGTTAACAATTTTCGTTTTCATATTTTCATTTTCAATATACAACGTCACTATTTCGGTGCGTTGTTTTTCTCCAATATGAGCCTACCTTGTAATTGTATGAAGGTGCAAAGTATGTTCATTCTTGCACTCTGTCGGTACAGCGTTCACCGTGCAAAACAGTGTTGCTAGAGGATGAAATTAAAGATTTGGGCATTTAGTAGCTAAAAAGTACGATTTTTGAGGAAAATTGCTACTATTGTACTATAACAGAATAAAGAAAATAGTTGTAGGACACCCTTGTTGAAATAAAGTTTAGGAGAAAAAATAGTTCAACTCATGATACAATTACAAGGTAGGCTCATATTGGAGAAAAACATAAGCTAGATGACAAAATCAGCTGTTGATTTCGAGTTTTGCCAATTATTGTTTTTGTTTTTATATTTGTTTAGCTTTGCTTTTATAAAATTTCCCATTTGAGCAGCCATTTTAAAATGAGCCTAACTTTTTATTGTATCATGGTCGCACTGAATGAAATGTCAAAATTGGCTCGTCGATGATACAATTACAAGGTAGTCTTATATTGGAGAGCAGGGTGCGCTAATTGTCAAAATCAGTTGGGTATTTCGAGTTTTCTAATTGTTATTTTTGCTTTTGTCGTTTGACGTTTGTAGCTACTACAGCTTTGTTGTTGCAAAACTTCTCATTTCAGCAGCCATCTTAAAATGAGCTTACCTAGTAATTTTAATGAACTCGCTTTTAATTTTCTGCCGTGTAACCTACCAGCATACAAAGAGAGTTGAAGAGAGTTAAAAAGATTCATTGAACGCCGATGAAATAAATGGTCACTGTGTAACATGAGTTCAAGAGATAGGCGTATGGACAACGGGTGTTTTATTTTGACTTATCTGTGAACTTTGTCATTTTTACATCTATGGCAATTATTTGTCGTTGTTTACTTTGACGAGTGAACAAACTGAACAATATTTCTACCCTACCTACCCTGTAATTGTAAAATGATAAGGCCCAATCCGTAGATAAACTTTTAAAACTAAGCCATAAGTATTGTTGATCAAAAGGCATAAAAGAGAAAAACAGTTTTATCAGATCTGGAGTTAATACCAATTAGCCAATTTTAAATTAAGGCCTGTTCAATAAAAGTACCTAGTTAATTATTACAAATAAAAAGTTAATTAACTCGGTTTTATTTTCGTTTAAAGATAACACAAGATACGCAATAAGAATTACCGGTTCTTAATTCTCAATTATTACGTTTTAACTGTTCAAAAGTTAATTATAACGATGTAAATGTCAAGTGTTATCCCTACATCCGGTGTTGTAAACAAATCAGTAGTTTTAATCAGTACATAAGTTCGAATTTTTTACTTTTAAGCAACAGCTCAATCATTATTTTTATCTAACTTGCTGATCAATGTAACCGTTACTTTTATTATTTTCTATTGTTGCTCTCTCAACAGTTTAAATTGAAGTAATTTATCTGTAAATGTTATTTCATGTTATATAGTTGTTTTTCTTATTTGTTTCAGAACTTGAAGCCGAAGGCATGGACGGTAATACATAATAACTTTGCTAAAAGTAATTAAGACATTGTAATAAAAATAATTTTTAGACTTTTTAACCGAAAGGCTCGAAGGCTCAAGAAACGACGGAGAAGGAGTAATTGAAATACGTAGTAGGAGTAGTAGAAAATCAGCAGCCAGTATGGCTTCCGAGAAAATTATTCTTCAGCAAAATCCCATCAGAGGACCAAACCATCGATTATTACCACAATTGGCCGAAGCTTTACAGCCATTTGATGAGGATGAGTGGAATGAAAATGGCGGTGTTATGCGTATCTTCCAATTGCTAAAGATACCGATACTTTTTGTGCTTACATTTCTCATACCGGTGGTAGATTATGATGCACCGCGTAATAATTGGTGTAAATTATTGAACTGTATGCAAGTAATAATTTTACCAATGTTTGTATGCATAGTATTGTGTAAGTTAAATATTGTAAGACTTCGTATAACACCTGCACTTATTTCATTTTAATTTATTTCAGTTGGAACTGGTGGATTGTTTGGTATACCTTTTTTAGTATATACGCTGCCGATATCGGTACCAACAGCTGTATGTATGTTTATAGCGAGCAGAACGGATACAGCACCACCGTTTCACAGGGTGAATAGACGACTTACACACACACTTTAAATTGTCTATGGCCGTGTGCTATTCGGAAACTTTTCACTCATGGTAGGAATATACTGAGTTGAATACAATTTTTGTCTCTTGAAATAAAATTGTAATTTTTGCTGTGCCAGAAGGACGATTAAATTTTGACAACTACAAAATTTTACATTTTAGATTTCAGTAGTGTATTAGAGCAAAAATTTAATTTCATTTGCAAAATTGTTAATAATACTGAAAATGAACAGAATTTTAAGCAAATATTTTCCATTTATTTACTACTCACGAACTCACAAGTGTTGTTTTTTTTTCTATTTTTGCTTATGTCAAAGATTCTCTTTCCGATTTTTAAAATGTATACTAGCCTCTGAGGCTACATGAATTTTTGACAATCATATTCACCTCACAAGTGCCAAATATTCTCATTCAGACTGTCAAAATTTCATTATCCAAGTGAAAAGTTTCCGAATAGTCGGCCCATATAGTGTCTTTGATAACTCAGACAGTTTAAGCTCGACTTACTGCTTTAAATAACATTTAAAATGTTACCTAGATCATTATTTTAGAAACTAACGGAAAGAGCTTAATATGCACATTGGTATCATTATTTCTTGACCTACCTTACAAACTGTTTGAATCTGTCTACGGGACATTCCTGCACAACACAACACATTTATCGAATATCTGAAATAAATTCATTGCGGAGTTAACTTCTCCCCTAAAACGTGGCACTTGACTGCCACCCAAGAGGCCCCGGGTTCAAATCCCGGCCAGGCCATGGTCCTACGCTTTAATCTTGCTACATTTCTTTTCTAATTTCTAATCAACTGAAATTAAAAATGCACCAATACTTCAAATAAATACTCAAAACTTGGTGGCAAAGACGTTTACGGAGAGCATCGCTTAGTAACTTGAATTGACTGAGGTGAAGGCCGGGCCGGATAACACTTGCCCCATATTTATAAATTTATACGACTTCCCACCACGCTTAGAACATCTAATACATGCTATACTTAATTGTCCCCTCCTTTCATCAATATATCACCCCATTTTGAACCAAGGCAGACTTGACTTAATAAGTTTAACAACTGAAATCCTTGATTCAAAGCTTTAAAAAAAATTCTTCTCTTACATGAATTTTATCCATATCTTTACGCTTTAAATTTTAGTATCTGTCCTGTTTGGCCGCTATTGGGGCGGTTTTTACGGTTTATGGCTGCGCTGCTGAGATTATAAGCGTTCTCGACGTACTTGGAGTGACCACATATCGCAGTAATTCATTTCTGGGCTGTACATTGCTTGCTTGGGGCAATAGTGTTGGTGATTTGGTTGCAAATACTGCCTTGGCGAGGCAAGGTTATTATAGAATGGGTTTTGCCGCATGTTTGGGTGGACCTCTTTTTAGTAAATATCAATTTTTCTTTCTCTAAGTAATGACGCTTAGTTTGCAAAAATAACCAAATAATGTAAGTTAGTTTAAAAATAACATGTATTTTGAAAAGTTGTGCTCATTGTACTCATGGGAATATTGAAATTATGACTCTTAATAAGATCATGACTTATTTCGAATTCAACTTCGCGATCGATTTTGCTCCAAAATTCATCTCTAGTGTCGGAATGGGCAAACGCTTTAAGGTGCGTAGACTGTTCGATGCCAATTTTATGGGCTGCATGTTTCAAGGCTCGAATCCCAGCGGATAGAACATTTTTTTATTCGAAATTATTTTTTCTGATCATCCGCCACCTCTCTGCAGCCAAGCCGCAGAGAGTAAAAAAAAATGCTAGTTGAGCATCCTGAGAACATGCACATTAGCCATTCGGAGTCGGCAATAAGCTAAAAGGTTATTTCTCGTTCTCGCTGAGTACTTTCTTGCAATATTTTGTTAGACTGTTTTTGCAAACTAGGCCGGCCACTGAACTTTATTGAGCATTTTTAAAAATATTTTTTTCACTTTCGTTAATAGATTCGCTGATGAGCATTGGTGTGGCTTTTACATATAAATCAATATATGATCCGGACTCGTTAAAAGACGTACGTAGCAAAACTATTCTAAGACAAAACATTCGTTGAATTTTTATATTTCTTTATACAACAGCCTTAGGCCGCGTTTATAGTGCTCGCCGACGTGCAAAACGTAGTTGACAACATTGTCCAAACAAAAAAACTGAAAAAATAGCCAGTTGCAAGCAGCAAGTATGCAGTATAAACTCCACCCTCTCAATAAAGTTGCTTCCATCTGCAAGCACAATCTCGCACCAGCTTCAGCGTGCACTTTAAGCGCGACCTTAAAAGCTTAACAAATTTTTTAAAGATAATTTTTTGAAAAATACCATATCTATTCCGTATGTCATACAAGTATTACGCATCTCCTATGTTTATCTCCATTTATAGATTGGTGAAGGTACAATGGGCGAGAATTGTTCGATTTTGTTGATTATATTGCTAGGCATTTTACTGCTTACTATCACAACAACAAATTTCGCCTTACGTCGCTGTATTGGAATCTTTATGCTGAGCACATATATCATCTATATGACATACGCATTATTGGGCGAATTCGAGATAATACACACATATGGAACTGATCATAAACAGGATTTGAAAGCTGAACCGGCACATGAGTAATATTTATTTTTTTATATATACATAGTTTAAAAACAGAATATTTTCAAATCAAATGGGTGTTGTAAAATAAAAAATTCAATGTGTATGATATTATTTAAAATACTTCTCTTATTATAATGACGTGGGTATTAAATAAATTCAGAATGAGTCTCGAATTATATACTTACGCGTTTCTCTATGAGCTTGTCACATACATTGAAGACTGTTTTTATGGGATTCTTATCCATGCGTATGGTCTTGTCATAGTAGGTGACTTTACGCGGTACATATTGTTGATCGAAATTCAAGTGCTGAAAAACAAAAATTACAAAATTAAAATTTTTAAAAATTTACTAATTGACACATTTTATAAAAAGATATTTTGCTTATATTTATTCAAAAGACATAAACTTACTGCAATTGTTGTGCGAAAATGCTCTTCACTCTCATTATCGCTCAGTACCCCGCCGATATTGTAAGTTGATGGATTTTCAGAACTCTGTTTTTGTGGTTCTACAATATGTTGCTCCAACAGAAAATAAATGATCAAAAGAAAGTACTTTTGTCTTAAAATATGCGGTATTCTTTTACTCATGATGAAAACTAAAAGAGAGAAAAAGAAATATAAAAGCGAACATTTTTGTAGAGTCAGATTAAAATATTTCGATAACATTTGTATATTAAGGTATTCATGTTAGTGAAAAATACCTTATTAATCGCATACCTAGACTAAATATTAAAACGAACTCCTAAAAGAAATGTCAAATTTCGTTTAAGTACATCTTTACACTTTATTTGGTACTATTTGCAACCTTTATCAGTATGTATTTTGGGCCCAGTGAAATAACTCCCAATGAAATAACTCTCGAATGAAAAAATGAAATAACTCTCATGAGAAATTAAATAAGTCCCAAATCCAAAAAAATGAAACTACTCCCAATGAAAATTAAATAACTCTCAAACCAAAAATGAAATAAGTCCCAATTAAATAACTCCCAATGAAATAACTGCCAATAAAAATAATATAAATGACTCCCAAGAAAAATGAAAAACTCTCAAGATAATGAAATAACTCCCAATAAAAATTAAATAACTCCTAAGAAAAACTAAATAACTCCCAAGAGAAATAAATTAACTCCCAAGACAAATGAAATAACTCCCAAGAGAAATTAAATAACTCCCAAGAGAAATGAAGCAACTCCCAAGTAAAATGAAATAACTCCCAACCAACTATTTGGGACTTATTTCATTTTCAAATTTTTTTGGGAGTTATTACATAATTGACAGTTATTTCATAAAAAAATTAAATAACTCCCAATAATAATGAAATAACTCCCAATTTTTTGGGAGTTATTGAAAATGAAATAACTCCCAAAAATGTATGAAAAATATTTGGGAGTTATTTCATTTTTTTTTTTTTTTTTTAGTTATTTCACTGCGGGGAAGTTATTATTTATTGGGAGTTATTTCACTGCGCCTGTATTTTGAGACAAAAGGGTATGAAATTCGATTTATTTCTAAGATTTCGGTGTATTAGAAAACTTGGATATTTAAATTTTATTTTTGTATTTGTCAATGCAAAGTAGGACTAAAAAATATGTCGTGAGTTCAAAACAATTCCAGGTTTATTTTCTATTATTTCTGCTTCCTTGAAATGAACCAAAATTATACCATATTTGAATCTTTTCCTTTAACTGTACAACCTTATTATTTTATTTTTTAAGTTTTCAACAAAAGAGCACAACTAACTAAATTGTTTTCAATTTCAAGATTTAGAGAATGCTATAATAATGTATGCTTCATATGCCTTGAGATAAGGAACAACTTTGTTATAAGAGTGATTGCCGATATAATTAACTACAAGAAAATTCTCTGAGTCAAATTATTGAAAGTTTCTTATAAAATCACGCTAAATTTATTACATAAGGTAACTAAAAACTTTTTTCTTATAAAAATCGTATAAAAAAAGGACAAAGTTTATTGCAGCAGCTATCTTTATCGAATAATCAAAAATTAAGGCATGTTCCTACTTGGCCCGCTAGGTATTCGAGTGAAAATTTTAAATTTTTTACAGGAAAACGGTGAGAGATAATTGAAAAAATTTTATTGGGGTGAATAATATAACTGTCTTATTTGCTAACATTATCTCTAAATAAATATGAAAATATGAAAAATAAAAATAAATACACTAAAAAATTATTTACAAACTTTTTTTTATTAATTTTTAACATACCCGCATACCGAGCGCGCCAAGTAGGAACATGCCTTAAGTATTTCATGAAACAGATATTGTTGCAGAAAATCAATTTTAAAAAACCGTAGAAAAATCGAAAAAAATGGTGCGTGTAACGAGAAAATAATATCTAATACTAGAACATTGAGGTACTGAACAATTAGTAAGTACCAATATTTTACTCTTATTGGGTCGAACGTACAACTAAATTCCCCAAATACATATAGTTCTACCATTGAATATGATATATTATTGGAAGTGAAATAAGTAAGAATTATTTTTAAAAATATGATAAATTTATGATGAACGTAAAAAAAATACGTTTAAAAAAATTTCAATTTCAAATGGAGTATATTTCTGCAATAAATTGTAGCAACAAAAATGTCTAGTTACATAAAATAACAAATGTTTAAAACCACCGTTTATATATTTTTAAAAATACAGTCAAATATGAATATAAAAGTATGGAACGGAATGTGCAAAGGATAAAAATTCAAATTGTTTTCCAAAAACTCGCATTTTGCTATTATTCAAACATGTTAAACGGTAGCCCTGGCTTCTTATGCCCCACACAGTATGCTTTGATTTTTTAAAATTTGAATGTTTTTTTTTTCAAGTCGACTTCACCTGACAATGTAAACAAAACAAAATTAAATTCAAACATCACTAAACACACCCCATCCCACAACAACAACAACAACAACAGCAGTCATATGTTTTTGACAGCTCAACTTTTCGACGTTTCCAATAAGATATATTTTACAGTCGGAAAGAAAAACCACTTGTTGAATCTCAAGCATAAAACTGCGTTTAATTGTTTTTAAACTTGCATTAAATTGCACAAAAACATGAAAAATCTATCTTTAAGTGTTCACGAAGTGTAACTTTATTAAAAAACTGTGTAAAATTTAGTGAAATTGTGTTAAAACGAAAATTAAAATTGTAGTGAATATTCTGCTTGTGACAGTGGAGTCTCAGACGTTGACGACGCAGTTCGAAGAAAACATCAAGTTGTTGTAGTTATTGACTGGTGGCTGCTGCTTGTTGTTGATCTTGTTGCTGTTGGTTTTATTTTCGCTTGTTTTTATGTTTTGTGGTTTTGCTGGTAAGCGGCGCTAGTGCACATTTTTTGTTTATAACTTTTGTTTTCTTATTATATTTGAATGCTTAATGTTTTAATTGCAGACGCATAGAATGACATATTTTATTTAAATGTGCAAATAAAGAATCCATTAATTGGTTGCGCTCTGATTTTGCTGGCGCCAGTCTAAGTAGAAGCAGCTGCAACGGGTTGAGGCCGCACTTGGGTCAATAAGGCAACATCAGCAGCTGCTTGATTGAATAGCTCAATTTTCCCCGAATAGTTAACGTAGCAATAAATTAAATTTGTTTTTGAATAGTTGGAATACTTTACTGAGTTTGCACGTTTCTGTGGTTTTTTGTTTTTTTTTTTAATTTTCGTTGATTTTTACCAGCTACAAATAATTCCGTCAATTAAGTTAAATTGTCACTGTGGGAAAGAAAGCGCAGCTGGGGCGTTTCAAGTTACAAAGGTCTTGATATATATGTATTTATTTTTTTAATAATGGCTAGTTGAAAACAAGCAGTAACAAATAGAATAAGCAATAAAAAGTTTGTTTATTGTGTGTAAAACCAGACAAAAATAAATAAGTGTCGTCTCCATAGAAGTAAATAAATCATAACAATTAATTAAAGCACACGACAAGAATAAAGGTATATGATACAATTGTATGCCTCATGCCTCATTGAAAGGAGTGGAATCATGTTGCATGGCACTTATACAAGCGTGCGGAGAAATGTCCAAAAAGACACATTTTTAAATTATGCAGCGAGATTCTTATGCAGCCACATTGCATGATATTCCTTGGCTCCAACAACCTTGCAACGCAAATCTTAATTTATTGTTGTGCCTTTACAATCTGCTTTATTTGATGATTGTGTAAGATTGGTTTCAAGCAAGCTTGCTTTGTTAATTAAAAGTATCTCCATCAAATATAACTATCATGATATTCACAATTGACTCAATGGTATTTTGTAGTTTAAATTTCTTCAATTTAGAGATTAGTTTCTTGACTCAGATTAATTGAAAGATAAGCTTTATTGATATCCGACGCACGCCAATTAAGCATTGAATCTAAGTGAGCAGGTAGTAAGCAATAGTTTTATATTCAGTACTTAAAATCTTTTCCAAAGTAGAAGTCGATTGTTCTGTTTACTACTTTTAAAAAATATAAGTTTTACAAAATATGATTTTTAGAAAAAAAACAAGAAATTTATAAAAACCTAAAAATTTTTTAAAAACAAAATAATAAAGCGAAATAACGACTTTTATTTGTGATGTTGCTGAGAAAAGTAAAGATAATATCGATATTGAATTTAAATGGACAGATATTAATAAACAGCTTTATGTAAGACACCATTTGCGGCAAACCTTGGAGAAAGTGGTACATTTGTATATAATATATGGTGCTTTTCACGTGATTTATAAAAGTCATTTATAAAAGTCATTTATAAATGATTGGTTATGTGTTTATCACATAAAAAAACAACAAAGTCTTTCATAACAAAAAAATGGTCTCCACGCCATCTTAGGTGTACCATCAGTTAAACTAACTGAACCCTAAAATGAAAGTGTGGAAAAAAGGGAGGAGCTAAACAGCAAAAAAAATAACAACAACTTCAATATGCTCTGATAGCAGTAAACCGCTGTGATCGAATTTCGAAGATGCACATGAATTAAGGCTATGCCTAAAAGTATGATACGATCTAGGTTGTTAACCTTAGTACAGTATGCATTAAAAAGTAGATAAGAACTCAGTTACAAAAATTCCAGCGTTCTCTGCCAAAAACAAATTCCGGGTAACTTTCTCGGCATATTGGCAGTATATGTAGAACCTAAGTAGCTTGAGTGGATCACAGTGTAAAGTCATACAAAGGCTACTGATGAGTTGGTGTAGCGGCCAATGAAACAGTCTGTATAGTCAAGCTGTGTGATTTGCTCTATACAGAGCCGTTGTTGTTGTTGTTGGTTGTTGCCTTCTTAGTTCTTCATGTTGTCTTGTTGACAACATGCTTGGCCTAGAGCTCGAAAAACTTGTTTTCAATATAAATAATTAGAGGCCGTATACAAAAATATTAATATTAAATAAATAAAAATAATAAATATATAAATAAAGAACTTAAAGAAAATCTAATGAAACTTGTACCAAGCAGCAGAAATGCTAATAATTTAATTTATTTACCATTTACTTAATAGAACAAATGATATGTTAACTGATCCTTTAAACCGCACGAGTACCTTATTAGTAGATTTAAATCTATTGTTTAATTGCATGGTTAATCGTGACGTTTTGTCCTAGAACCCAACCACTGTTTTGGTGGGTAAATTTTTGCCATATCACATTAAATTATTTTGAGCCACTAATATCAATATCGTTGAAAATCTCTAACATTTTTTGTTTGTGGCTTTAAATGGGCTAATTCTGAGATTATGCGAAACTCTTTTGTTATTATTGTATGAAAAAATTTTGCGACCAATTGTCGAAAAACCCATATATCATTAAAAAAAATATATATTCCTCGCCTAATTTTCCCGAAATCCCGCTAGACTTGTGGTCATATTGAATTGTGTTTTCACCCCTATATAGTCGTGTTTAAGAATTTTGACTTTTTCAAATTTGTTGCACTGTGCAATTTATGTTTGTAGATTTCTCTAGCGAAAATCATAATTAGATTTTTATACCCTACGCTGACAGCGTAAAGGGTATATTAAGTTTTTCACTCCATTTGTAATGCCCATAAGTAGCCGTGATAGGTATTTGAAAGCCACTCCTATACGCAATGTTTTGGTCCTGTGCTTGGAAGTGTCTATGTTAAACACATTCGAATTTTCTACCGTACAAAGTGCCGATGTCAAAATGGTAAAATCAGCGTTGCAGCGGAAAAAAATTAAAATTAAAAAAAAAAAAAAAATTGGAAAAATATATCGTACAACTGAAAAAAATTTCGACATGAACTAGAAAACAATGTAGATTTTGGACCTGCTTTTTCGGCCTGCCGATTTAAAAGTTATGCGCAAAAAAAAAACGGTCCTCAGCTTTGGGAACCTGTATTTGTTCCCGGAGATTTCAAAGTGCTGACAAAAAAAAAACACGCTCCACAGCTTTCACCTTGTTTCCACCTAACCTTTAAAAGTAAGTAAAACAAAATCGTACTTCTCTCTTTTATTATATGTACGTGCTTCAAAAATAATAATAACAATAAAAATTTAAAGAAAGTCAAAAAATAATGGTTATTTTTTGACCGATTTTTTTTTTGCTCAAAAATAAAAGTTAAAATTTTACTTTAATTTTTACGGTCAAAAATAACAGTTAAAATTTTTCTTTTATTTTTTCGGTCCAATATAAAAGTTAAAATATGACTTTTACTTTTTCGGTCAAAAATAACAGTTAAAATTTGACTTTTATTTTTTCGGTTAAAAGTGTAAATCATAACAAAAGTATAAATTCTATTCATTCTACTCTTCTCTACCTTTGTTTTGCTTATCACTACACATTGCGTTCCCTGTCACTGTTGTTTGTCGAATCACAACACATCAGAGAACTGCAATGACTATCCGACAGAAATCGGATACTCAAATCAAACCCGAATCACTTGTTGTTCACTCTACTCTATCCATACTCAATGAAATATGTAAAATACTTGAACTCATTCGGCTCATTAGCATATTTTCGGATGCATATCAACGTGTGCCGGATAAGCTAGTAATTAATATAGGACATCACTGTCAAATTTTTAACCTTTATTTTTAATGAAAAAAATAAAACGCAAATTTGAACTCTTATTTTTGACTCAAAAATAAAAGTCAAATTTTAGCTTTTATTTTTGACCGAAAAAATAAAAGTCAAATTTTAACTTATATTTTTGACCGAATAAATAAAAGTCAAATTTCAACTATTATTTTCGACCAAAAAAATAAAAGTCAAACTTTAACTTTTATTTTTGACCAAAAAAAAATCGGTCAAAAAATAACTATGATTTATTGACTTTTTTGAAAAAAGTCATAACAGTTACGGTCCCTGGTAAATAATCTTCTCTTAAGTCAACAGGGCGTATAAGTGACTTTTTAAAGAGCTGAAAAATTGCAACTATCATAATTTTTGCCATAAGGCTCCAAATTTAAAAAACAAAAAGTATATTTAATCTACTCCCTTTTTCGAGTAAAAAAAACCCACACAAACTTTGCGACATACTGCAACTTTTCATATTTCGACATTCATTCTTCAACACATCGCAAATTAAGCTTCTAAAACTTTGTCTTACCAACATGCATAAATTTCGTTAACGAAAAACAACAATAGAGTAACAATGCAATTCGGCTCGGTCCCACGCGGCATAAGTATGTAGTCTTTTGTTCTTATATTGAAAAATCAACAATTGTCTTAGCTTGTCACAAGGTCCTCAAAAAACTGTCAGAGCAATGTCAACGTTAAGATTGACGCGATAGTAAAATGCTTAAAGATGCTGATTTCATACAAACAATCACGCGCCGCAGTGAAGTGGAAATAATGCTATTATCTATAATAAGCTTCTATCCATCACAGAATGTTGATAGTCGTCACTGATTGGTATTTCCTTTAAACTTAATTCCCATTGCAAGCAAGTTGTCATCCTTGCTTCCTTGGCTAAAGAAATGGGTTTCACCTCGTGCTTCAAAATTTTTTTGTTGGCTGCTTTATTTTCAATACTAACTTACATTCAACGACGAAGCCATCAACACTATTGTTCTTGTTAACTGTCAATCCTGTTATGTTATAGACTAGCTGGTTGGAAGGATGTGATGATGAAGCCACGAAGTATAATAATTTGACCCTGTTTTTTTCTTGCTCTTTTTTTATTTTTTTTTTTTATCTTGTGTTGTTGTGTGGGTATGCGTGTTTATGTTTTAAGTTGTGCTAACTTTTATTTTTGTCAAACTTACAGCCATACATAAACCCGAGTACATACATACATACATACACACAGAGCTATCGAGATATTGTGTTTTCTATGAAATATTTTTGGGTGTGTTTCTCTATTGTTGTAGATAATAGAAAAGTTGTAAATTTTCACATAGTTTTAAGAGTATTTAATACAATTTTTTTTCACATGAAAAAATACGTTTTAATTTAAACATGCTTATTGTTTTATATAAAATTTGCTAATTATTTGTGTTAAGTGAACATTTTTAGTTTTTTTTTTTTTCATTGAATAATTTATATTTTTTTTTAATCATTTCTGTTCTTTAAATTTTATCTTTTCCACAAATTAAGCAAATTTTTTAATGCATTGCATATGTTTCTCTTTTTATATGACTTTTTTCATGATTTTTAAAATTTTCACATTATAATTTTTCTCTATCATCTACACCTCTCACCATCACACTTCACCATGCATAAAATTTATATCTGCTTCAACTTTTCGCTTTGAATTCACTTCTATGACTGAATCCTTTGTAAAATCCTGCAGCTTTAATGCAGCTTTCCAGTGCTTACAGAGCTTTTAAGCTCGTTTTAGCATATGCGCACAAACGCCACTCTTAGCTACTCAAGTTGCTCTCTCTTTATCATGCTCTCTCTATCGCAGCAACAGCTGTTTGTTATCAGCTGTTTTAGTTGATTATCAGCTGTTATAAAACGTGCTTCGTTATGTTTTGTTTATGCTTGTAGTTTGTTTTGTTTATTGAAAATTATGTGTTTCAAGGTGAAAGCTTTGCCATTCTCTTGTTTTTTTGTTTTTAACTCAGCTGCCGGTGTTTTCATAAGAACTCGCACATAAGTGCAATTCAAGCTTTTAATGCTTTTTTTGACTTATGTTGATAGACAACATAAATTTAAAGCTTTATTCTCATATTTTAATGGTTATCATATAGAAATCGATATACATAGAATCGTTAGTAAAAAGTTCGTTTCGTTAGTAAAAGAAAACTTACTTCGTCAATCTTTTTTGCGAAATATTTTATTTTTGTTGCCAACAAATTTAATTCAAGCTCAAACAAACATTTATTTTACACAAATATAAAATGGAAGTAAACATACGGTTTTTGCATGCAACTGTTTTCCGAACGATCCTGGCCAACTTCGTTAGAAAGTGTGTGGACCATTCGAGACCAGGTTCGAATCCCAGATAACAGAAAATTTTTATTAATTGAAATTAATTTTTCTGATCTACCGTCTATTCTCTACTGACAATGGCATACCTCAGAGAGTAGGTATTAAATGCTATTAAAAGCCTACTATTAAAAACTAATAGGTCCAGTACTCGATCATTTGTGTACAAAACATTTAATAACACGCATACATAAGTCAACGTAAGGGCTGAAATAGCCTATTCGTTCCTTTGTCTCCAAACACTACACTATTGCACCTAAAATTAATTCACTACCAGCTTGCAAGGCACTAAAGATGCTTGCTTATAGAGAAAAAAAAGAGTTGAGTGTTTCTTGTACACAGGCGTAGGTTTTGGCGTGACTTCATTGTCCTTATTCTTATCCCTATGCTTTCTTTTGTTCCCAAATTTGTCCCTATACTTGTCTTTATTCTTATATTTGTCCTAATACTTGACCTACTTTTTGTCCAAATTCTTGTTTCAATTCATGTTCTGAATTTTTACTTGTTGGAATCTTTTTCCCACTTCTCCCAGTCCAGTCCTTGTCCCCATTTTTGTTCTAAATCTTGTCCTGTGTGTATCTTAATCCTTGTTCTATTCCTTCTTGTTCTAATTTCCAAATTCCTGAACTTATTCTTGTTCGAACCCCACTTCTTGTCCCCATTTTTGTTCTAAATCTTGTCCTAAGTGTGTCCTTATCCTTTTGTTCTTAATCTTCTCCTGTGTGTATCTTAATCTATTCATTCTCGTCTTAATGTCCAAATTCCTGAACTTATTTTTGTTCAAATCCTTAACCCACTGTTGCTCCATTCTTTATCCCCATTTTTGTTTTAAATCTTGTCCTAAGTGTGTCCTAATTCTTGTTCTATTCCTTCTCGTTCTAATGTCCGAATTACTGAACTTATTCTTTTTGTTGTTTCTCTCTTCCTAAGTGTTTCTAAATATATGTTATTTCCTTGTCCTAATCTTTTTTAACAATCCTTATATGAAGTCTTGTCCTGATCCTTGTCCAAATCGTTGTTCAAATTCATGTACTAAACTTTGTCCTACTCCTTTAATTATTGCTGATGATAATCTTAGTCCAAATAGTTTTACTCATTCTTTTTCTTATCCTTCTACCAGTGCTTTTCCAAGTCTATGTCCAAATATTTGTCCTTGTTTTTTTTTATCATATTATTTTTAGTTTTTTTTTTATATCTTTAATTTTTTTTTTCATTTATTTTATTTTTTTTTATACATATTTTTTTATTTTATTTGTTTTATTTTTTTTTTATAGTTGTTTTTATTTTAATTATGATATTGTTTATTTATTTTTTTTTCTATTGCTTTTGATTTTTCTTTTATGTGGCACGTTAACATTTACCTAAGAGCCATGTTATATGGTGCAAAGATGGTGCTTTCGGTTACATTAAGTGGTTCCCTGAGACACCTTATGACACCATTCATTTTTATTTTTATCGTGTGACCGAACACTTAACTTTTACTGCCATTTCATAAAATTTTACATATGCCTAGCGCTAATTGACGCCGATTTATAATTCCATGCAACGGGTTGTTCATTATTGTTGCATTTTCACTGCAGTAATCGTTTGCCTCCATGTGTCATGGCGCCAGCAATTATTTTTTTTTTTTTTCGTTATGTGGTCAAATAACTATTCTTTGCTCTCGTTATATAAAATTTCACGTAACATTTCTAGTGAGCTAGTAATAATTCCATGCAACAATATTGCATTTTTGTTGCATAAGTCATAATTTTGCATAAGCCTCCACGATGTCATCATTTTATTTATTTTTTTTTTTTTGTAGTAAAGTCAGAAACAAATTCACTCTTTTCGTTTTATAAAATTCACCGTAGCTCATATACTCAGCGGGTAACAATTTGAGGCAACGTCGTTGCATGAATGTTGCATTTTCGATCTTGGAGCGGTTCTCTCCGCGACCTCATGAATTCATGAATTTCTTGTCTAGAAGCTAGGAATCAGCTTTTACTTGCGGGTAATATTTTTTACCGTAGCACCTATACATAGCGAGTTAAAATTCCATGTAACAATTTTGTAGTTTCGTTGCTTTAAAAGCGCACTCCGAAAGCTCGATGACGTCATTTCTTTTTTTTTACTTTTGTCATAAAGTCAAAGAATTGATCTTTACTATGGTACCATCACTTTTCTCTTTGCAGCTATACTACATGTGTAACAATTCCATGTATAAACATGTAATACATGCCGTTGTATTTTAGAAAAAAATGCCTTGTTTAACTTTTTTGGAAATTACGTTACGAGGTAAACGTAACGTTTTCACGTCAAAACTATGCGCCATGTTCTTGATATGAAATAATCTGATTCCCTCACTATGATTTTTCAAAATACTAAGAAAAATTACTGACGGTAGTCTAAAAAATATTAATTTCATCCATTAAGCGGTGAATAGAAGAAAAATATTTCCAACACAATTTAGGCTCAACAACAAATGATACCTTATCTACCTTTCCTTTAAATTTACGCACATCAGATTCGTTGAAGTTAACAGATCATTTTCCATGAAATTGTAACATTCACAAGTGCACAAGTGACACAATTAACTAGGTGCTTTATCTAAGAGTGAGAGAACCACAAACATGCGCTCTCATTAAGTAGACCACCAAGTTAAGAAATGTAAACAATAAACAAAATTAAAAGCGGCCAAAACAAAGCAAAAAAAAAATTGTCAAATTTTCTCAAAAACAAAAAAAAACACCATCTCGTTTGTTTACTTTACGAGTTATTCATGAATGAAAAGTTTACAAATGAGAGCAAAAGTTTAATTGCTGTGTGAGAGCGCATATTGAGAGAGAGTAACAACTGCCTCGAAGAAAAAGCTTATTTTTCCAGCTAAACTTTGACGAAGCTGAAAGGAAAAGTTTTCCAAAAAATTTCCTCGAAAGTATAACAAAAAGTTTTAGCTTAGCCAGGGAAACTTATTTTCATTTCGTCATTTAAAGACTTTGGTCAGGCAGGATTGTGGAAAAGCGCAAAAAAGCACTTATATTTAAATACATTTTCTTTTTTTGTTCATGTACAGTTTAAAGTATTTGTTTACTTAATAAGTGGTATTTTTTTTAATTGTTTAAATAATCGCATAAAAACCAAAACCACCTGGATTTTGGAAATAATATCAAGCTTGTGAAAAAAGAAGTGAGTAATAATTAAATTAAATTTATGTGTATAGCAGCAGTTCACAGCATCCAAATAAAAAGAATTTTGCTGAATCAGCAGATTTACTGTAATACCGTTAAAGATTGTTTAGTCAGTTTATTTATTCTTTGAATTAAAGTTCTTATAAATTTAATAATAATAATATAAATAAAGTGTATATTTTAATCTAAAGTTTGATGAGAAAAAAAAACCTTAAAACTCAATCAACGAGCTGAAAATTTTCCGGATACATGATGTGATTTGACACACTTTCCCTTGCTCCTCCCAGTGATAATGTATATACACTGTAGTTAGCTGAGCAAAAAAAAAAAAAATAATTTATATTTCAAGCGAAAATGATGATATCTCTTGAAATCAGAGAACTTTTACCATAAACTGCATAAAATTATGAAAGTAATTATTAAAAAATCCATTATAACTTTTCCTATTCAAATTTTCTTTACTTGTATATACTTTATGCTTTCTTCTACTCATGCTCATTTACTTGGCAACAACAACTTCACAACTGTGTTGAATTTTTTATGAGTTTTATTTTGTTGATTTTTATTCCTGCTGGGATTTTACCATTACACCCTCTCTTACTACCTTTCCTAAATATTTGATTGTAGCATAATTGAGCGTATAGCTTAATTTACATAAAGATTGAGTCTATGTGTTATTCAGGTAGATTTAAGGTGTTCATAAATGATTTAATAAGTTTCATAACAAAGTACATACAGTGAGTATCAGCTTATTTGATACAAGTGAAAAATTAAACATTTAAATTTAGTAACTTCTGAATTAAATGAGATTTTCCATAAAATTAGTCTTCCATACCCAGTGAACCAAAACAACCGTTTTCGAATTCATTTATGAACCTTTTCGGGTAGAAATGTTAATTTTCGGAACTCGAACATTTATGATTCATTTCTGAATTTATTTATGCACAAAAATAGTTCATTTACGAGGAATTTTTAACTACTAAAAATAAAAGAATAATTGTTTTGGACTCAAAATAAGTTTTTCGTGAATTTCGCAAAAGAAGTACAGTTTTTATTCATGGGAAAAGTTTTCAAGAATTTAATCTTCAATAGCAACCACTTTTAAACGACAAAATTAGAAAAATTCTACCTAAAAACATTCACAAAACTCTCACCTTACTCAAAACATGCGCTTATAGTTCAGTGGGTATATTTCACATTGCTTTTGTTGTTAGAAAATAAAAGAAACGAAAAACTAATATTTTCAAATTGAGCAAATGATTTGATTCAGTCAATTTCTAACGGTTTTAATACTGTTCATGATACAACTACAAGGTAAGCTCATTTTAAGATGGCTGCTCAAATGAGAAATTTTGCAACAACAAAGCTATAGGAGCTATAAACGTCAAACGACAAAAGCAACAACAATTAAAAAAACTGAAAATTACCAGCTGATATTGACAACTAGCGCACCCTGCTCTCCAATATGAGCCTACCTTGTAACTGCATCAGATACTGTTGAATTTTTTCACCATCTCATTTGGTTTAGAAGTTACTGAACTTTAACGTTTTATTTTTTGCTTGCATTAAATTAGCTGATAAACACTGTATGTATAGGTACTTACTGGGAATTTATTTTACTCGTAAATTGTCTGTTGTTTATATTATACCGACAATTATTAATTGGTTTAAAAAATATTGTAAATGGTTTAGTAAATATTTATTTATTTCCTATAAACATTTTTTTGTTAATTTTTCAAATTATTTCTTTATGAAAATTAATAAACAAAAAGTTTTTCATTTGATGCCAACATTTAATTATACAAAATTGAAAAAAAACCTCAACCCCTGTATTTGATAAGCATTTCCTTACACCAACGTATACAACGGGTATCCAACGGGAACAAATCTTCCTGAGAGCTAAATGCTCATCTAAAATCGGATGTATGTTAGTCCGTGTAAATCATAGCATTCATGAAATCATCATGAAGTAAAAAATTATTGAAAATAAGCAAAATTAATCTTCGTTGAAAGGAACAGCGGTATAAGATGGGTTAAGAGAAGAAAAATATTTACGGTAATCTCATTTCAGATAAGCCAATATAACATCCACGCTACCTTTATCGCCCAAAACATAAATGTTGATCAAAATTTCCCAAAGATGTGAGGAAAATTATCTATGAAAAATTTCACTCATTGAAAATTCTGGAGGCACAACGTGAAATTTTAGCTAGACTCGTTGTAAAGAGCAACAAAAAAACGGTAAGTTGCGACTCACCGGGACTCATCGGTAAAGTCCCGAAAAAGTTTCACAAACAGCTTCCGATTAACAAATGCACGCATAGAAATTTTTCGTTCACCGCAACTAAAAAATTAGCCAACTAAACTTCGTTTGCGAGTTGTATTTGCCACAAACGAATATTCAGTTGTCAACTCAAAAATATATCTTTTATATATATATATATGTATGTGACCCGGTCTACGAAAAGGGACCTTCGGTGTAAAAAAGTTGGAAACTTCTGCTTTGCGCCATTAGAAAGAGCACACATTAGTCTATCCGAATCGCCAAAAAAGTGAAAAATGATATTTTCACACCGAAGGTCCCTTTTCGTAGACCGGGTCACATATATATACCGAGAGCTATTTCGGTCATTATGGCTAAATCGCAATACTGCGTTAGGTCGGTCGTGCGTTGACAGCTCGAGTAGAAACTCACGTGTTCTTATGCAGCAATTCACAATTCGATCTCAAACTTTGATTGTACTTTGATCGTAAATATCATACGAAGGGGTAAAGTACGATCTAACGAGATGAGCAGAGAAAATTTCTACTCGGTCGTGCGTTTGACATTTCTTGCTATAGCAGAGATGCATTTTCTTTGAAAGAGCTTAGTATATGGATGTTTTATAGTTTCACTGGCAAAGATAGATTTCATGGGATTTCGTTTATCATCGTTGGAATTTATGATTTATATAATGTTTTTTTATAACTCATGCTGTTAAAGCAATACTTATTGCCATACTTTTCACGAACCGCCTTAAGCGCGATATTTTAAAGGCATTTATATATAAAATTGCGGGATTGAGAATTGTGGGGAAAACAACTTTTGTAGAATTTCTTGCATGGCTGGTTTAATTGGCATCATCTTAGTGGCAGACGCACGACCTACTAACGCAATATTGAGAGTGCAAAATTCTAAGGTGGTGCGTTCTGACAGCTTATCTCGTAAAGTTTTTGAAACGTCGATATAACGTACGATCGGCGCACGACCGACCTAACGCAGTATTGCGATTTCAGCATTATTATTTATTATATTAATTGTCTTTCCCCCTTTGTTCGTCCGTTTTCTTATGGATTGTACTCATCGCACCTCGGTTGCTATCTCCGTCCGCGTATTAAGCAAATTAACAATTTGCTTATAAGCGTTGTGTGTATACAACGAAGGGAAAAATAAAGGAAGTTTTCAGTTGCGAAAAACAATTTTTCAATTGCTGCAATTTAAAAATCTATCGCGTATATGACAAACGAAATTAATTACCTGCAACTAAATGTTGCGTTTCTCGCAACTGAACTATTATTATGACAACTGTTGAAACATTTACAAATAACGATCCCAAGCACGACAACGAAGTTCGTTTGCGGCAAACTGGAATTAAACGTTTTTTTTCTTTGCGTGTGGAAATCAGAGCAACACTATTTGTCTCCCATTTTTTTAAGATAATAATTCGGGTAGTGATCACTTATTTTAGTCCTTTTAAAATCACATAAAGACATTTGGTCTTGTATTTATTATTTAATAAACATTAATAATTAAATAAACTAAAATAAAAATTAAACTAGCATGAAATGATCTTCGACTGGGCCGAAGTTAAAATCCCCCACGGCCGAACCAAAGTATATTCAAAGTCTTAAGTAGTCAATAAAATGTTTATTTGTTAAAGCATTTTCATCATAGTTTTCAGAAAATATTCGCTTTTGCCTTTTTATATAGTCACTTTGTATGGGTGGTGGGTGTGGTTTTCACTCGATTTGGTTGAATTTCATACACAGAGTACATGTTATATATCATATGCAAAATTTCAAGTCCATATATTAATTTTTGTGGAATTAAAAGAGATTTTACCTTTTTGATAGACACTTTGTATGGGAGGTCACTTTGTTTGGTTGAATTTCATACTCAGAGTGTATATTAAATAGCAAAGGGGCATTTCACGTGAAGCGGACAGCGAAAATAAAGTGCGGTTCTAAAATTCGTTCATATTGGGCATATTTGTACTTCTAGGGGATATGAACGTGTTCACATAATATTTTTTTGATTGGAGGTTTAGCTGTTTAGATATGGTATTCTATTTAATTCACCAGATTGACGAAAGGGTTTTTTTGAAATTTTATTTTTATATTGAAGATATTTATTATAATTAAAAGAATGTAATTTTTTTTATAGGAAATTTACTTGTCTTTTTGATTTTTTAATCAGTTTTTACATTTCAATTTTTTTTTCAGTTTTAAATCGGAAGTAAGTATTTCAAATATTTTTTTAACAACTTCGACCGTTTTGATTTAAATTTTTTTAACGGCAAAATAAAGTTTAACAATTATAAATTTTACCGTAAAAATTTCAGAATGGGATCTATAATGACACGTCCATATCCCCTAGAAGTACAAATATACTCAATATGAACGAATTTCAGAACCTCACTTTTTTTTCGTTGTCCGCTTCACATGAAATGCCCCAAAGCTCATATGCAAAATTTTAAGTCCATATATTAATTTTTGTGGAATTTCAAGAGATTTTACCGTTTTGATTAAGGCACTTTGTATGGGGGTAGGCGTGGTTTTCATCCGATTTGGCTCATTTTCGAACTTGACCTTTATTTTTTAGATAATAGCTTAAATTTCGTGATGATACCTTGAAAATTACGGCTGTAATCGTTATCACAGATAGATAGACGGACAGTCAGACAGACGGATATGGCTAAATCGACTCGGTTGATGATGCTGATCAAGAATAAATATACTTTTCTATACCTGCCACGCCTCCTTATGGCCGTTACAAACGGAGTGACAAAATGAATATGCCCCTTTTACGTTTTTTAAATGTGGGGGTATAAAAATACACAACAAGTATCGATTGTGAAATATTCGTTCGCTTACAATTACAAAAAAATATTTAAAAAAAACACACAAAAATGCCTTGTTTTCAAAGCAACGAATATGATTTATTCACGAATATGAAGAATTGACTTAAAAATTAAAATCATGAGAAACATGCTATAGGTAATAATTTCTGTTGAGTAAAAAAGATGTTTTTTGCTCTACTGAAAAGTATCGATTTTTAGATTCCCGGCTTCACATTTATAACGATGATATGTTTTCCTTTTTTTAGCAAAACCTGGTGAATGTTTAGGAGTTGTCACAAGCGGAATGGGATAAGTGTTATGGCAAATGGGTCGAACGCATGCAAAAATGTGTTAATCATAAAGGAGATGTTTCAAAAACCAATAAAAAAATAATTTGGTCTTCGTAATTATTCCGGAAATATACGTAGTAAGCTAAGTATGGAAGATTCTCTTAAACACGTTACAGCGGAAAAAGGGCTTAAACAAGAACTCGTGTTCATTCAGCGTACTGTGTGCAACCTACTTAGCTCTTATGTGAACTATCAAAACTCGTTTCCTGCGCCATGCTGTTAGAGAGCGGAGTTTATATGTAAAACAAATTGTTTTTACTCTTCGTTTAGGGGGAATACAAAATTTATTAAATATCAAAATAATAATTTAAAAAATCTTAAAAATTATCGATCACGAAATGGGTCTTTACAACAAATATTTTTCACTAATTTTTTACCTCTCACCAAAATAGTAAATAACAAATGCGTATATTAGGAAAAAATTTCTCTAAAGCAAGCATATTATGGCTTTTAATTATATTATCATATAAAAAAAAAACGTATCACTAAATTACCTTTTAATATACATTTATTATTCAAATTACTTTTCTATTTCCAGCAAAGAAATTGAACTCAATAAAAAAAGAAAACATTAACATCAACGCTTGATAAAAGATTGGACAAAACTATTAAATCTTAGTGTAGAAGGTCACTTGCTTTAATCAATAAAAAAAACGCATCAATAAAACAACTTTTAATCAACTCCATCCCACTCAACCTACTTAAAAATACATAATCCTGACTTCCAAAACTTGATGTCAATGTTTGTATGTTATATCATACATAGCCATCAGCCATTCCAAGTTCAACATTAACGCCAACAAAATAAAAGCAATCATACTGAAAGAAAGAAGGCAACAACGAACAATATGGGCGACAATATAATCGGTTCCGCCAGTTTCCTGCATTTGGGCGATATTGTTTCACTCTATGCTGAGGGTAGCGTTTGTGGCTTCTTGAGTACGCTTGGGTAAGTAAATAATTAATGAGGTAATAACATTATGTTGATGTTATAATTTATGAATGCATGTGCTTAAGTATTCAAATTAAGAAATATTTTAAGCTACATATAAGCGATCGATATTTGAACAAACGTTAGTCGCATTGGAATAAGAGGAACTTTTAAAAATTCCTCAACGAATTTTTTTTAGTATTTTTAACGCAAAGTTTTTTAACCTTTATTTTAAGCTATTTTTGCCTTATTTCTTCGTTTCTTAGTTAAAAATAATCCTCCTCTTATATTCTTTACATTCTTTTTATCTCACAGCCTGGTAGATGATCGCACTGTGGTTTGTCCCGAAGCCGGTGATTTAAATTATCCGCCAAAAAAATTTAGAGGTTTGCTCCGATACACATTCTGTGTTTAATTAAGTTGCCAACAATATAAACCTTAATGTTTTTGCTTCCAGACTGTCTCATTAAAGTATGTCCCATGAATCGATATTCGGCTCAGAAGCAATTCTGGAAAGCCGCCAAACAATCAGCCAGCTCCAATACAGACACAAATTTACTCACACGTTTGCACGTAAGTAACACCTCATCGCATTAAAATAAGAAGAACGAAAAGTGTTATTCTCCAATTATCCGCCCAGCATGCAGCTGAAATTGAAAAAAAGCAAAATGAGACGGAGAACAAAAAGCTGCTCGGCTCATCCATACAATATGGCAGCGTTGTGCAGCTGCTTCATTTGAAGTCCAATAAATATCTGACTGTGAACAAGCGTTTGCCTTCGCTGCTTGAGAAGAATGCTATGCGTGTCTATCTAGATGCCAATGGTAATGAAGGATCCTGGTTCTATATCATGCCCTTCTATAAGCTGCGTTCCATTGGTGATAATGTTGTTGTTGGCGATAAAGTTATACTAAATCCAGTCAATGCCGATCAACAAAATTTGCACGTTGCCGCCAGTTATGAGCTGCCAGACAATCCCGGTTCCAAAGAGGTCAATGTTTTAAACTCCTCAACTTCTTGGAAAATTACGTTATTCATGGAACACAAGGAGAATCATGAACATATTCTTAAAGGCGGCGATGTTGTGCGTCTATTCCATGCGGAACAGGAAAAGTTTCTTACAATGGACGAGTACAAGAAACAACAGCATGTTTTTCTACGTACCACCGGGCGCACAAGCGCTACAGCGGCCACAAGCAGCAAAGCGCTCTGGGAGATTGAGGTGGTGCAGCATGATTCATGTCGTGGTGGCGCTGGACATTGGAACTCTCTGTATCGTTTTAAGCACCTAGCCACGGGCTACTACTTAGCTGCAGAGCTGGACTCAGATGGCTCTGGTGTCGCTACTGCAGACGCAGTGGATACTTCGAAAGACTCTGGCTTGAGTAATAGTTCGACCATAATGGGTTCGTATTGCAATGATTTTGAAAAATTTTTACTATTTAAAAACTACACACAGAAAAATCTAAAACAGAACAATATCGTCTGGTCTCTGTGCCGTTCTCTACGGATATTGCCTCGGTCTTCGAACTCGATCCAACAACTATGGCGCGTGCTGATAGCCTGGTGCCGCAGTCGAGCTATGTGCGCATGCGCCATTTATGCTCGAACACCTGGGTGCACGCCACTTCGATACCCATCGATATCGATGACGATAAGCCGGTGATGTCAAAGGTAACAAAAATTCACCAGCATTCATATCAACTTATCACATTTAACACATCATTATATTCTTCTTAGGTCTGCTGTTCCACAGTCAAGGAGGACAAGGAGGCTTTTGCCCTCATTCCCGTTTCTCCAGTTGAAGTGCGTGACTTGGATTTTGCTAATGATGCCTGCAAAGTCTTGGCCACCGTCACCACCAAGCTCGACAATGGCAGCATCTCAATAAACGAAAGACGTGCGCTGATAGCTTTGCTTCAGGACATAGTTTATTTTATTGCTGGCATGGAGAATGAACAGAATAAAACCAAAGCTCTTGAATTGTCAATTAAAAATCCTATTCGCGACCGTCAGAAGTTGCTGCGTGAGCAGTATATTTTGAAGCAGCTATTTAAGATTCTACAGGGCCCATTTCAAGACAGCCCTGGCGGTGATGGGCCATTTTTACGTCTGGATGAATTAAGTGATCCCAAAAATAGCCCATATAAGAACATATTTCGCCTGTGCTATCGTATTTTGCGTCTTTCGCAACAGGATTATAGAAAAAATCAGGTACATGACTTACTCAATGAAATGTTGGATGGAAAAATTAATTAAATTTTAGCAAATATAGCTACGCCATATATCAATTGCTCCAATGCAATAAAACATTAAATGTAACTAATTGTTTTTTTTCCCAGGAATATATAGCCAAACACTTTGGACTGATGCAAAAACAAATTGGCTACGATATACTCGCAGAAGACACCATCACGGCGCTGTTGCACAACAATCGCAAACTGCTGGAAAAACACATAACAGCAGCGGAAATTGAAACATTCGTGGGATTGGTACGCAAAAATATGCTCAACTGGGATTCACGGTTTCTAGACTATCTCTCGGACTTGTGTGTATCCAATCGCAAAGCTATTGCAGTGACTCAAGAGCTGATCTGCAAAAGTGTTTTGAGCTCAAAAAATTCGGATATTTTAATTGATACACAAATAAAACCTGTACCAGCGGCAGGTTGCTTCAAGAACGACGAACAGTCGACATCATTGGCCACATTAGCTGAAGATGTCGATGACGAAAAAGCCGATTTAATCTCAACATCTACTGCATCCGATTGGGACAGCGCTGACGATGGTGAAATGGAAAAATATGAAATACATCTGCAGTGGAAAGGACAACCTGTGAGTTTCTCAGAAAATAAAAAAAAAAATAAAATTTTCAAAGTTTATATTTCCTTACAACAATAGACTTCACGTTCCATGGCTGACTTAGCCAATTGTGTGGCTCAAGGCAAAGAGGACGAAACGGCAATTTTAAATTATTATCGACATCAGCTGAACTTGTTCTCCAACATGTGTTTGAATCGTCAATATTTGGCATTGAATAATCTCTCGCCTTATCTGGATATTGACCTTATCTTAAAGTAATTTATTCACCTTATTAATGATAATAAAAAATAATTTCATTTAAATCTATTTTATTTAGGTGCATGTCTGATGAAACAATGCCCTACGAGCTACGCGCTTCCTTCTGTCGTCTAATGCTGCATCTGCATGTTGATCGTGACCCTCAGGAGCCAGTGACACCGGTTAAATATGCTCGTCTCTGGAGTGAAATTCCATCAAAAATGTCCATTCTTGAGTGGGTATTCATGGTTTTTAACATTTTTCCTTAAAATTATTGAATTAAATGCACTTTTTTTCCACCTTCAGTTACGATGGCAAAAATCAGCAACCGGATTATAACAAAGAAGCAGTACGTGCCAAATTCAACACCACAATACAATTCGTTGAGAATTACTTGTGCAATGTGGCTACCAAAGTGTGGCTCTTTACGGATCAAGAACAAAATAAGCTAACATTTGAAGTCACTATCAATTTATCCAGCGTGTGTGTCTTGAACTTTTAGAAACCAACTCCTTTTTTTTTTTGTTGCAGGTTGTTAAACTGGCTCGTGATCTTATCTATTTTGGTTTCTATAGCTTCAGCGACTTGTTGCGCCTTACGAAAACGCTACTCTGCATCTTAGACTGTGTGTCTGATACAAATATAGAGAGCTCTACAGCTGGAGCCTCTTCTGGACGTTATGCCAACACAGACATTGACTGTAAGTTAAATACGCCGTGTTTGTTGCTTTGTTACCTTGTTGAAATTTGTTTGAACTTGATTTGCTGCTATGCCTTGATTTGATTGAACTGTTTGGTTTACTTTTTTTTTTAACTATGTCTTAAGCCACTGAAGAAGAAAATGGTAAGTTTTGAATAGTTTAAATATATTTTGCATTAAAAATTAAGTTAAAAATTTGACTGAACGCTAGTTATAAAGATAATAGAATAGAATCAGCTTCAGTGCATAAAGTTGACTCCGCCAATTATTAAAAAGAATAGATATGTGCTGCGTTGTTTCCAACATATGCTATGATAATCCGCATTGGTAAAAAATTAATTTAAGGGGGCGTAATTATTCTTTGTGATTTTTTTTTTTTTCTATCAATGGAAAATTGTGCTGCAATATGCTCGAGTTGTGCAACAATCTGTGCCGTAGAGTGATTAACTACTTTCACATAGCAGTTTGCAGCACAATTCTGTCACATCACAGCAGACGAATTATTTTGAGTAACCGACTCCGACAACTTTATTTTTTCGTGAAGCATGAGACACGCTTATATATATATATGTCATTAATTTGTCTTGCATCATCAATCTTCAGTTGCATGTATTGAATTTTGCATGATAAGTTGAGATCTAGGCGTTGATAATCATTCATATAGGGTGTTTTTTTAGGGGTTTGTTTTTCGAATTGAAATAAAACACAAGAAAATCGTGTTAATGTCCATCAATTTGGCTTTATTGCAAGGATAATTTTATGCCATTAATGTTTAAATATGATTTCGGCCATGTGGCCGCCGCGGCTGGCTCGAATAAAGCCAATTCTACAGGTCCAATTTTCAACCACTTTTTCGAGCATATGGGGCCGTATGTCGGCAATAACGCCACGAATGTTGGCCTCCAAGTCCCCTAACGTTTCTGGTTTGTTGGCGTAGACGAGCGACTTCACATATCCCCAAAGAAAATAATCCAATGGTGTCAAATCACACGATCTTGGTGGCCAATTGACAGGTCCATTCCGCGAAATTATGCGCTCATCGAATGTTTCCTTCAATAAATCGATTGTGACGTGCGCTGTGTCGCATGTAGCGCCGTCTTGTTGGAACCACAACTCATCCACATTCATGCCATCCAATTCGGGAACAAAATAGTCGGTTATCATGGCTCTATACCGGTCTCCATTAACGGTAACTGACTCTCCAGCATTATTTCGGAAGAAGTATGGCCCAATGACTCCACCAGCCCATAGAGCACACCAAACAGTCAGTTTTTGTGGATGTAATGGCGTCTCAAGGATCTCATGTGGATTCTCTTCACTCCAAATGCGGCAATTTTGCTTGTTGACGTAGCCATTCAACCAAAAATGAGCTTCATCACTGAACAAAATTTTGCGATGAAAATCAGCATCGAGATCAATCTCATTTTCGGCCCATTTGCAAGCATTGTTCTTTTGTCAACCTGTTCATGATGAAATGGCAAACCAAACTGAACATAAATGACATTAGAGTTGCCAGATTTGACCACAAAATGCCAGTTTTATCTCTATTCGAAAAACAAACCCCTAAAAAAAACACCCAATATATTCAGATTCATTTGCACGCAATAGCAACACAATAATTTCACTGGTAAAAAAAACCTCACTGGTGAAAAAATATTGATTTTGTTAAAACTCTCCAATGAAAAAAAAAGTTTCAAATATATTTATGGAGCAAATATGCGAAATTTTTAACCCTTCCACGAAACATGGCAGCACAACTCGAGCACAACACAGTACAATTTCCAAATTTTTGAAAGAAATTACCAATAAAAATTTAAATTGACTTAAAAAGAGTACGACTTCATAAAAATTATATAAACACCGGAACATCCTAGCATACAACTGGCACATTGTAGCAATTTCTTTTTTTACTTAAGGCAGAGCTTACCTTGTGTAGTACGTGGTTAGCTGTAGGATTTAGAGTTCGCCTTAAGCAGAATCCCATGTTTTTCCTTTAAATTTTATCGCTATTATCTAGCAAGATGTACGATGTCAGCGAGGTAATTCTTTCTGCTGGTATATTCGGGAAGTTTTTTTTTTAACAACCTTTTAGTTTGTTCAATTTTTTTTCTTAAACAATTTGTAGCCACAGACATATTTCTTAGCTTACACACAAACATTTTCGCTGCTTCCCCAATTTAGCTGAAGGCGGCGTTCTGCGCTCACTGGGCAACATGAACACCGTTATGACATCCTTAGCACTTGGCTCCGTGGGTCAAGCTATGGCCACGCCAGCTATATCATTGCAACAGCGCAAATCCGTATCGCAACTACTTAAGGAATATCCGCTAGTGATGGATACAAAATTGAAAATAATCGAAATTCTACAATTCATACTCGATGTACGTTTGGATTATAGAATTAGTTGCCTCTTGTCGATATTCAAGCGTGAATTTGATGAAACCGAGTTGACTGCAACGGAGGCAGCGCTTAATGCACGTCAAAAGAATATCGATCTAGAGTCAATTGGTATACAAGCTGAGGGTATTTTTGACTGTGATCGCGGAGATGCAGCAAATCTGGATCTTGACGGTCAGGGTGGACGCACATTTTTGCGCGTTTTGCTGCATCTCATCATGCATGATTATCCGCCGTTGGTGTCGGGCGCGCTGCACTTGCTCTTCCGTCACTTTAGTCAGCGCCAGGAAGTGCTGCAGGCCTTCAGACAGGTAAGTAGAATAAAGGCTTTTTTATATTTGAAATTTTTAATCATCTAAACAGCAGCGTTCATTTTGGCATCTACTAAAATCGAAGTTGTTTTAAGATTTTTTGAATTTGTTTTGTTTTTTGAAATGTTTTTAATACCTCTGTTCTTTGTTTTACTTTTTTTACTTGCTTAACATTTATTTCAATTAAAGTGGATAAATATAGTTAGTACTTTATTGATGTATGTACATATATAAATTTATATATATATATATATTTAAACGTATAAAAAGGGTATACAAAATATCAACTCGCATTAAAGTTCTTTAAGGATTTTTTTTTTTGAGAAAAACTAAATTTAAATTGTGTTTTTATAAATTTTCCCCCACCAAAAAAAAAAAAAAAAAAAATCCTTAAAGACTCATTCCGCTTTACTGTGCGCTTTACTGTGTCCTTGAAATTTTCTTATTTTCAACATCATTTCGCAAAAGGTACAATTGCTCGTCTCTGACAGTGATGTGGAGTCGTACAAACAAATTAAGTCCGACTTGGATATATTGCGACAAAGTGTGGAGAAGTCAGAATTATGGGTGTACAAGTCCAAGACTGGTGATGAAATGAATACAAGTAAGTAAAAAAATAACGGTCTTTATAAGAATTAAATTATGTTCATCGTAATGAATATTGACCATTTTGACCGATAATTCTTTTTTTTTTTTAATATGAACCGAAGAAAAATCATATTTTCCAAAATATTTTTGAGAAAGGTGCAGTGTTGAGGTTTTTAAATTTAATTTTAATCTTTTAGACTTTAAATTCAACTTATCACAAATAAAAATCAAGTATTTACACTTAGTTTTCAATCCATTATCAAATGTTACAGACAACAAAATAATAGACACAAAATAACAAGTTTAAATTATTTCTAATATTTTTCACATAGTGCAAAAATAGTTTTGTATTTCAAGTAACACTTATTGGGTGTTGAAATTGATTCATTGCGTTTTATAAGAGGCGGTTTAGGTAGAACATAGTTCCATTAATGCCTTTGATCAAATATGGTTAAGGTAGAACATCTTTCTATTGTTGCGTTTAATAAAATATATCTCGTAAACAGCTGTCGTCAGGGGTCAGATTCAGTGTACGTGTATGTCATTTGGGTGAAGCGTAAATAACAACATTGTGTGTTGAATTTTGTACCGAATAAATTGTTCTTGCAGGGAATTTTACCTCAATATTCAAAAGTGTACCTTTTTTTATTTGTACCTTGTACAAAAACATACAAATATATCAAAAGTTGTGCCGAAAGTCAATGTAGTTTGAATGGAAGTTCATGGTGATCATGCTCTAGCTAAGCAAGCTTATCGGAAGTGGTTTTTACATTTTAAATGTAGTGATTTCTATTAAGAAGACATGGAACGACCCTGACAGCCGGAAAGGTTTAAATTTGAAAAATTGTAGGCATTACTCCGAAGACGACTCAAGTCGAACACTTCAAATGGGAGTATTTCTGCTGCGAATCGTCACAGACGATAAAAAGTGAATTCATTGCGATAATCGCAAGCGCAGAAAGTCATATCAAGCCAAATATCCGTAGATTCAAGCTAATGCTCTATGATTGGTGGGATCCTGGCTCTTTTTGAAACTCTCACGTTCGCGAGATGGACCCCAAGTACGTTCTCTTTATGGCTCGCGAGCCACAGAAAATAATTTTCAGCAACTGCCAAGAGGAAAAGTGGATATAATTTGTTGAAATATTTCTCAATAAATAGGTTACTACATATCTTCTGTTCAGAATTGAACCGGACTGTGCAAATAAAACAACAACGGATAATTATTCTTCAATATTTATTTTATCACCTACAAAATAATCACCATCGCAGGCGATACATATATGCCTATGGTTTTTTTTCATTTTTTAAATCATTTTTGGTAGGCCGTTTTCGGAATGGTCTTAAGCCTCTCTCTGCGAATTCTCTTTGATGACTTCAACCGTCTCAAAATGTTTTCACGAATTGCAAATTTGAGTTTTGAAATATATATAAAGACAAACTATTTTCTTTATTGTTTTCGAAATAGTCTTCTTTATGATAATCCCTTCCGTACAGCAACAAAGGCTAAACGGCGGTTGACCCACTAATTCGATGGTTTGAATGCTCAAAAACGCCTCAAGCTCGCATTGTCTTGATCAAGAACAATTTTCCAGCGCTTGTTTGTTTTCCTTATTTCAAGAAATATTTCTTATTTTTAACGTGTCTCAAGTGGAATTCTGCAAAAACTGAAAAAAAATTTCAAAATGAAAAAAAATTCGGTCTTTATATTAATTCCCGAAATATATGTAGTAACCCTCGTATATATCAACATTAGTAAAAATTTATTGCATCAAAAGATACTACACGCGAGCGGCAGCATTTCTAAAATATTGTGGCTCCTGCTCACGAGCGTGACCTACAGATACTAAAAGAAATAGCTCGGACTCGCAACTAAGATCGGTAAAAATTAAAAAAACAAACGGAAGCTGATAGCGAACGAGCATTTCCGTCAACTGCGGTATACTTCGAAAGTAATTTTTCAGCACGACTGATATTACTCCTTCTGATTACCACTTGTTTCCATCGATAAGTCGTATTTACGACCTGTTATTCGTTTCCAAACCAAAATAGGAGAAAAGTAGTGGCTAACGATGGACGACACTACTTTGAATGATAGGGTTTTTTTAATTAACACCCAATACAATTTTTTTATTTTTTAAAAGACTCGTTTTACTCTTCTCTTTCATACTTTTAATTTGTAAATCTTCAATAGCCATTCCTTTTTTGTTGCAGCGACCATTTTAAACATATTTTTTTTTAATAAAATTGCTATCGATATTCCTTCATAACATGAAATTATCATTATTTTGAAACTGAAGATTCTTGTGCATCTCAAACATATTCCATGCAGTGTTCAGCTTTGCGTCAGAATAGATTTGTAATGCATAATACTATAGTAGAGATGTGTACATCGAAAACGGGAAAACATAGTCACGCGAAAATTCATATGGTCGGCATTGATATCTTCTATGAATATATAAATGTCCATCTATTTACACACAACATGAATGTTCCACAAGTTAAAGGAGAAGATTACCAATTGACAGCCATAAGCTATGGTGGATTTTTAACATTGATGTTTGGCAACAGCCAAAATCGTGGAAACCTTGGAATTCTTTACGAAGCGATTTTGACAGTGGAAAATATCTTCTTTTCACTGTTCTAAACTCATGTGGTGAAGAATGTGTCATTGCTATAAAAACTTATACTGAATAAATAAAATCTAAATATCTTCTCACAAATAGCCGAACTGTTAATAACATGCATTTACATCTGCAGAATATATATCCCGATAGATTACTTATGATCCCGATATTTCACTAAGTATTACTATAAAATTTATGTAAACTTTTCTATCTATACCTTTTTTATCGACAAGGTATAGATTTTTTTTTGTTCGAATTTAAAATTAATAAACGTCTCGGATTTTTGTTGAAATTGATAAATGCCGCGGGGTTTTTCACTGCACTTCAAAAATCTCAAAGATAAAAAAATAATCAAAATATTTTAGAATTTTTTGTTTGATAAGAGTCTTTTGTGGCATCCCTTCTGCACCAATTTTTCAATGTAATTAAATTTTCTTATTCAGCCGACCGCTCCTTTGAAACTTCAGTGGACGCTGCCAATCTCAGCTCGGAATACAGAGCATCGCTGTCTGCCGAGCAATTGCAGGAGTACAAGAAGGTCAAAGAAATTCTAATGCGCATGAATAAATTCTGTGTAACAAGTGGTAGGACTTATTTTTTAATTTGCAAAATTTTTTTAAAATCCTATTCTTACTGCATAACATTTCAGGCTCCAACGTTAAGCCACGCAAGCATGAGCAGCGGCTACTGCGCAATGTTGGTGTGCATACCGTCGTTTTAGATTTATTGCAAAATCCATACGATGAAAAGGACGATGTGCTGATGAAAGAACTAATGTGCTTGGCGCATGAATTTTTGCAAAACTTTTGTTTGGGTAACCAGCAAAATCAAGTGCTGCTGCACAATCATCTAGATTTGTTTCTTAACCCGGGCGTAAGTAGCAACAGTATGCTTCTACTATTCTTTGTGACCCTTTTCACGCTCTATTTTGGCGCTCCCCCTTAGATACTCGAGGCCAAAACAGTTTGTGCCATTTTCAAAGACAATCTTTCGCTGTGCAATGAGGTGACCGATAAAGTTGTCCAACATTTTGTGCACTGCATTGAGATTCATGGACGTCATGTAGTTTATTTACAATTTTTGCAAACGATTGTCAAGGCGGAAAATCAATTTATTCGCAAATGTCAGGACATGGTTATGCAGGAGCTCATCAATGCAGGCGAAGATGTTTTGGTTTTCTACAATGATAAATCCTCCTTCAATCAATTTGTATCCATGATGCAACACCATACGCCACCGCTTTTGGATGAGAATCCGTTGAAGTATCATGTGGAGCTGGTCAAACTACTGGCCTGCTGTACAATGGGCAAAAATGTCTACACCGAAATAAAGTGCAATAATCTGCTTTCGCTCGACGACATCGTTACCATTATCTGTAATCCAACTTGCATAGCCGAAGTCAAGGAAGCCTATGTTGATTTCTTGAATCACTGCTACATTGATACCGAAGTCGAAATGAAAGAAATCTATTCTTCGGCTCATATGTGGAATCTTTTTGAAAAATCCTTTCTCGTCGACATCAACCAGTTGATTGCGGTCGGTGCCGCTGCCGATAAGACGTTGCTGAACTACGTGCTAAGCGGCGTCACCACCGTCTTGAGCACCTTCTTCTCCAGCCCTTTCTCCGATCAGAGCACCATTGTACAAACACGTCAAATGATCTTCGTGCAGTTACTGCAAGCCACCTATAGACTTGCCCAGTGTAAGTGGCTTTCACTGGCCGATCGCTTTAATGTTGAGAATTGTATCCGCACGTTGGCTGAGTCGGCAAAGACGCGCAGCATAGCTATTCCACTAGATTTGGAGCAGCAAGTGGTCACAATGTCAAGCAAGACGGCGCTACTTACGCGTCAAACCACCAAATGGCTGTTAGCGTCGAAGCAGCCAAAATACGAGACACAGCACTCAGCGAACTTAATGCGTTTGGATCGTTCAATTATAGAGGGCTTGCAGGATATAGTTTCGCTGCTCGAAGATCAGCTTAAACCGGTGGTCGAAGCTGAACTTTCACTGCTTGTCGACATATTATATCGTTCAGAGTTGCTCTTTCCGCCGGGTACAGAGGCACGCAAACGTTGTGAAAGCGGTGGCTTTATACGCAAACTCATCAAGCATACCGAAAAGTTGCTGGAGGAAAAGGAGGAAAAATTATGTGTCAAGGTATTGCGAACACTGCGCGAAATGATGGCCATTGATGTGAACTATGGCGAGAAAGGTGATTCACTGCGCAATACTTTGCTGATGCGTTATTTTGAACGGAAGAGCACAATGGCAGCACATGGAAAAGCAGCTGCAGAGGGTGAGTATCATGGAACCAAAATTACTTTGATTAAGACTAAACAAAAAGGTTTTTATAAATTATGAAATCGTGAGCATTTTTTTTTTAATAAATTGTGCTGTGATGTGCCTACTGTGTGTAGTATCATGTTCCTCATTTAAAAGAAAATCTATGCTAACGGTATAATTTTTATGAAGTAGTACTTGTTTTAAGTCAAGAAGAAGCGCTTCATTCACAAAACTGGTATTTAGAAGTTATCATATTTATGAGTTGATGGCTCCACAGCTATTTTTTTTTTTTTTTCATAAACTTACAAGAATCATGCCATAAGAGTTAATTTAAAAAACAAAACAAAGCACATGAAAGTATACATTTGGCACATTGCGGCATATAATTTTCTAATTTTAAATAAAAAATGGTGGAACTAATTTCATGCACATAGAAAATATTATATTTTTCCCATTCTTTGTAAAGGAAAAAATGATTCCAATCAAGCGAATGATACAGCAGAACACCAAAAACGCATTCATGTGGTTACCCACGGACCGGGCGCAAAATACTTACAACGTGCTGGCAAAACACTGCATGAGGTTCAAAATCATTTGGATCGTGAGGGTGCCTCCGACTTGGTGGTTGAGCTCGTCATTAAGTCCGTACATTCACCCTCAATATTCGTCGAAGTCGTTGAGCTGGGCATCGCTCTACTCGAAGGAGGCAATCCAATCATACAAAAAGGAATGTTCCAAAAATTCTTGAGTGGCGACTTAAATCAGGCATTCTACAAGGTATTCTTTGAAAAGATGAAAGATGCACAGCAGGAAATTAAGTCAACGGTGACTGTCAATACATCTGACATAGCAGCAAAGGCACACGAAAACAAGCAGGATGTTAACTTAGAACTGGATAAAATCTCACGCAAACATGGCGTAAAAAGTAACGGAGTTGTTATCACAGACGAGCTAAAAAAAGAACTGCATAATGCGGGCTTGGCCACGGCACGCGCCTATGGCACAGCGCGTAATATTAATCCTGGCGATGAAAATTCTGCTATTAGTATTGGCAGTCCGCTGGAAGATATTTTAGCAGAAAAACTTGAAAAGCACAAAGATAAAGAAGATCGCAATAAGCTCTCGAATAAAGTTTTGGTCATGCAGCCGATATTACGTTTCCTGCAATTGCTCTGCGAAAACCATAATCCAGATTTGCAAAACTTACTGCGACACCAAAATAATAAAACCAATTATAATTTAGTCTCGGAGACTCTAATGTTCCTCGATTGTATTTGTGGTTCAACCACAGGTGAGTACAACTCGTAAAATAAAGCACGAATAAAATTAAACATAATAAGTTTCTGCTTATTAGGTGGTCTTGGCTTATTGGGGCTGTATATCAATGAGAACAATGTAGCGCTTATCAATCAGACACTCGAGACACTTACCGAATATTGTCAAGGTCCCTGTCATGAGAATCAAAACTGTATTGCCACGCACGAATCCAATGGCCTGGACATTATAACAGCACTTATTCTCAACAACATCAATCCGTTGGGAGAAAACCGCATGGATTTGGTTTTGGAGCTTAAAAATAATGCATCCAAACTTTTGCTGGCCATCATGGAGAGTCGTGGTGACAGTGAAAATGCCGAACGCATTCTATATAATATGAATCCCAAACAACTTGTGGAAGTGGCGTGCAAAGCATATCATCAGGAAGAGATGATCGATGAAAACGACGATGATCAGTGTACAGAAACTGATGATGCTGATGACGACGATGTTACTGTGAGCCCACGTGAAGTTGGCCACAATATTTATATACTATGTCATCAACTGGCGCAGCATAATAAGGAGCTAGCAGCCCTATTAAAGGCATCCGAAGATCCACAATCGGCAAACTTTGATACGAAAATGAGCCAAGCTTTGATGTACTATGCAACGCATACGGCACAAATTGAGGTTAGCGTAGTTTTTTAAATTTCTGAATTTCATAGGAACTCATTTTTCCATCACTAGATTGTGCGCAATGATCGCACGCTGGAGCAAATCGTTTTTCCAATACCAGAAATATGCGAATATCTGACAACGGATACCAAGACAAAAATTCTTAATACAGCCGAACGCGATGATCAGGGTTCAAAGGTGGCTGACTTCTTTGATAAGGCAGAGGAAATGTTTAACGAAATGAAGTGGCAGAAAAAACTAAGAGGTTTAAAGAATAACAAATAAAAAATTTATTAAAATCCAAACTTAACCCTTTCGAAATTTAGGTCAACCATTTCTGTTTTGGGTCAGCAGCTATATGTCGCTATGGAGCAATATTTTGTTTAACTGTGTGGTAGTCATCAATTTAATTGTAGCCTTTTTCTATCCCTTCGATAATAGCGTGCCGGGTAATTAATTAAAGTGATATTCTTGTTAAGTATTTCTTAATTTAATTTTCTGTTTCCTTTTTTCCAGAACTTAGTTCGCATATTTCGCTGCTATTTTGGGCAATAATGATATTTTCACTGGCTATCGTAGTAACGCTACCGCGTGAATCTGGCATACGTACTTTGATTGGCTCCGTGATATTAAGATTTATATTTCTTATCGGGCCGGAACCAACGCTTTGGTTGCTGGGCTCTGTTACGGTAAACTGCTGACATTAGACCCCAATGAAAAGTTTTTAAACGTTTCTTATACGACAGGTTGCTTTGAAGGGTGTACACATAATAAGCATCATGGGCAATCAAGGCACTTTGGAAAAGAGTTTCTTTAAAATTATAACTGATTTTCAGTTGCTCTATCACTGCATTTATATTTCATTTTGTTTTTGTGGCCTGATTTTGCATCCATTTTTCTATTCCTTATTGGTAAGTGTGTTCGTGAGGAGGGTCTCATTTAACATTTTAGAATTTTAAAAAATTACGTGTCCGATGTGTGCCATCGTATGCCATATTGGAAAAAATAGTTTTTCAATCTGTTGATGTTTTTGATTGGAGAATGCTTGATTTGCGATTTTATTTAAAAAAAAAAAATAAAATTAATAATGCGACTAATTTGCAGTGCTTCGGCATTTTTCCTACAAGACACAAAATGCATTAAATGAAAATTTTTCACAAATATTTGCATCATTAAAATCTCTTTATGACACATTGTAACACAACCCAAACACATCTCAGCACAATGTTAGTATTTTTCGAAAAAAAATCTTACTGTTCTAATAAATTGTTTTCAAACCCGGCAAAAAATCCAACACATGATAGCACACATCGAGCATGGGTCTATATTTTTGTTTTTTTGTTGTAAAAGGCGGATCTAATTCTATACGCATACATTACTCTCGTTTCAGCTCTTCGACGTCGTCTATCGTGAAGAAACTTTAGTCAATGTAATACGTTCTGTTACGCGCAACGGTCGCTCAATCGTTTTGACCGCAGTATTGGCACTGATTTTGGTTTATCTCTTCTCCATAATTGGCTATATGTTCTTTAAAGATGATTTCCTTGTGCCTGTCGATGTCGAAAATAATCTTGAGTCAGGTTAGTAAAATTGAAATAATTTAGAAACATTTACATTTTATTTATAAAAAATTGTATATGGTTTTATATCTGTTAGAAGCCACCTTAACGCTAGTGCCACCTGCTGAGAACACCTGTAGCAGCCCTGATGAACTAACAAAAGGAGCTCTAGCTGCTGCAGATGGCGGCGAGTTAAAAGAGCGTGCCTGTGACTCTCTGGTAATGTGTATTGTAACCACCTTAAATCAAGGTTTGCGCAATGGTGGTGGTATTGGTGACATACTCAGAGCACCTTCCAGCAAGGTATTGTCTTGTGTGAGTAAATGTTTGTAACAAATTCTAATTCGTTTCCATCATAGGAGGGACTTTTTGCTGCACGCGTCATCTATGATCTACTCTTTTTCTTCATTGTCATAATTATTGTTCTCAATTTGATTTTTGGTGTCATTATTGACACATTCGCGGACTTGCGTAGCGAAAAGCAAAACAAGGAATTGATCCTTAAAAATACATGCTTCATTTGTGGACTTAATCGTTCAGCGTTCGATAACAAAACCGTTAGCTTTGAGGAGCATATCAAAAGCGAGCACAATATGTGGCATTATTTGTATTTTATTGTGCTGGTGAAGGTCAAGGATCCGACAGAGTTTACCGGTCCCGAAAGCTATGTCTATGCCATGGTAAAAGCAGGCGTGCTTGACTGGTTTCCACGCTTGCGAGCTATGTCTTTGGCAGCAGTTGATGCCGATGGTGAACAAGTTGAATTGCGCGGCATGCATGCGCAGCTATTGGAGACACAGTTGCTGGTGACAAATCTATCGCAGCAATTGCATGAGCTAAGAGATCACATGACTGAGCAGCGCAAACAAAAGCAGCGAATGGGTCTACTGAATCCCACAGCCAGCAGTCTGCTGGCCGCCTATCAGTTTCAAACAACGGTTTCGTAGATGGATAACTGGTATCCAAAGCAGAAATGTTCAATTAAAAATTGTTTGCACTCGGGTTAATTGTAGTCTTAAATTTTCCAAACTTATTACTTGGCAAAAATAAGTTTTTACAACCACTTAGTTAAATATGCAGTTTTAATAAATTTAACTGTAAAAAATCGAATCTAAGCATTTTGCTTAGCATAACTTTTGCAATATTTACTTACTTTTTTTCAAAACAAAAAAAAAGAAACATTATTTAAGCCTAATTTGTATATATTAAGCTTGCTGTTACAATCATATTTTACTCCTCATATTTTAAAAATTAATTTTTTCAATCTCTATATTTTTTCGCCGAACAAAGTTTTTATCTCATAGTGATTTTGCTAACTTATTTTTTTTTTTATTTAAATAGAAACCTATTTACACTCTATCAACTTGTTAAAAATGTAGCTAATTGTAAGTTGTTGAAATTTATTGTACCTTTTAATAAATAAAAAAAAACTGTTATTCTAAAACATTTATGAATTTCTATCGAAACTAACTGCAATGTGATTTAAAAACAAGTTTAAACTGTCGTTTTTTGAAAACTAAGTACTTCCTCGTTATAAAGAGGTTAAATTAATTTTATATAAATAAAAAAGAAACACTATTGTAATAGTATAAGCTCAATTTTAATGAACATATTGATGATATACATAAATATGCTCAAGTATTGTACTGAAAGGATAGATATTGTATTCTACAAAAAAAAAAGGTTTGAACAATTAGCGAAGAAAAATTTCAAGATGAGTATGTATGTATACCTGGAAAATATTAATAAAATTAGTAAAATAGTCAGCGAAGTGTTTGATTGATCAGTCGGCGTTGTAAAGCGATTCAAGTATTGAAAGTTGGAAAGGTTCTTTGTTTTTGTTCTTCTCTTTTTAAAAATTCTTATCCTTGACAAAACTAATTTTTGGCATGAACGCGTTCCTGTACGCAAAATAAATGATTAAATTGGAAAATATAAAACATAGTTATTGAATCTTTAATCAGCACGTACTTAGCCCAATTCATCTCTCATCCTGGATTAAGAAAATGGCTATTTTTTAAGATAATAGCTAGTTAAGTCGAAATTTAAGAAAACTACTATTTTTATGATAATATAAATGATTTTTATATTTTTCAGATTTCTCTCACGAATGATATTTCCTGTACAGAGCTGCTGTAATGGCACATTCCTGGCCTCGGTACTCGAGTAGATAGCGCACTTGGGTGCCACCCAATGGTTCCGGGTTCAAATCCCGTCCAGGCCATTGTCCTATTAATCGCTCTTAATTTCTTTTCTTAATTTCTAATAAACTGAAATCGAAAATTTATAAAATTTTTACGACTTAAAAATAGTAGTTGATGGAAGTGAAGTTTTTTTATGGGTTTGGCTTACAACTAAAATTGACATAAAAATTGCCTAAGATTCTAATTCACATGTTTTTGCTTCTTCCTGTTGCGCTTTTCCCACCAATCTATCATAGTTGACTGAATTGGTATAACAACTGAAATCCTTGGTTCAAAGCTGAAAAAAAATCAGTGCATTATACTGCTGTAAAATGATACTTAAGTAGAGTGTAAGAAGTTACTAGGCCCAACGCTTACAAATCTATTCAAAATTAATAAATTGCCTTCTATTAAAATCTAATGATTCTTTTCGCCATATATTTGCTTTGTCTCGGTAGTTCGTGATAAATAACTTCATACATGTTTCCACTTGAACAAATAATTTGTTTGCTTTGACGAATACTTCATGTGCAGCCGAAAGCAGCAATATAGCGAAACAAAAGTAACTTTTATTTTTTTTTTTTTTTGCAAAAAAAAACAAAACAAATTCGAAAATTTTTTGTTGAAATGTACAGAAGAGCTGAAATAAATAAAAAAAAATATTTTTAAAAAAGTGTGCGTCGGCCGGGAATCGAACCCGGATCAACTGCTTGGAAGGCAACTATGCTGACCATTACACCACCGACGCCACATGGAAAACATGACCTATTAGCGCAATATTAACATATTTCTAAAGTATCTTTCAGATACATTTTATGTTTGATATAAAAACATATGCACGGGGGCGCATTGATTTATTTTAAATGGGCCTCAAAAAAATTACCATTAAAAATGCCTCAATATGAAGAATATTAACAAAAATAATATAAAAAATGGAAATAGAAAAAGAAAAAATATCAATAAAAACTCGTGGTTAGAAGGAAAAAAATTATTTTTATAAAAATCGTAAGTTATACGAATGAATGTTCGGTAGGAAGAAATTTGAGCCTAAAGAAATTGAATTAAACCACAGTATTAGGCAAGTTCCCTGACTAGTTCATTTTGCAAGTTTTATTCGAAAAAGCGTTCCCTTGCTTAAAAAAATAGCAAAAATTTGGGAAAGAGGGCGAGTTCGAGAGAAAAAAAATTTCACCACCGTGCCAGAAGTTACCATTTTCAGTCTCAGAAATTTCTGCTGTATCAACATTAAATGTTTTAAATCAGCTCTTTTCAAGAAAATGTATAAACAATTTAAAACACGAATAATTTTCTAAATGCTCTTAAACAGCAAAAATTTAAAAAAAAAAATAAAATTATAAAAACGGAAGTTTTTTCTTTGCAATTATGTAAATATACATTTTTTTATAATACATACTTATTAAAAATAGCTACAGCAATCAGGCAAATATCATCGCTTGATCTCGGATGCATCACATTAAGCCAGTGCTAGAAAGGAAACTGGAATCAGATTAAAGACGTTTCTGTAATTTAAAACTTTCTTAAAGTTTACTATGTTCTTTTTTTTTAATACTGAAAGTGAACAAAAATAGTTCTTGGCTTTCTTTTACAAACGCTTTGTTTGACATTTTTCCATTTTACAATTTCTAGTTCGAAAAGCGTTCTCATACTCTCGCATGCTACCTCTGTCTCTCACAAATTTTTTCACAAATCTTAACAAATGTTTTGGCTACACAATTCATCCTCTTCTAACATCCTTCAAAATATTTGAAATAGGCAATAAAATTTGTTAAAACAATTTATTAACGGTTATGATATAAATATTTATTAATTTAATTAGAAATTGAAGCACGTAAAAACACTAAATTTTGAGTATTTTAAAAAATTCTTTAAAACTCAAAGAAGTAAACTACAAGTTTAAACAAAAGGTTTGTGTACTCAATGTGTGCTGTCTACAACCAACCTGCTGCTGGTTGTGGTTTTGAAGCTACATTACCACCTGAGTTCCATGGGCCGAACGACTCCAAATTGGGCACATGATTATTTCCCGCAGTGATGGCACTAAAGGCGTTATCCTTGGTCAATGTCAAATGATGTGCCGCTCCTGCATTGCCATTTCGAGTGTACTGACCAAATTTAGATGCTTCATATTCAGTTTTTTGTATCTCAGCTGCAGCGGCATGAGCTGAACGTTGTAGAGCCGCAGCAGCTTCAGCCTCGCGGGCAGCAGCAATACGCTGCTGATGTGACACAGCAGCCTTTGATGCTGCTAAACGTTGCTGTGCCAAGACAACAGCTTGTGCCGCAGTAGCAGCCTCTGAACGTTGAATTGCTGCAGCTGCTTCGGATTTTTGTGTCAAGAGAGTGGCAGCCGTTTCTTTTTCCATTGCCATGCGTTGCTGAGTGAGCACATTCTCCTTGGCGGCTTGCATTTGTTGCTGGGCAATGAGCACATTTGCAGAAGCTTGTTTGGCGGCAGCTATGGCATTGGCAACTTCACTTGGTGAAGGTCCAGCTGTGATCAATTTCGATGGGCTGTTTTTAAGATTTAAAATTGGAGTATATCAGGCAAATATCAAAATCTTTAAAATTCAGACTAACTAAGAATTCCATGGATTCCAACTACCACCCACTGCACTGCCACCGGCGCCACCACCACCACCAAAACGTAAACCACCACCAGCAGCCCAAGGTCCACTGAAAGAGCCCTGAAAGCCAGCATCACCAATAAATGCATTGAGGCTACGCTTCGGCACAGTCTTCACTTCAGCGGCGGTAGCTTCAATTGTAGGCTTGGCACCATGGACGCTGGAAAGACTGGTCATACTGAGCAGGAGCAAAAGAGTACACTGCCAGAAAAAAATATTCATTTGAAAATTTAAAAATTTAAAAACTCTCTAAGATCCACAAAATAAATTACCGAAAATCTTGGCAACATATTTTTTAACTTAGATTTTACTTTAGTATTTAAAGAGAGAAAATAAAACAATGGTCAGCGATCTTCAGAGTTTGAAGAACAGAATTAAACTGATTTTATCGACGAAAATTATCGTTATTTATACCAAACACAAAAACGCTTGAATGCAATAGTTGAAAATCTTATAACTGACATAATTTAAAAGAAGCCATGAGTAGTCGTTAGATCGTCTGCTGAGCTAAGGTTAGCATTGTCGGCTACTAACTTAATTGGGTCACGTAGCAGAAGTTTGTGTCAAACCTTTCTCCTTCATGAAGCGCCAACAAAAGTAGACAATTTTGTACTAGTTAATAAACTTGTTAGCCATTGCTTAGTTTGAATAGGAAATGAAAGGTGATGAAATAAATAGATGAACACGAAATGACGCAATCAAGGATGATGCCAACGCCCGACTTTTGGATGTGCCATTTTAACATTTGGCGAAAGGTGTTCATAGATCAATAAGTACCCAAAGAAAAGCAGCACTTTACAAGACAGAAGTGATTTTTTTTTAAATTTTGTGATTTTTTTCATGATACAGAACAAAGCAAGTAGAAACAAGTGCAGTAGTTTAGGAAGCGACTTACAAAAATTACCAAGATAAATCGATTTCAATATTTTCAAAAATTTCTCGCTTCTATGGGAAAGATCTTTTAGCTTGATAAGGGTTTAAGCCTCAACTGCCTTATAGCCGCACATACTCCTTTAAGTTCTACACCATAAAAATATTTAATTTTTTTAGTACAATTCAAATAAACTTCACTCCAGATGAGTTAGTTGCTGGATCAGTAAAAATTTAACGAAAATAATCGTTGTCGTTATGAGCCATTTTGACAGTATTAGACTGACCAGCAAAAACAAAATAGTTTTACCCTTTTGGTACACATCTATTTTTGCTTTAATTTTAATGGGTAGGAATCTTTTTGGTTGCCAGATGCACAAATTGAAGAAGTTATTCTTATGAGGAAACAAACGATAAAATAATAGATGACGAAAAAATTATAAGCGAAGAACACATCACATTAAAATATTTCATATATTAAAATGGTATTTACCTAAAACTGGTTGAATCCAAATATTAACTCAGAATGCTGAACTTTTATCTCATTATTCTCTATACATAAAAAAAAAAAAGTATGTAAAATTCCCTAAGAATCGAGTAAATGATGCTAAACCAAAGATATGTCGTTTTTTCTGAATTTCATCATTTATAAATTTAAATTTATTTAAAAAAAAACTTCTATGAAACTGTTATTTTTTTGAAGCATATTTATAATTTTTATTTTTAACTGCTGATATGCCCGGTGTTACTCGGGGGAAAAATGTAAAATTTTTATGTTCAGTCCTCGTTTTATTTTAAAAATCCAAGTAGTGAAAAATAAGCTGCACTAAAGTGATTATTAAATTACTTTATATGTCATATTTAAGGGGTTCATGTTTTTTATATAGGTTGAAAATAAAGCGATGCCGAGGGGACGAAAAAGCAGATTTATAGTGATTACTTTTGATTAAAAAAGATATTGATATAATTTTTTCACAGAAATTATTCCGAGTGGACCGTTATACGTGTCTAAAGTGATTACGTGGCCACATGACCAATTTTTTGGACGAAACTGGCGACCATTTGCTTCTCTGTGCTTTGAGCTCAAACAACTTTTGTTGGATTTGGTTCATCTTGAAAGACCCATACAGACGACTGCTGTTTACTTCCTGCATAGATGCGCATAGATCCATGATCCGTCAACAGTCACGATTTTGTATACCTACGCGTTTCTTTGCACCAATCGACACTAGTTTTTTGTTTTTGAGCAATTGTCAAATTATGTGGAATCTAACGTGAACAAATCTTTTTCACAACTATTTGTTCTTGTAAAATGGTATGTATGCTATGTATGCTGGTGGAAATAATGCCCAGGGATGGCTTAGTCTCACAGTATGTCACATGGTCACATAATCAAGCATAATTATTTGTAGCACAGCATCAATATTTTTTGGCACAAAAGATTTTTGACGCTCTTCACGAAATTCGTCAGTGAATTCTGTGTACCACCGATAAAGAGAGGTTTTTGATGGTGCTTCTTCGCCAAAAGTAAAATTATTGTTAAGTTAATTCATTTCGAAAGTTGTTAAAAAGAATCGCACGAAGATGTTCACGTGTTAATTTCATTTTTTTGCAAAAATACAAGTTGGAAATCACTATAAACAACACAATAAGCGCACGTACACCAAAACGTTGTGAGTAAATATGAGCTACAAAATGTTGAACTTTCCAATGGAAACGTCAGTTTGATTGAAATGACATAAGCCTGGAAAAAGTATTTCTTGAACCAAGAGATTGAATTTCAAATGTATTTGTAGTTTGAAAAAACCCTCTTTTCGACAAAAACATAATTTCAAAGCAAATTTTGGACCCATACAAAGATTTATCGTTTAAACGAAAATGTGCAGAGATCTACCCCCTCTGCATATTTGTCCATTTTCATAATAAATCTACACAAAAAGTATGAGGTGTTTTGAGCGAGGCGTGGCTCCACCCATATAACTTCAAACGCCATATCTTGGACTTTTTACTCCTTTCCAAATACAAATGAAAACACACAAAAAAAACGAAAACAAAAAACATTTTATATTTTTTAGCCAACATTATTTATTACACTACTTCATAAAAATTGTTTTCAATATATTTAATTTAAATTTCTTAAAATATACGTTTTGTTGAGTAAAAATAATACAATAAAAATCTAAATATAATGGGTATATAAAAAAAAAATATGGTATAATCAAGTCGAACATAGGTTTTCTTAAATTGTTCATAATATTTGCAATTATATATAAAAATAATGTTCTTTTAATACTAAGTGAATAATAAGAAGTTCACATCAAAATACAATGTAAAATATTATTAAATAAGTAGATTATTATTTTTTTTTTAAATAGGAATAGAAGATAGGAATTTTATCGGACATTAAGAGAGCTTCAATTTATGGCTGTGAGAGCATTTAAAGCGGCGACAACAACGCAAATAGCGAAATAAGCTTATAAAAATAATATAGAATATTTTCCAATACCAAAAAAAAAAAAAACAAAAAACTTTACTTAAAGGAGTTTAAGCAAGATTTGGAATGGGAGCAGGCTTATTAAGAGGTATGGATAGGAGCAGTATTTAGAGTTGTTTACTATAATAACACAGTTTAGTAAGCATTACATAGAATTTGTATTTCATAAATACATATGTTTGTTTGTATGCGCGTAAGTATGTATGATTGTTTGTATGTATGAATATAATAATAATTTTATGTATGTAAATATTTAAACATTAATTAATTGAATTAGGTGGCTAAAGGGCTCTAAATATTAATTTCAAGTTTCATAGCTATTTTTTTATTTGTTAGTTATAAGTTTTTTTAATGCACGGATTAAAAAGATTTATCATATCTATACGCTATATATGTATATTTTATATACATATTATATTTGGTTGTGATTTTAGATATTTCTTAAGAAACTTACATTAAAACTAAGCAGTAATCAACATTGAAAAGAAAAAAAGAATAAATGCTTTGAATTTTGTTTTTCTTATAAATTCAAGTAATAAATCTTAAATTCATATTTTTAATGATGGCATTGAATCAAATGTAGATTCATTTGTAAACGAAATTAATGCAGTTAAAATAAAGCCTAACTGCTGCCATGAGATTTGGTACGTTCTGCGAACGTGATGGTATTTTGCGGAAAAAATAGTTCACAGAACTAAAAACTACATACTTAACTGGAAGCGAAAGTTTTGAATTTATTCATTTATAAATTTTTGCCAGAAATAAAAATCTATCATTTGTAATTCGTTTGGGAACAAAAAATTTTGTTTTTAAATTTTTTGCCAACAAAAGTGAACAAAAAAAGCATTCTTTTGTGAACTCATTAAAGAACAAAAAAAAGTGTTGTTTTTGGGAGGCATTTTAGTCCAACGAATGATTGATTTGCGAGTGCCGGACTTATTTTTACCCGAAAAGGCTCATAAATAAATTCAAAAAGGATACTTTAAGTTCACTTAGCGACATGTTTCTTACGCGGCGTTAGGTTTATATGTACAAATAGAAAGTTGCATAGCATAGATTTGTAAGTATAAATAAACTATAGTTCGTAAAATATTTAGAGCGAAGTGATTGTTATTTTTGGAAGATTCGAGTTAAGAAATGAGATAAAATGCATTAATTAGGCTTAAACAAGTAATGTATAAAAATGCATCTCTCTCTACAAAGTGTTTCACTAACTTTAGTTAATCTCATGTGCAACCTGTATGCGGTCTGGTGTGAGTGTATTTGTGTGTTTGTGTGTATGTGTATAATAAGTTATTATTGTTAAACATTATTCATAAGAAAATTAAAAGTTATTCACACTTAATTTTAGGTGTGTGGTTTTGCATTGGAGAATAAAGCGTACTTTGCGTGTTAATGTTGTACATTTTTTTTCTGTTTTACTTTTTTTTAAATGGAACATTAACGTACATAAATGTGTTAATCGCGACTAGATGCTTACAATAATTTTTATATAAACGTTTATAAATTTATAGTTTTTCTTATTTTTTGTTTGTTTTGTATATAAATGTTGTTAATCTTTAATGTTTAGAATATTCTTATTTGTATGCTTTGTTTTTGAATTGTAAGTTTAGATTTTTTTTATGTAGTTTTTAGATCGCATTAAAAAATGTAAATTTTTTATATTCTGTTATTACTTAGAGTGATTTGCTATTAACGTGTATTTAATTTTATTTTTATTTATAATTATTTTTTATTCTAAACTGTTGTGCCGTATGGATTGAATACGGCGCGTGAACTATCGGTATCTAATGAAATATCTTCTGGACTGGCAAGATCAACACGCACATTAGAATTGGTGCGACGACGCGCTGTTTGCGATGCACCCCAATTGTTGAGGGTCCATTGGAAGCCAGATGTCTGCTGTGGTTCCTCACTTACTTTGACTTGTGTGCACACCTAAGTAAAAAAACATATTCCATTTAATATTTAATGCAAAGTATATACAGAGTGGTCAAGAAGAAATTACAATGAATATGAAAATTTATCGTTTATCGTCGAAAAAAAAAACAAATTCTTATCTTGTGTCTTGCGTTCGACCGAATTAGAGAATATCCGTCGACTTTGTATAACAGTAACTTAAGCGTCAGTTGGTATCTTTAACTAGGCCCAAGCTACCCTTACTGGGCAGATTGTTCCAAATAAGAGTTTGTTTTTACATAATTTGGTTTTGATGTGAATGGGTCTGCTAAATATAATGGACTATTAATACGATATACAGCCCTTAACTACTGTAGACAGGAAAGGAAAAAAAAATGATTCTTTTAACTTCAGCTGTTCACTACTTATACGCGTCCATCATTTTATTTGTATCACCCATTAATATTATATAATTTACCTCGCGATTAACACAAGGCAATGTTTCTGTGCCATTACCAACAACTGAGCCCGACGAATCTCTTGTACTGCCAATACTGCTACTAGAGGCCAAAGAGTCATTGCTAGACTCTGTTACAGCGCCACGATAGCGTGCTACACTTTGCACAGCCTGCAAGATAATAATCAAGGTTTTATTAGCATTTTTTTTTTTTTACTCAAAATGTCTTAATTGCACTTGCCATTAAATCGCCACCATGACAATCCTCAATTGATTTGAGTATCTCCCAGACTAGTTCTGAATCTAGTGGTATTGGATGCTCAGTATCACGGTTATGAATGGCGATTGCAATATGAACTGGATGTGGCACAGGAAGCGGTATTAGTAGCTTTTCGGTAACGCTCTTTTCGGTAGCTTTCAATTTCCACGGTCGCCATAGCTTTTGTGTCTCCGGCGTTTTGGTCTGTTGAGCGCGATGAGCACGCACGCGTGGCGTTGTCAAGCCAACCGACATGTCGCTAAATAAATTTATAGTTTTTTTTTAGTTATTTTTAAAGTTTTGCTCTTCGAAACTTTAACTCACCGCTTCTCCGGCTTTCTAAAAGTCAACGTTATGCGCGAACGCGGATTAAAAGCTGTCACTTCCAAGAAAGGCAAATGCACTTGAACATTTCCACGCGGTGCATAAACATTACCGAGCAAATCGAGTCCTTTCGAGCCTATGACATCATTGGCATTTTGTACCATTTCGGTGTAGCGAGATAAATCCAGCGATGGATGTGGTTCTAGCTTAAAATGAGTATCGTTTTCAGTCAGCGGTGTAAGAAAATCTAAACTAAATATTTCCGTATACATCAGACCAGCCAGACCGGGCCAATCGTTAACAGTGAGACCCTGCATTTGGAAGAAAATGTATTAAAAGGTATTGTTCAGCAATATTTTGTTCACAAATGACAAACCTTATTGTCCCAAAATTCATCCTCGTTTATGGAAAGCCGCGCAATAACGTGGGATGGATAGCATTTTTCAAGAATATGGGCAGCCAACTGAATTGCAATCTATGGAAACAAAAATAGTAAAAAAATGTCAGACTCATACAGAAGAAAACTTCTTGTTATTAGCGGTTGTCACACACCTTCAGCTCCATGGTATTCAACTTTATGCGCGTCTTTACAGCGGTCGTTAAAGAGGTCTGCAATTCACGGCGTCGTTTTTCTAGTTTTTCATGCAGTGTGCTCATTAAATCGTGTGCCTCACGATCCAAGCCTAAATAAGGCCCGGACTTTGAGAGTTGTGCCGAGAAAGGTCCGAAACATGCCTCTACAAATTGACTAAAATCTTTTTGGGGTTGCAATATAATACGTTCCATGGCATGCTGATAAGCCTGCAACTCGTCCAATTCCATCTTGGCCTCAAATGCCGCCAAAGCTTGCTCCGGTCTGACAATAAAATAGTAGTCGAGTGCGAGGCCAGGACCAGCAATTCGTTTAACCGCTAGGCTGTCGGAAGCAGGTATGCGACCACATTTTTTAATAAATAAATGAAAGGTCAACGAGTCCCAGAGCAGGCGCAAGGAAAATCGTACAACGCCGACTATTGAATGGAATAAAATTAATATGAAAAATATGCTCAGTTTCAAATTAAAAATTCAAAACATTACCAACTAAAACCAAGCCGGTCGCCAAAGGACACAAAATGCTAGCAACTAAAACTGCCACAACAGGCTGTATCAGGCCCTGTATTACTACATTCCATATAACAGCTTCCAGCAATATGCAGTAACGATTACGGGAGTTATCTGGCGAGTCCAAATCGTAAATAAGTATCATGTAAATATGTAAAATTATTGTAAAAATAGGAATCCAAAGTGGCGCGGTTAGTGCCAAGAATATGCTTAGCAAGCTTGTTGCCAAGCACAGTACAGGAAATGCAAACAATATAATAATTGTGCCCAAGAAACCTTTGACGAAATAGTTCCAAATGCGATTCAGATTGCGTGTCAAGCCTTTGCCAATAAAGCCTGCAAGAAAACATAATAAATAATAAATCACTCTTATGGACATAAAGTAAGCTTTGCCATTTCTGATTCATTATTAAGATGTCCCAAATCGTCAAACAAATATATTTATATTTTTAACTTTTGTTCGTGGACGATACTTACCAGTGTCCGGTTCGGTTTCGAAATGTGTACGCGATTTTGAAATATGCCGCCAGAGTTCTATTAAACGTGAGGCCATGGTCTGTGTTATGCTTGTCTTGCGTGGAAATAGTGTGCCATTAATTTGCGATAACTCTAAATCGGGCATAAAAGGCTTAACACAGCATAGAGCACGCAAACCTAGCGGACTACACCATGGCACAAGAATACCAAGCAAAAACATCATGTTCCACGTCCAGCACCAGGTGCGTTGCATGAGATTTAATAAACGCCAAAAAGGCCAACGCGTGCTGGTGGTGCGTATCACTTCCTTTTCTACCAAAAATACCGGTTGACTTGGATCGGAGCGTGGCGTAACAATCGATGTTGCCTGTTGGCTTATAACGGTCGGTATAACATCAGATTGCCCCTGAAAGTTGCGACGTATTATCCACGAATTGGGCGACCAAATGCGACAGGCCCACTGAAAACTGCGAGTAGGAGTTTTGGCATTCTTCAATTCCTTCAGCAGAACAGGTTCGCGTTCTTTCATGAACGCCAGATCGCGACTTAGAAAATAGGCAGTTTGATGCAGATTATGCTTATTGCACATTTTTAGAGCTTCTTCGTGTGCGGACCAGGCGGATTTGCTCAGTTTAGATTCCTCAGCTGAACGTAGTTTAGAACGCAGCCAAGGAGCAACACGCGAGAGCACTGAATGATCATTGGATAGACATTTTTGATGGTCTTCTCGCGAACGTTTGATGTCTCTTTGAACCTTATCCACGGCTTTGTACATAATGACTACAGATTGCGCCTGCTGCACTAGCAACTCAGGTATGCCGTCACCAAGCTCCACCAACTTTGGATTTGACAAAATGGAGGTATAGACACGCTGAAGATATTCCTTCATTACAGCCTCGTTAACTTCCTGAAATAGGGGAGCAGCTAAGAAAGTTGCTTATTTTGTGTTGGTAAAAGAAAATGGCTCACCTCTTCAATTTCTCTGTCGCTTAACTTCTTTGCGCGCAACTCTGAAATTAAGCGTTCGCGGAAATGTAGAAACCATCCACGTGTCTCTCGCTCCAAAATACCCAGTAACACTGGCAAAGCTTTCCGCATTATATCACGACAAAATAAACGTAGATCAATTTCCTGACCATTTGGCGTCAAATATAAATATGGTACGGGCTGCATCACTTCACAACTATTAAAATCGAATTTTTCCATTGTGGCGCGACGCAACATCTTGCGCACATAGGAGCATAAGGCATCCATACTATCCTCAAACTCGGCCTGCAAGTATACGGTTCATATAACAAAATCAGGCGTGTCCACAAAAAAATGAGTTAAAGCAAGTTTAAATTAAAAAAAACACAACAACAAAATATTGCACAATGTGGCTTATGATAAGAAGATGGCTTGAGTAGTTTTCTAATCCAATAAGAAATATGCTCATTAGACTGACTTGTGCAGATGTTAATATAAAATAATCGAAGCAAATTTTTCGTTTTCAATCGGTCTTAAGCGTATCGGAATTTTTTTAATTTATCGTAATTTTATACGGCACCTGAAGTATTCTTATATTTGTAAAAATCAATATGAAGAAAAAGTTGAAAACTCCAAAAATTTTGGATTAATTAATATAGATAGTTTTATATAGAATAAGTTATAGAATATAGAGTTAAGGTCACGCCTGATATCATTGATCACTATTAATAAATTGTTGGTCTGGATTGCAATGAAAATTTTACTCAAAATATAACACAAAAAAAAAAAAAAAACAACGTGAAAAAGTAGAAAGAGCTATCGTAGACGCCTCCATTCCAATGAATGGAGTACACTCCATTGCTCTAAAGATCTTGTAAATATTATGTACTCCACTTTTGTATTGTATGAAACAAATAGATTACTTTTTCATTTCTCTATTGCCAGCAATATTATGGTCATTCATTCTAATAAATCGTATAGTTCGCAGTAACTTTTTCGTTATAATAATATAAGAAAAACCCTTTTTTTCTTACTTTAAAATTTTTTTCACAGAAAATATATTTTAAAAAATTAGTAAATTGAGTCATTTCGTTTAGTGAATATAGCCACTAGCTCGCCACCATTAAACTTAACCCATTAGATATAATTCTGCCTACTTACGCGACAAACAAGCTCGGCAATAAGAAAACGACAGCGTTCTTCCTTGATTTTATAATCCAGATTATGAGCCAATAGAGCCGGTACACCTTGAAGATAAAATTGGAGTTATAAAAATTAAAAAAAAACTTTTTGACGACAGTATGATTATCTTACCAATAAACATATCAACCAATTTAACGATACCATCCAAGAGCGCATTCGCAGCATGTACAACCGAAAAGAAATGTGAAAAAATGCGGGCACGAGCAGTAACAACCAAAAAACGTGCTGCCAATGCCAAATCACTAAGAAATGAATCATGGGCGCGAAATGTGCCCTTTTGCAGCAGCTGCGACAAACGCCATTTATGCACTTGACCCGGAAAATGTAAGCTGGGCACATCAAATTCACTGAATGGGAAGAAAGTAAGACCAATTAAAGTTTATTTAAACTTTCTCAATACCAATTTGAAACCGTGAGTGCATGCTTTTTTTTTACAGAAAAATAAATGTAAATAGATGAGTGTTTGAAAATGCATGAAAAGTGGAAAATTTTATTTGAGCATAAAAAAAAAATAACTGAGGATGATGGCTTCAGTGTTTAAATATATTTTGGTTAACAATTTTTTTTTAACAATTTTCAAAGCAAGATAAGGAAAACAACACATCTGTAAAACTTACTTAATATTATGTTTCGTAATTTATGTAGGGGTGGGTATAGGACAATTCGCTTTTGTAGATTTGTCATGGAGGAAAATTCGCTTTTTAAAGATTTAAGTTTGGAAAAAATTTTGTAAACATCAAGTAATTTTTATAAACATGCAATTCAATAATAAAAATTGTAAACATAAATAAATTTTCAATAAAAAAATGTTTAATGTTGAAATTACTTCATTAATAACACATAAAATTTTTCATTGCAAATAATGCGCACAAAAAATAGAATTATAAGTAAAACAAACAAACTGCAAATCGAATTTTAAATAAAATATCTTGATTTTTATAAATATGTATAGTAAAAAATAGACTGATCATTGCATAAGAAAATTTTTTTGGTTTTCGTTAGTATTTTTTAGGTTTGACTCATAACTGTCTCCATGTTTAAATTTCTTATGTAATGAACTTGTATAACATCGAAATAGTTTATTTATGATTAAAATAATATTAAAAATATTTTTAAAGCAACACAAAACATCAAACATCTATTACTTTTCTATTAACATCGATAGCTATGAACATTTGGTTGTTGTTGTAATATTTATTATGCCGCTATTTATTTACCCATTTTTACGAATTGTATCCAATTGTTCCAAAGTTAATTTTTTCGGTTTCCCATATTTATCCTTTTGCAAGCTTTACAGAAATAGTTGATTTGTTTTTTTGTTCTTATTTATATTTTTACATTTTATTGCATAGCTTAATTGAATATTTCATATTAGTATTTTAAAATTTATTTTGTTAAAGGATAGATAATATTATTGTATGATAAGCTTAAAATGAACAAAGAAAGTACAGATGACAAAGAAAAATTTCAATTGAATTAGATGGCAGATAAAGCAGCGTGTTGCTCGTTAAAGCCCTTCTAACCTAATGGAAACGTTGCCAAAGAATTCTCCAAGAAAGAAAAACGTTAAACATCATTGAAAGAAGATCAATAAATAAATAAAAGTGCTCTAATAAAATAGCAGAGATTGTATAAATTGTTGGAGTATCAAAGAAAACAAGGAACAATTTTCAGACTCAATTTTTTTCAGATAACCCAGCCGAGATAAATTTGCTCAAATTAAGCTCGGGGAAAAGATTCAACACACACTTTCTTTCAAATTGACTTCTTCTTTACAAGTTTTTACATTTCTGCAGACGTTTCAAAGCGATTCTATGACATTCTCTTTAGTTTATTATAAAGAGAAATAATGTCTTGACAATATTATTTGTAACGTTAAATTCATCACTGTGCAATCACTAATGACGCCACGATTTGAATACATTCTTCTGACTATTTATAAAATTTACTTAACTATTTAAATCAAATTAATTAAAGTTCTAACTATTTTCACTAATTTTTCTTGAGGAATTTCTGTCCATTTTTGCGTGTTTACCACTGCTTATTAAATAACTAGTTAAGTATTAATGCATGGCGCTGATTAATATAAGCAAAATTAAAACATGTTGACAAAGAAAGGCGTGTTAATGATGCTTAAATTCATCGATAAACTTACCCATTTTCACGCAACGACTTTAGCTGCGAATTGGTTAAACGTCGTGGTTCGCCACTACCATCGGATGCCACTGCATCGAGCTCATCAAAAGGCGGTGCTATAAATAGATCACGTAGATTTATTGGACGCGTTTTGCGGCTGCTAACGCTGTTCGTTGCGTTGCTGGATGTTATAGCAAGTGTTGTGGCTGACAACGGTTGAGGCAGTACTGAAAGGAGCATGTAATTGCAAACAACTAGAAAAGCAACAGGATTTAAAAACTTACCGATAGGAAATGTTTTCCAATGATATAAAAATTGCTCGGCTACCGATCGTATTTGTTCGACAAGTTGTTCAACTTCTGGCGGCGCTCCCACCAAATTAATCGTAAATTTGACGGGTTCACGCTCAGGACCAGCAAGCAGTTGTGGACGCATTTGTATAGTCGATGAACTAGTGGCCAAAGGAAGAACGGTCGACATTTTGAATATTTATTGCTTTTAATTCTAGTTTTTTTTTTTAATATCGATGCAAAATATTCGAATAATGTTCTTTAAATAATCATACTTTATTTCAAATATTTTTTAATACTCGTAGCAGACTTGCAGCCAAAAATATGCCGATGCTGAATAGAATTTCTAATAAGAATTCATTGCACGTCACTTTAAGGCTGATGTTACGAAGGGGTCATCCTTAATTGATTGATCGGAATCCTTAAACTCTACAACAAAACAAAAAATAAGGTCAAACAACAAAAATAAACATCGAATGTTCTAAACGCACAATTTCAAAGGATTAAATGAAAGTTTTTGATCTGATAATCAATGTTGTGCTCCATAAAAAATACCATATAAACCAATGTCGGGCATTCTGTCAAACACAATAAAGCTAGTATTGCTAGGAGTACGTTGTGGGGTGATGGAAGTAGCTGCCGTTTAGCTCCGATGATGCTATTTCAGTGATGAGCTAAACAATTGCAGAAACAACAACAACCACAACAACACCAACTAGAATGGTATAATTAGCGCTGCTTACTACACGCCAGAAGGCGTGTCCAATTCAATCAACATAAAAATAAAAACATTGTACATACTTAGCTATATATTAAAATTAAGCTACGCGACGCAGTTAAGGAAATTAATGAAAAATTATTCATTTTACTTTCTTCGCTATTCCAGCGCGCTCCACATACACCTGCATCGATTGTTGGCTCCAGCAGCCAGCAGTCCAATTAGTTTTCGTGTTATGTTCGTCTCGTATTTTTCTGTTGCTTCTTCACACTAAAGTTTTCACTTAGCTAGTAGTAAAATATTTTTTTATCGCTTTTACTTGATTTTTCAAGGAGTTTTCTATTCAACGACTTTGTCTGCTATCCCGGCTGTCAAGTTTTTAATTTAATGTTTATTCCACCCATTCCAACAAAAACTCCCAGCACGAAGAACACACACAAAACTTGCACAATTTTCATTCATTTTTTTCTTTTTTCGTTATAGATTTTTCCATTTTCATTGCTGCACACGGTTTTTTCACACAATTTTTTGATGTTTGTTGAACTGAAAGGAATTTAAATTTACACAATATCTCCGTGGTTGTATAGCTAATGGTCGGTTTCGAAAACCTTTTTAAAATATAAAAAATATTATTTTCTTATTGAAAAATCGTTTTGATTCGAAGTCCCAATCTAAAAACAATAATTGCAACAACCAATACCGTTCGCTTTACTACAAAAACTGCGTAAAGAAAATTCATTTTTCGTGGTTGACAGCTTTTGTATCTCTGTCGCTGTGTAGTGCTGCCACCGCCCTGTTCGTAACATATTATATCTTCTCATTTAACATAACATTTGGCTTGACATTTTTTATGTATGTCTAACTTGGCACGATTACGATTTCTGGCGCACCGCGATTTGAAAGTGTTTTTTGTTCAGAGCAACATACTAGTTAAACTAGTTATCGAGTTTTAAATTTATTAAATTTTTTCTAATTATCTCTTCAAAAAAACATCTCCAAAAATGGTCATTCTTATTTTTATTGAAAGAATCAATTTTTATTGGTTTCTTTCTTATTTTTATGAATCCACACTTTTCTCCGGCACACGTTTCTCTTAAAAACTATTTTTTTTTAGTGGAGTAATTGTCATATATTCAAATACACCAATACATACAACAAAATCTTATGGCTATAGGCTATCTTTTTTAGATTTCGTAGCTGGAATTCAATGAAAATGTAGGTTGCTGCCAATATACAAAAGTATTACATAAACGATCTTTGGCAACTTAGTACGCTTACAAACTTTAATTCTCCCAACAAAACTTTTTTAAAAAACAAAAAAAAAAATATTTTAGAATACACAATAAATTTTAAACAATTTTTTAATTTAAAATTTTTAATTATATATCTTTTAATTTTTAAAAAAGCGACAACGAAATCTTGAACTCCAAAATTATTGCTTAAAATAAAATTAAAAAAAAATAAAAAATAAATAACTGGCCATTTCAGCCCTTGAAAGGACTTTGACCTAGCTTCTTAGGATCAATTGTGTTGTGCGTGTTATTAAGTTTGTACACAATTGACCGAGAAATGGACCTTAACGCCGACTCCGAACGGCGATGAACGAAATGTTCTTATTCTCAAGAAGCTTTACATGGCATTTTTATTACTCTCTGAGGTTTGCCATTGTCTGCAGAGAGGTGGCAGCCGTACAGAAAAATTATTTTAATTCAAATAATTTTCTGTCGCTGCTGGGGTTCGAACCTGGGTCTCCAAGTTCTTTGACATAGCGGCCACGCACTTTAACCAACTACGCCACGGACGCCAAAATAAAATTAAGGTTAATAAAACTCCCTGAAAAACTCGATTATTTTAATTGAGATTTGGTTGTAAAAATAAGAAATGACAATGTTTTAGAATCACAGTTGTCGCTTAAATTCATTTGACAAGATAAAATTAGGCTTTTTTAATTAAATTTGGATTACACGGGGCTACACGTCAAGTTTTGACTTTCAAGCACTCAAAGTGGTTACACATTAGCGAACAAGTTCGCCACACAGCGGCCATGTTCACACAAGTTCGATAATTAAGACACATTTGAGAATTTTTTGAGAAAAAAAAAGCTATTAGTAAAAAGTGTGCTGCTGTAAGGACAAAATGGATAAAGAGAAGAGTTTTTATAATCTATCATATTATGTTATGAAAACCATTGTTCCTTATGAGCATTATATTCAAAGAAAACATGATTGCGTTATCAATTTCTCAAACAAAATGATGGCGAAAAACAATAAAAATCAGTACATTATGTGACACACAGATACTTATAATGAAAATGCTCGCTCTTTCACACGTGTTCGTGTCACCATATTTTTCGACACACGTAGTTCGCAGATGTGTAATACTATGTTCACGCTAAGGCCGAAAAGCCGCTTTTTTGACAATAATGGCTTTTCAGCTGAAAAGCTACATGATATTAAGTTTTTCAACATAGAAAAACTGTCAAAGGAAAAGCATCTTTTTGTGTGCTTTTCAGCGAAAAACTCGGAAAAGCTAGAAAACAACCCTGATTTAAAGTCTGTTTTTTTTAAGTTAAGTCAAAATCTATTACTAAAATTCAGGTTGTCACTGATATTTGACATTTCGTCTGTCTGTTTTTTTTTATGTGTATACTTCCAGCCAATAGGAACATCTCATTTTCTGAGAATAATGAAACAAAATGCAATAATAACAGACATATCATGGTGTAATTAAGAAGGTGATCGTGACGTTTACTCATTTCCCTACGGTTGTCAAAAAATGTTGAGAAAGTAAGAAAAAAAGAGACAAGCTGCGGAAAAGTGTCAAATCGCTTGCACTCAATAAAAAATTTTAATAGATTGTTTTGCAACTTTTGCTTAGAATTTACCAACAGCTGTTTTTGACAAGGGTAGGTAAAATTTTTTTGAGATAAGCTAAAAATTCACGATCACCTTGTTAGTTACACCATGAGACATATGACTACTGTGTGCCAAATGGAAAGCTGCTTTTCAAGTGTGAACACCTTTTTTTGAAAAGATATTTTTCACTGGAAAAGCGGCTTTTCAGCCTGTGTTTGAACATAGTATAAGCCTTTTACGGTATAATATATGTGTAGCAACCAAAAACAGGAGCTGTTATCAAACATTTTTTTAGATATAAGAAGTAAGTTCTTTTTTTAATTTATACAGGTTATTGTACATAAAAAACACTTTATAAAAATATAAAAAAAAAATAAATAAATAACTGGCCATTTCAGCCCTTGAAAGGACTTTGACCTAGCTTCTTATGATTAATTGTGTTGTGCGTGTTATTAAGTTTGTACACAATTGACCGAGAACCGGACCTACATGCTTAACGCCGACTCCGAACGGCGATGAACGGAAAGTTCTTGTTCTCAAGAAGCTTTACATGGCATTTTTATTACTCTCTGAGGTTTGCCATTGTCTGCAGAGAGGTGGCGACCGTACAGAAAAATTATTTTAATTCAAATAATTTTCTGTCGCTGCTGGGGTTCGAACCTGGGTTTCCAAAGTTCTTTGACATAGCGGCCACGCACTTTAACCAACTACGCCACGGACGCCACATAAAAATATATTTTTTTTTAATACAGTTCTGGCTTTTATATAGAGGGCACTGAAAATGGTATTGAAAAAAAGACATCCAAAACGGTTCGATGGATATGGCCTTTCCCATGTATCGGAAACAAAAAAATCAAATGACATTTTAAAGCATAGACCATATGTTAAGCATCCCCCCTGCGCAAGACCCCCGGGGGTTTTTTTTAATTATGGCGGAAGTTGAAGTAAAAAGTTAAAAAAATAGATACATTTTCGCGCGCTTTTTTGTTTATATAAAAAAAACAAAAACAAATAGATACTTGAATTTAGGGAAATGCTTAAAGGACAAAATAATGAACAAAATGCAAAAAAATTCATGCAGATCTCTGATGTCCATCCAACTTCTTTATTAGCACACGAACGATACTACATGTGCGACGACATGACAGGTCCATCCGACATGTAGTATTGTTTGGGGTACCCTAAACAACTCAGCAAATGAATGGCAGTGCCACTCATTTCACGAAAGTACACCCTTAAGTATGTGCGAAAATCGATAGTCAAACTTCGAAAAGGAGTAGATGAAAACGCCATATTTTTTCTGACGACCAGCAACGCGTTATTTTTTCATTGTGAAAAATTTTATGTAGTAAAGAAATTAAATATCTTTTTAACTCTAAATTTATTATAAAAACTAAAACCAAGATTGTGAATTCAGTTGTAATCAAAAAAGAGTTCGATTTTAATCGTGAATGTAAAAATCTAGATAAAAAAATACTGAAATCTTGTACTTGCCGGGTCGCTTGGAAAAATATCTAGGAGCGTCATTGTAATTCTTATTAATACATAAAAGTCACCAATTAAGAGAAGTAAAGTATAAAATGGAATCAGCACCTCCACCGTCAATCGTTGGACAAGGTCCCCCGCGTGGTGGCTATCGTGGTCGTGGTGGTGGTATGCCAATGCGCGGCGGCTTTGAACGCGGTCGTGGTAGGGGTATGGGTCGTGGACACTATATGGGAAGTGGCATGGGACGCGGTGGTGGTCCTGGTATGGGAGGTCCACCCGGTATGATGCCCGGAAGAGGAATGCGTCCACCTAGGGGAAGTCTAGGCGGTTATCAGGGTCGCGGTGGTTTTATACCCAGGGGCTCTGGAGGGCCACCAATGCGAGGTGGACGACCGCCTTTGTATGCACAACGTTAGTATTTTTGTAAAACATTTCTTGGTGTTCCTTACATAGTTTTTTTTTAAATTTTTAAGTAGCACCCAAGCAACACACTGGTTCAGAGAACAATAAAACTGTGTCCCCAGTACCAAATGCTACTACACCAGCACCCACAGACGATAGCCCGACAGCTGCAGCACCGGTCTCAAGTAGTCCTTCAGCTCCAGCTACTTCAGGTGTTGCTTCTCCACCACCACACACTACGGTTCACACCAATGGCACTACAAGCAGTGGCATTCCCCAATCCACACGTGGTGCTCCGCGTGGACGTGGTGGTCCACTGTTACGTGGAGGTCGCGGTGGATACAATCCTTATTCTAATGGCACACATATGAGCTCGGGTGGCATGCTTGGTGGATATGGTGAACATGGTACAATGCCAATGCGTCGTGGAGGACCACCTCGTGGACGCGGTGGCTATGGACAGTCAATGACTCGTCCACCAATGCAGCATAGCGCTAACACCCAAATTGCACCAGTGCCATCTTTGAAACGTGGTGCCCCGGGAGGTCCACCTGGACCTAAGCGTGGTCGTTACGAGCAGAGTCCGTATTCGCAGCGACCTATGGCTCCCAAATATCATCAAGCACCACAGCATGTTCAGACAACTTCCCATCAGAGCTATGGGGCACCGCAGCATCATTCACAAGCGCCAAGGTTAGCATTAGATTATATAAAAGTTCTCTATTACAAAATCCTACATTAAAAAAAATCTTCTTCTGTTTTTAATCAACAGTCATCACGCTTACGCCAGTCATGATCAGTCGCAATCAGTTGATCCCTATGCTCAATCTTATGCAACTCCAGCTGCACAATCTTCATATAATGGTTATAGTCAAGGTGGTTATGGTGCAGCTGCAGCATCTCAGTCAACTGGCTATGCCCAACATGGAAGTGAATATGACCAATACCAAGGATATAGGTATGTTTAGCAGCAGACTTGCATGAATTTGTCAATAAATTTTTAATGTTTTGCAGCTCTGCTAGCTATGGCACACAACAAGATACACGCTATTCCACTTATGGCCAAGATTATACACAGCAATACGGTGCTCCGGCCGTAGATTACAACTCGGCTACACAAGCCGATTATTCACATCAAGCCTATGACGATAGAGCCTATGCGGGATACGGTAAGTGATAAATAACATGAAATCAACTTAAACTGTTGGGGAAAAAAAAATTGGGCAACGGATGAAATAATTGAGTGCCGTAAATTAAGACAATGATATCAAAATGATGTATTTGCTGAACTCAAAATAGAGAAAACTGATAAAAAAGTAAAAATAAAATGGTTTTAGAAGAGAGAGCATCGCTAGAATTAAATCGGATCCAACCTTTATATTCAAGCATCATTAACAGGCTTGTTTCGTTAACTCGATAACGTCGGATTTTTTGCCAATGCAAAGAATCTGCGTGAAGGCTTACTTTCTTATTTCTATTGAAAAAAAAAAAAAAAATGCTGAACTTATCGACTACAATGTGATTCTTCATACTTTATTTTTTAAGATCGATGGCTCGCCCTTTTAAAGCAGCAATTTCGCTTTACGTGGTTTCGATTCATAAACTATCAGTTGATTTTTAACGCGAATATTTTATGCTGCCAGAAAGTTTTCATAAAGTAGTGCTTCCAGATTCTCAATAAAGAATACTTTGAATCACAGATTTAGTACCCATTTTGCACAATAGATCTTCAAGAAAAAAGGTTTCAAAATTTCACAAATGAATTGTAACATTAAAATTGGAAATAGTTTTAAACTGTCCTTTCTACAAATTTAAAGTGAGTTGATAATGTTCTGCTGCGCTGACGATTCGACAAAGTCTGAAAAAGAAGCAAATGCAACAATGAATTAGGTAGAACACAAAATTTGCCCCTCAAACGTGAAATTAATATCTAATAATAAATTTTTCTATTTCTTTGTCTAAATTATATTGTTTTATATAAAACTACCTTGAATTTGAAGTCAATTAAAACTCAAAGCACAAATATATTCAATTTATTTCCATGTTATTATTTTTACTTTAAATCTTATTGTAAATATCGAATGCATTTGGTATGAACTGAACATAATTTTGTCCTGTAATATTGTGGTCTTTTTAGTTTATAATTGCAAAAGGATAAATTTGTAAAATAATCAACCATAAATTAAATATTTCGTAAAAATTCTGAAAAGAATATGTTCCCAATATCAGAAAATAACAAAATGACATGATGCAGAAAGGACTTGACATGGTCATCCTAAAAATGTTTGAGTGTGAACAACTCTCATTAAAACTCTTTTCAAAAGTAAACTAGTAAGCATTGGCACAAAGGACATGAAGTGATTAAAAATATATATCTAGGACAGTGGTACACAGCGTTGGCAGACCTTCCAATACAAGCGCAACATTTTTTGTTTTAGTATGTGTGTACGAGCAGAATACTGAAAAAAAACATTTTATTACTTAAAAACAAAAGGCGAGAAAAGTTCTCTGTAAAATTGTTAAAAAAATAATTTTTTGGTACCAAATAACTCGGAGTGATATGAGGAGATAATTCGAGTTTTTGTAGCATATAGACGACTGTTTGTATTGTGACGCAGCCGAATGAAAATTAACCAGCGTCAGCGATTATCAAGAGAGGCATGTCTGTACAAGGAAGTGTTTTTTGTTACAACTTTTAAAAGAATTTGCAAGATAGCTCTGCACACGATTTTGGTGGTAAACCACAGTCATGAAGCTCCCCGAAGGGCAAGTGCAGAAGTCAACTTTACATAAGCCCATAGTTGCCAGAAAAGCACGATAAATAGTACTTATGGTATTTTTCAACGATTGTGGGATGTGGTAATTCCCATGGTATTTTGTGGTAAAAATCTCTCGCATGGGAAAAAATACCACATGTGCGATATTTACCACGCGTGGGAAAAAAATACCAAAATACCTCAAAATGCCATAAAATACCTCAAATTACCACAAAATACCACATTACCTCAAAATACATCAAAAGAAGATTTGAGGGATTTTGTGGTAATTTGAGGTATTTTGTGGTATTTTGAGGTATTTTGCGAGTGTGGTAATTTGTGAGAATTAAGTGTGAGAAAAAGAGAATGTTCATGGTAATTTCATCTGGCGACACTGCATAAGCCAGAGGCAGCTGACTACCCGTGATAACAATTTTCTAGTTCTTGGTCAGCTCTCGTAGCAAGCCAGCAGCAAGCCAGCAGCAAGTGTGAGAAAAAGAGAATGTTCATGGTAATTTCATCTGGCGACACTGCATAAGCCAGAGGCAGCTGACTACCCGTGATAACAATTTTCTAGTTCTTGGTCAGCTCTCGTAGCAAGCCAGCAGCAAGCTACTACCAGTTAAGCTCATCACAGCTTCGGGCTGATTTTGCGGTGTACAGAGCGGCAGTTTTGCACAATGGACACGTTTATGCTATTGAGTTTCAAAATTTTAGCATAGTTTTCTCGTTATAGCGTTTTAAAGAACAAAATTTTCTTCGCGCATTATGGCAGTGGCTTCCTATTTGGAGCTATAAACCGAATCCAACGTCAATGCTATGTATTTGATAGGGAATGCAAATATTCCATCTTTCCCCGACGGCTTCGAACTGTGTAGGTTAAAAACAAATATTTACCGACACCATGATACAAATATACAAGGTAGGAGTGAAAACTGGCTGTTTTTTTTCACGAGTGTTTTGCACCGACTGTCATTTGCCTGTATATTTTACTTTCTATTTTCTTTTTTACTTTTTTGTTCTCTAATGTATACTGTTTTTGACAGTTGGTGCAAGACGAAAGAACTGTCACTCCTACCTTGTATAATTGTATCATGTCCGACACTATTCAATCTTTCCATCCTCAAACTAAACATTCACCCTTTTTCCGAATCAACGCAATGCTTTATAGGGCCCATCCCCTGAGTGTTTGTTTAGTCTAAAAAAACATTGGTTTGAGTGGAGATTTCTTCTTTAGGTAATTGCTTAATATAAAATGTATATGTATATAACATTTACAAAAAAAAGGAAATTTTTTATATTTTATTTTATTTTATATGTAAAAATAATTGATAGTTCTTAATAAATAAATAACTTAAAATTAAGCTAGAAGCATACAAATTTCAAAGAACATATTTAAGGATACATTTCATATCAAAACAATCAACCTACCAACCAATATATTTGTAACAATTTTCTCTAGATTCATCGTATCAACAAGGTTATTCGAATGCCGCCGGATACTACTAAGCCGTCAACCTTGAATAAGCGCTGTGCGTATAAATTAACTCTCTGCAACAACAACCACCACCCTTTTCTCTCTTTGGAGTTCTTTGGAAAGAACATAAACTGCACTAATCAGAATAACAGAACTCAACAGAATAAAGCTTAATTTAAGAAATAAATTATAAAATAAGTCTAAAGGTAAAACGAAAGAAAAAAATAAAAAAAAATACCCACACTTAAAACTTATGGTAGAGAGCAAACAAACAGCCATCATATGCTTGAAATGCATCTAAAACATGAGCGATGTCAACGATGTCGTATGGTAAGATTGCTAAAGCTTGGATTATAAAATAATAATATTTAATAATTGTTAAAAAGAAAAGAAAAAAAAATAACTAATCATGCAACTACGGTTATTCAAAAATTCAATTAAATAAAAACCGCAACTCATGCATAATTCTTACGCTATATAGAGCATAGTTTTAAGTTTTAAAGATACATTTTATTTTTAATTTTAATAATTTTTCTGTCAGAACTAGAAACAATTTTTTTTATTTTATTTTGATATGTTCTTATAAAACATACTAAATTGACAAAAGGAGCCAAAATGTTGATGCATTGAATTAACTGCATGTCGATTAAAGAACTCCAGCAAAAAACATTATTTTTTATTTATATGTATTTTACTTGTTTGACGAATTGTTTTGTTCTTATTTTTTTTAATTCTAACAAGATGTGGTAAAAACACAAAAAATTATTGTTTAAATTTCATGTGCACGTCCTTTCCATAAATTGTAATGCTATAAAAATTACGATTATATAACAAATATAAAAATAAAAGTCAAGAAATGTAAACAGCATTAAACTAATCAGTATACTTAAAACTACAACAACTAAAGCAAGGCAGCAACTAAATTGTAAAATATTTTTTTTCTTTTTTGTTTCTACAGACTTGAAATTGTATGCAATTTTATATGATTTTATTTTAAAACACTAATTTTTTAGATCAATTAAGAATAACAATGTAATTTTCAGTTCCCTCTTTTTTTTCTCATTCAATTATTCCTCTATTTAAACTTAAAGTATCTACTTCGTCTCATAATCAAATATATTTAGTTCAAAGTTTAAAGTGAAGACTTGAAAAAAAACAATAAAAAGTAAAAAAAAAATTATTTAAAGATTTTATTCAATATTGTGCGAAAATAATAACTTATCTCAATAAAGTTAAATAAAATAAATTGATGATTTAACTGTTATTTGAACACCGCTAATGAGAAAAAAATAACTTATACAGGTGCGGTGATTTGTTTAATTTTACAAATTTTATCTAAAAAGTATTCAATAACATTAATTAAGTGCAAAAGGTTAAAACTTTATGTGCACGTTTAAATAAAACGTGTTTTTTTAACAATACCACAGACTGAAATGATGGTAGCCAATACAAAGGTTTTCTCTTAGGAAATGTGCAAGTTGCTATAAAGCAATCTTCAAACGTTTAACAAAAAAACTAAAAAGTCATCATTAAAAAAACTATTTAACTTTGTTTTGTAGACGCCGAAAACCACTGTAAAGTGGTCATTTAAACACTGGTTAACTCATCACACACCAAAATTCAGCTTTTAAGTCAACAAAGTAAAAAAACATAATCTGCCGTATTCATAAAAAAGATTTTATAATAGCTTCAAAACGTCTCATATATAAAAATCTTTTAAATATCTTTTAAAATCATGTTACTCATAAATATGTTGTATCTGCTACGTCGTTTAAAGTGTCAATAATGAATTTGATAAATTCAATGATTTTTAGTTTATTTGTTAAAATTTTGTCAAAATTTTGGTATTTAAATATCAAAAGTTTTTTGAAGACACTCTCTGAACTGAAAAAACATTCCATTTTCAGAGACATTCAAACTTTTTCAAACTTGCCTCATTTATTAAAGCTTTTAAAAGTATTTTTATCGTTATTGAGTGCTTGTGAATAATGATTTTCGATTATTTCATCATAAGAGATTCATAACTTTTTATGAATACAGCCGAATATGTTTAATGAAACTCATAATATTTGGCCTGAGTAAACTCAAGCCAAAGTTGAATTTGGTGTAAGCTAGCACTGACAACTGATCCTGTTCTTAAGCCTGAGGTGAAATCAGCCAATATGATAGCGGAAAGTTGCCGGAAAGTCGCTTTTTTATTGATTTTTTAATACACTTTAATATCTGTCGGATGAAAACAATAGAAAAAAACTATTGTCAATTTGATTGTCACGTTACATAGAAGAAAAGTAATCACAAAAGATCATTACTTTAGCTGATTTCACCCCTGATTTTCAAACATTTTCAGTAGTCATAGTCATCATGGTATTTTTTTTTTTTTTTTTTTTATTTAAATATGGTTTACTGATATATGTTAAACAGAAAATTACATTCAATTTGATGTTGGTGTGATATTTTAAGCTATAAACTTCCATGTCAAATTGAAAATAATGGTGAAAACCAAGCATTATAGTTTCATAACGACCAAATTTCGTTACATTTAGGAAAATATTTTAAACTTTGACATAAACCCAAAGATTCGCTTGGACTATTTTTAATCAAAATAAATGTGTTACATTTTTTTTTTTAATAATTGCTTGAAATCACAACCCAAAAACAAAAAAGTCAATATTAAGCTCATGCAACTACGAACTATATTTAAATAAAATATCTAACAAAAAAAAAACAGCTTTAATTCTGCAGATTCAACAAATATGTTTTTTGTAAAAATTAACATGCAACAAATTTAACAAAAAATTTAAAAATTCAGATTTTAAAAAAATTTATAGCGGTTATTTATTTTTAGACAAATTATTTACTTATAAATGGGGCATTTCATTAGATTTAAAGTACTATTGTTCCAATAAGAAAGAGAAAATAAGGAGAAAAACTGTGTATTGTAAATTATGCCAAATCAAATTCTTAAACTTGACAAGCATTTTCAATATATTATAAGCAATTTCTCAAAATTATAAATAAAATTAAAATGGTCTAAATTAAAAAATAATTTCAATTTTAAATTAAATGCTTCCATAGAATTTCCTTAAAAAATTCTATTTCACAACTGGGAAAACTATAAACTTTTCAATAACCAACACTATTAAACTTATTTTTATAACCCCATAATCCTCTTCGAATAAGAACGACCCTATTTTGTTTTTAGGCCATTTTAAAATACCAAAATACCGTAAACTGGCTTGGGGCAGAAGAAAAATTTGGCTTACAAGTTAGGGTCTATAGAGTAACATTTCCAAAAAGAAACAAAAACAATTGAAAAAAATATATTTATGGTTGTCTTTTCACGTGAACCTACAAGTCAAATAATAATGAAGACTTTATGTAATTTTATTTGGAGTAGTAGATAAAAAAAAATATTTAGTGGCTTGAATAAGATATAAAACCAAAAGCTAAAGAAAAATATAAAAGAAAAAATATCAGCTTGAGTTTGGTTTTTTATAAAGTTCAACAATTTTTGTGTGTTAATAAAATATAACGAAAAAACTCTCGAATAAGTGACAAAGAGGAAAAAAAACTTCTTTGAATAAGTGATAAAAAGAAAATAAAAAAAAACTTATTTAAATAAGCGATAAAAAGTTATTTAAAAAAATCTTCTAAAGAGACTTCAATACATTTTGGTTCTCTTAAAAAATTATAGTTTTGATAACTTGAAAAATTTAAACTTAAGGGTTAGTTTAATACAAAATCTTTATGCGCTGGAGCAAACTATTTGAAAAAAAAGTGCCTGACATGCTACGAAAAATTATTTCAAAATTTTAATCGTGGCTTCATTATTATTTTTTTTAATTTAATTTTATTGTGCTGTTAAAATTAATTTATTTTTAATTTCAACGATAACGAAAAAGCTATAAAACTTAAACGCAATGTGGAATTATCGCATTGTCCTTATAAATGATGGAAAAATAATTAATATATTCATATATTACGAAATATAATATTTTACAAAGCTGGGTAGAGGGGTCATCATTAGTGCAAACCTTTAGGGATTAATATGTTTTGTATCTACATTAAGTTTGCAGCTCAATTTAAATTTATGCTGCGTGCTTACCTGTGTTATTATTTGTCAAATACTTCTATGGCAAAATCAAAACTAAATCATGGTAATTGAGAGACAGCAGATTTCAAGTTCAAAAGCTCTAAATAGAGCTATTTTATTTCTTAATAGAGTCTCTATTAAAAACAAAATTCGTATTCTTATTCGAAAGCTCTAAAGCTAAGAAAGCCTTAATGATTGCCAACAAATAATGTTATTGCTGAATAGAGTCTATATTTAAAACAAAATTCTTATTCTTATTCGAAAGCTAAGAAAGCCTTAATGATTGCCAACAAATAATGTTTTAAGAAAGTTCTTAACATTTTTAAGAGACTTTATTAAAAATGTCAAAAATAAATATCAACTTATATAAAGATACAAACGATTGTACAATAATGGACAAGCTTGAAATAGCTAATAGGATAACAACATCAAAACATACTTAAAAACAAGAACAAATTATCAAATAAAAATCGATGCATGTTCCAATAACAATAAGGCATCAATAAATCGTTATTGATTAAATATTAACGGTTGTATTCATAGAAATTTTTACAAGACTCTTATGAAGACGTCATAAATGGGAGAATTAAAAAAAAAAAGGCTGAAACCATGATACAATAACAAGGCATGTTATACAATAAAATGGCTGTTCAAATGTGAAATTAACAAAGTTAAACAAAAAAAAAAACAGCTGACTTTGACATCTAGCTCACCTTTTTCTTCAACATAGCCTACCTGGTTATTGTATCATGGCTGAAACCTTTTATAAAACAATTTTTAAATTTTTATGTGAATGAAAAAATTACCTTTTTAAGGTCATCAAATTGGTCAATTTTACAAACCATTCTTCAGACTCTCTTCCCACTTTAAATCTAAAGTGTTCCTATTAAACTATAAACTAGCTTAAATATATTTGTGAATAACTATTGAACTTTTTAAAGTTATTTTAAAATATATTTATGAATACTACTGAAAATATTTTAAAAAAAAATTTCATCTAAAGGGGCGACCTTTTAGTTTTCAAGTGAAGCAAAAAACATTTTAAAAACTCAAAAAATTAATTCTGCTTGTAAGAGAATTTCTTAAATTATTTTTTTTGGATTTTTACAATTTTTTTTTTGTCAGAAGTTAATACTGTCTATTACTCGTCAACAATCTAGAAGTATAACGAAAAGTCTCAAATTAATTTTTATTTATATATTTTAAACTTGCCTTATCTTGACATATCTCGAGATATTTTGATGATTAAAATATGATCAAATCCAGATAGAGTTACAAAAAAACCAAAAAGGAAACTTATATGTTCTGATCTCTGCACAATATTTGCAACTAAATAAAAAGCAGAAGACAACAATACGACTGATATAATGAATAATTTTAACATTTTAACAAACATAAGTAATTGTCTTTAGACAATGTTTAATTTAATTTTTACAATAAATATGGTTTCCTTAATAAAAACCTTAGAGAAAAATTAAATATGTGGTAAGTTTAAACAAAAAAAAAAAACAAAACATCTAAAAAGACTGAAAAATTTCTGTGATATATACAAGTTCATAAATAATATAAATATGCACAAACAACTCCCTATACTAAGTGTCGAACAAAACAAAAAGAAGAAAAGCCCAAAATGCAAAAAACTTTGTATTAACAAAGATTAAAGTGGACAACTACTCTGATGAATAATTTCAATTAATTTTATATATTTTAGCAAATTTTGTTATTACAGGCGTATATTAAATTAACAAGCAAGAAGCAAACGCTGGAATATTCCACAATTTGGATTTGGATATGGTAATGTTTTCATAGTATAAATAATCAAAAGAGAAAAATTCTACAAAATTACTATGATTTTATTATTTTCTGTTTTTTTATTTAATGTTAAGTTTTTATAATTTGAATCTTATGTGTTTACAAAACAAAAAAAAAAAAAAAAAATTAAATAGACTTTAAACAAAGAAATTTTCAAGAGCAGCCATCTTCCAGCAAACATAAAATATCAGTACAAAATAAGCTTCTATTCAGAGAAAAAGTGTTCCAATAACTTAAGAATAATTAAATTTATAAAAAAGCTTTTTGGCAATGAAACATACATAAAATTTTCTTAAAAAAAAAAAAAAAAAAAATTACATTTGAAATCTTTCCCAAACATTTGAAAGACAGTGTTTTTGGTATATTTACAAAAACAAAAACAATATTCCAACTAAACTCATTTCGAATTTCACTCAATATTATGTTTTATTTATTAAAAAAAAAAGAACACAAATGCAATTTAAACGAAATTTTTAGTAAATTCCAGTTTTAAAATGAACATAAATTATTCAAGCTAAAAAGATAAAGCACCTTATTTTATTCATTATTTAATTTATTATTGATTTTATTTATCTTCTGTTGCAAGGAATAGTTGCAATTTTTATTTATTTTTATTTTTATTGTTGTAATTTTTAAATGTTTATGTGATATTTTTATAAACAATATATTTTCAATAAAATTAACAAATCTCATCAAAAAAGTGTTTTTCTCTAAGGTCTATAGCATAATGAAATGTTAATGGCAAGCATCGATTTGGCTTAAAATAAGCGACTTTATAAAAAAGCAGGTGATGTCGTTCCTTAAACGACAAATTTAAGGAGCATGTATAATCAATACCACCAAAATTTGGACTATTGGGTAATAATCAAAAGTTCTATGATATCTCGATTATAACTTAAGCTTCGAATATCCTTCACACAGGACACTGGGGCCTTACTCCGTATTGCGATGCGTAAATTAATGCGTTGCGGAAATGAAATGTGATGCGCATTCAAATAGCAAATCGCACGTGGTTATCGCATTACGGAATACCGATTACGCTATTTTGCGATTTTTTTTTTTTCATCGCAATACAGAGTAGGGCCCTGGATAAAAATCATGCGTGGCATCATGTTGCGGGAGCATCGTGTTGCGTCCTTGCAACAGGAGGAAGACCTCCTTCTTTTTCATAAATATCTTTTTGGGTGATATTGACAACCCCATGCAACTTTTGAGACCTCTTTGAATACGATCTAAATTTTTCGATACGCCCTACTCACCATATCCCAATCGGCGACGGTCCAGTGTTCTTGCGCTGGAACAAAATCCTGCCTTAGCCTTCTCTGCTGCCTTAACACCTAATCTCGAAATGCTTCGCCGAACTGTCCAATGACTAACGCCGATATTCAAGATTTTAAGCGCTGCCGCAGGAGTGACTGCATCATTGCTGGTCACAAAACTTGCTAGATGCCGGTCCCCACGATCATTTATTTTAATGGGCCTACCTCCTTTATTCTCAGGAACACTTTCCTCTGTTTTTTATCCGTTGCATAGTCATTTTGCTAATATGGAATTCTTTAACCATTTTTCGTACTGAATCCCCATTCCAAAACAAATGTATTATTTGATTTTTTTTCACAATTGATCATATTGCTTGCTTATAATATCACTCATTGAATTAATTAAAAATCAAGAAAAAGCTATTTAGTTTCAAAATAAGCAACAGATAACGGTACAATGCAAAATTGAGAGTAAGTGAAAAACTTTAACATTTGCCTTTTTTACATTTTTGTCTGATAGTTTTTTTTTTTTTTTTGTTGGAAGATTAACTTCAAACCGGTTTGAGATAAAGTGTATATATGTAACAATAACATTTTAAAAACAAAATAATCAAATTCATTACTATTTGGAGACGATAGCAGCTGCTGAAATGTTACAGTTTTGCTACTCAGTGTATATTCAATACAATTAAACTTATCCTATTCGAAATTTTATAATTAAGTATAATTAATTAATACCAAGGTCCATGTCTATAAGGGCACATGATATTTTTATTAAATGTTCTGTGCAAGTGTGTTCAAATAAAACAGTATAGGGTGTTTTTTTTAGGGGTTTGTTTTTCGAATTGAAATAAAACACAAGAAAATCGTTTTAATGTCCATCAATTTGGCTTTATTGGAAGGATAATTTTATGCCATTAATGTTTAAATATGATTTCGGGCATGTGGCCGCCGCGACTGGCTCGAATAAAGCCAATTCTACAGGTCCAATTTTCAACCACTTTTTCGAGCATATGGGGCCGTATGTCGGCAATAACGCCACGAATGTTGGCCTCCAAGTCCCCTAACGTTTCTGGTTTGTTGGCGTAGACGAGCGACTTCACATATCCCCAAAGAAAATAATCCAATGGTGTCAAATCACACGATCTTGGTGGCCAATTGACAGGTCCATTCCGCGAAATTATGCGCTCATCGAATGTTTCCTTCAATAAATCGATTGTGACGTGCGCTGTGTGGCATGTAGCGCCATCTTGTTGGAACCACAACTCATCCACATTCATGCCATCCAATTCGGGAACAAAATCATGGCTCTATACCGGTCTCCATTAACGGTAACTGACTCTCCAGCATTATTTCGGAAGAAGTATGGCCCAATGACTCCACCAGCCCATAGAGCACACCGAACAGTCAGTTTTTGTGGATGTAATGGCGTCTCAAGGATCTCATGTGGATTTTCTTCACTCCAAATGCGGCAATTTTGCTTGTTGACGTAGTCATTCAACCAAAAATGAGCCTCATCACTGAACAAAATTTTGCGATGAAAATCAGCATCGAGATCAATCTCATTTTCGGCCCATTTGCAAGCGTTGTTCTTTTGTCAACCTGTTCATGATGAAATGGCAAACCAAACTGAACATAAATGACATTAGAGTTGCCAGATTTGACCACAAAATGCCAGTTTTATCTCTATTCGAAAAACAAACCCCAAAAAAAAAACACCCTTTACAATGTGTATTTATTGGCTAACGGTATTCCCATTATCTTAAACAATAAACAATAAACGCACTTGTTTCATATTTATAAGGTCAGTTTCAATAATTATGCAATATTGACAAGGTGATAATTAAGAGCTGGTTTTTAATTTTTTTTTTTAAATTGAATAAATTTTTGCAAAATAGCTCGTGGAAAAACACTGAGCGACCAAGAAAAAAGTAACATCAATGCACTTCATACGGAAAACTATGGGTTAAGAGAGATTTCGCGTCAAATTAGAGAAGTTTGTGTGTTGTCCAAAATTATTTGATATCTCCAGATTCTTAAGGCACACAAAAACGATCTGGAAGAAAAATAAAGCTACACCAAACCGCACAAAGAAGAATTATTCGAGCATCTTCCAATGCGTCTATCTCTCTTAATCAGCTTAGGGCCATTGTGGACAGTAACATATCGCGTTCTACAGTTTGGAGGACCCTAAGACGCACGGGTTTCATACAATATACCACTTAAAAGATAACGACGAAATTGACTGTCAAACATAAAGAGGCGTACAATAATAAAAATCTGAAAATCTATGGGGCATCTTATCTCAAAGGGACTAAGTAAATAACCGTCAATTCAACACTATTGCAGAGCTTATTTGCGCGAGAAAAGCGGAATGGAGTAGAATTGAGCCTGGAATTATTACTAATCTTATTGGCATGATGGGGAAAAAAGGAAGAATGATGTTTTGTTGAAGGACGGCAACTTCGTTGGTTGATTTTATAATATTTTTGTTTATGTTTAAAAAAATGATATAGAAATAAAAACTTTATTTTGATCTTATAAAAATGAAACAAGTGCGTTTATTGTTTGTTTAGATAACGGGAATACCGTTAGCTAATAAATACACATTTGTACTCTGTTTTATTTGAACACTGGCAGAGAACATTTTAGTAAAACATTATTGTAAAAAATATTCAACCACTTTAGCATGATATTTTTAAAAATATCATTTGACCTTATAAATATGACACAGACCTTATTTACTAGGGTTAAGGCCACCCTTTACATTGGCAACCTAAAATTTAATGCCTCGTTAAAAATTAAATTGCACAAAAATTATGAAATATGTCGACAAACGTTTTTTTTATTGAATAGATAACATATCAAACTTTGTTTAAAATTGTTGTTATTGTCGTTGTTGTTGTTTTTGTTACGTCAAAGTAGACCAAGAAAAAAAGGTATGCTGCTGGTTGTTACCAAAAAATGCTTGTGCATCATCTGAAAATCAAAAGCAAAACGGAAATATGTTGAAAAATAATGCCGTTATCGTCGTTACTAGAATTAAGAGGGCCGTTCAAAAATTAAAGGAACTGTAGCAGCCAAATGTTAAATTTTTTTTTATATTAATTTTTTTAATGCTTAAGATAGGTCCAGCTCCATCGTTTTGAAAGCTTCCCTCATCATTCTAGTACCGACGAAAATTACGTGTTTAAAGTATGTGATGCAATAATTATTCAAGTCGGACAATTTTTTCGATAAGTTTTTATCACAATCAATCGCGAAAAAGTGATTTCGAGATAAACGAATTTAAAGTTATGGGGTTTTCGAAATAACAAAATTTAAAAACGATTGGTTTGAGAGGTTTTACGGATGCATTTGGGTGTTGAATTTCATAAAAAAATTTCATCCAAATCGGAATATTGGTTTCCGAGATTATTAGGTGGAAAGTGTCCGAAAACGTGGTTTTAAAAAAAAATCCTACTGTATATCTTTAAAAAAAAAAAAAAACAAAATTTTGAGAAAAAAAACCACATTTCATTACTGCTTTGCTTGCAAGAATATATAATCAATAAACATATGAAAAGAAGAGTGATCATCAAATATTTGAATATGTCGTGATTTTGTGCCTGACATGCCTACACAAAGCAATTCGCAAAAAAAAAAACTACTCGGTAGATTTGCTAGAAATTTTCACAGTGTGTTCCCAAACCTATATTAGTTCATATAAGCGAAAAAATAGCAAAAAAATATTCATTCATAAAATAGCAAAAAAAAAAATTTTCAAAGGCAAAAAGTCTCGGAAACATCGAGACTAATGTCATACGGCAGATCCAGAGCCGTATAAGCCACAGTTGAACATGTGGATGTTGAAAATTAAATGCGTGCATGCGGATGTTATAAGTAAAAAATAAAAACCAAACATCGGCCACGTGGCTTATGGATGATCCCTAAGTTTCTTAGCGAACGAATTTAACAGTGGAGGACAAAATTCTACATTCAGCACCTATGCTAAAACTGGTAGAGCACTTGACTGCCATTCTAAGTGACCGGGTTCAAATCCCGTGTTTTAACCTTTCTTCATTTCTAATCAATAGAAATTGAAAATTCATCAATATTTACAATTTGAAATTTGTAGTTGGTAGAGAAGTTGTGAAGATTATCGTTTAGTTACTTGAATTGACTGAGATAAAGGCATAACACTTGCCTCAGACTCAAATTAACTTGTTTCTACGACTTTCTGCCAGGATTAGAACATCCTATACATGTTTCACTTGATTGCCCCCTACTTGCCACTAGTCTATTACCACATTTTGCATAAAAACGCATTAAGGGGGCATATAGGTTACAAATTTTTAAAACCAAAAACCGCATTCAAAAATTCTGAAAAAATTTGTTTTTATTCTTTAAATGATAGTTAATATATGTGCAAAATTTGAAAACGATATCTTTTTTCCTTCTATGAAAAAAGAAATCCCGAAAAAAATTTTTTTTTAAATTTGTTACCATTATAAAGGACCCGGTTGAAAATTCAAAACACCAGTATTTCCTCCTAAATAGTTCTCCTAAATACAAACACCATAATATGCAGAAAATATGAACAGGCTGAATGAATGACTTATAAATCTTCTCAAATCTTATACCATTATATTGTTCCTTATACAATTCCTGTCTTATTAACTTTCATTTAAAAACATTTAAATTTGAATGCAATAATTTTGAGAGGAAATTCTTTTTTATTACGTTTCACGTACTGTTTTTAAATGTTCTTCTTAAATAACAAAGTTTAAAATATTAAAAGAAAAAAAAAATGGCATAAAAGTACATTTCATATAATAACAGCTTAAAGCTATTTAGGTAAGTATGATTTTTTTGTATATATCATAAATTAAATTGTAACATTTTTGTGTTTCACCAAAATCTTGGCTACTAAACTATATACAGAGTGTAAAGTGTTTATATGTAGTTGCATGACATATTCCACATATTGTGCAGTAAAAATTATATAATTACAGTTCAAAGAGATCAAAATATGACATTCTAATATTAGTTAAATGAACAAATCAATTAGTTTTTTTAAGTATTCGAGTAGTTTTAATAGAGTATAACCATAGCAGTGAAAGGTCATCATCTTGGTCTTTTTGGTTTTGATATTTATGAGCTTAACGCCTTTTGCCAAAACGCAAGAAAACATGATCAACATCGGTACGTTTTCCATAGTTTGTCGATAAGAGATCATCAGATTTCGACACCAAGGCTAAAAATTTAGATGAAGAATGGAAATGATTACAAACAAATATCACCATAGACTTAGTAGATTCAACTTACCAGCAGCTTCATTTTTGATATAAGTCTTGAGAGCATTGGACAATTGATCGGAGTTCTCGAGTGCGATGCAGACTTTTTTGATGTGTGCGGGCATTTCCTCAATGATGCCGGGTTCGCAAAGTGGAGCCACTGTGGCGGAATTACACGACTGCAATGTAGCAAGCAAGACGGTAACGACCACAAGGACGATGACAAATGTTTGCGAAGACATGCTTTATGGAGAAAAATATAAATATAATCGGTTAATCATTGAGGATAGACATTTGTTTTTTTAAATATATTAGAACTTTAGTCCTTAGTAATATACATAAGTATATTTCCGAATGAACCAAGAACTATTTTATGGTTCTCTCAAATACCCGTATTTTGAATACAATCGATGAAAGACATAATATCTGTTTCCTTACTCGTTTCAAGTAAAGTTCGCGTAATAGAGAGTGACATTTTGCTTGTTCTTCTCCTCTCTCGTGCTGGACAAATGTGTAAGGAAAAGCTTTCAACTTACTTGAAACGAGTACGGAAACAGACCTATAAATATCATTCACCTGCTGTTTAAGAATGCATTCCATTGAGAATTTGAAATATCACCTAACCAGCCCTATCTTAAAAACTCCCTGCAGTATAAGTACCGCAAAATATTCATTCACCCACAAACAAAGTGCTCTTATTATGATTCTCCTAGAAAAGTATGCTTAAATATTCTCTCACCCACAAACAAAGTGCTCTCTTTAAGAATCTCCCAAGAACAACGCTATGGGAATGGGTTTTAAGACGAATCCCATAAGACGATGCAAGCTTTAGGCTCGATAGTTTTTGTTCTTATTACTCCCACTCTCCAATTTAAATTAATGTAAATGATTTCATTGAAGCGGCCGAATACGTTTAAAAGTGCGTGAACCACTTGATGTTAATTCGAGACCAAGTTCGAATTCCAACTGACTGAACATTTTTTCAATTGATATTAATTCTTCTGATCGGCCATTAACTCTTTTTGAGAACATGTACCTTAGCCGTTCGAAGTCGGCATAAGACTAGTAGTTCTCTGTCCTTTTTGTATAAACAATTTAATAACACACACAACACAATTTGATCATAAGAACCTCGGTCCTAGTTGTTTCTAGGATGAAATAGCCAATTTGTTTCTTAATTTTTTTTTTTTTTTGATACGCTTAGCCGTCGAAAGTTTGTTGAAAATGCCATCTCTTATTTCTTTGTTCTAGGATATTCAAATTTGTTCAATGAGAATAAAAATTTCGAACATCTTAATTGCCTTTATTTCCTTTAAAGAAAAACTTTAGAAAAATTATTGGAGGTTATAGAAAGATGACTACACAAATCACATTCGAGGATGGGCATCTCTACAAAGGTAAGATAGACGACATATTGTGCGTGCTATACATATATGAAGGTTGCAAAACTCTCTCGTTATATGGAAAGTTTTATATGGAATCGATAATTAGGTTTCTTGTTGCGAATAATACCCAAGTCCCGCCAAAAGTTACTAAAGGATCTGGTTTGTTGAATATGTAATAAGTTCTTGAGTGTTGTTTGTTATTGATACGTATTGACAAAACGAATAAAAAAGGATCAATGTGGCCAACCTTGAGACACACTAAATCCGCAGATTTTGGCGTTTCATATCATATTGGCGTTCTGTCCGATTTAATTCAGGCAATAACGGAATAAAGCCAAAAGCTTTAAGCTTAGCCTCGAAGAATAATTGAATCTCAATCAAGACAATGCGAGTTTGAAGCGTTTTTGACCACTCAAAACATGGAAATAATAGGTCATCCGCCGTACATTCCTAATTTGTCACCTAATGACTACTTTTATTCCCGCACATCAAAGACAAACTGCGTGGACAATGATTTTTGACGTCAGAAGAAGCTGTTGATGCGTTCAAAAACTATGTTTTGGAGGTTTTCCAAGCGGATTGGGTTAAATGTTATGACAAATGGTTCGGACGCATGCAAAAATGTATTAATCATAAAGGAGAATATTTCGAAAAAAATTCGGTACTTATACTTATTCCCGAAATATCTATATTTACCAAACCTACGTATTAAACGAAATTAAAAGTGTTCGTTCAAAATATCTTTCAGAACAGAATTGTTCATCATGGTAAATAATTAATTAAAAAAAAGCATAAAAGCATCCTCGGCCCATTCAAAATTTGGCACAATTTCAAATGCATTTGACATGAAATGTCACTTTAAATATAATGCATTTAAAATGTTTCTCAATTCTGTTGCACATTTCTGATGGAACTTTTTCTAAATAAAATAACTTAACTTTTCAATATCTTCTTCATTTCCAAGAAAGGTTAAAATTCCTAAGGTATGAATTCCTCATAACTTAACACAATTCTTTGCCACATGTGCGATTTGCTCTATTAGCGACAGGTAGCGATATTAAATTTATTTTAAAGAACAGTTCCATATAATTTCTCTTTTTAACTTCCTTTTGATTTAACGTCATTACTCTATATTAAGTAGTTCTTATATTTCATGCTCTTGGTGTTCAAATAAATTGTGTGCTAAAGTCGAGCACAAGGATATTAAATTCACCTCAAGCAAGAGTATTTTTTTTATATTATTTTTGTTATTGACATTTTATAGTTTTACACATAGTTTTATTTATATGTATATGTGCATGCACTTTTTTCTTCTCCTCAATCGAAAATGAAATAAAAAGCGAGAGTACAAAAGCTGCACCAAAAACTTTTTACTTCTATGAGGGAAGCAATGCTCCCAGTGGCCTAGAAGAAGTTGTAATTTTGTTTCAACAAATTGCCAAGAAAAAATACCCCCATCGTAAGCGATGATGCATTGACTACATCATAAATTATGAACCCTTTGTTCAAACTTCAAAGACCGATGAACTCAAAACTCATAACAAAATATCTTCACAAACTCCAAAAGTCAACTCAAAATTGAGGTCAGCCGATATGGTAAATATGCAAAGCGCACCCTAGATAAATATTTTAGATTTAAATTTTCAAAATACAATAACTTAGGGTTGATCCCAGAAAGATAAAACTTTGTATATTTGTTATATGATAAAATGGGTGGAGTTTAATAACTAAGCGTGATATCTTCCAAACAACTTAAACAGTAAAATCAGATATTTCGATCGTTGTTGCAACTGTAGTCTTCAAATAAGAAACATTGGTACACTTAAAATTTATAGACTGGATTTGACAATAGGGTCTCGTACTGTCTGTCGACTCAAACCGAAAACATGATGTATCAACAAGAGGTATAGAATTCGTTTTTTGTATAAAACAAACAATTATTTGGATGTCTCTAGAATTTTTATTGCATTATAATGAAGTCACATAAAGATTATGTTTGGAAAATAAGATCTTTCAAAATTACAAAGCAACCAGCAGTTAAATAATATGTCGTTGGAACTCTACACGTCTTGTTGATACGAGTACACCCAATAAAATAGGGGGGATTGGACTGCGGATTGTGCTAACTCCAATACAACTACAACTCGCAAAAAAAAACGATATCTATCTATTGTTTATTTATTTATTTATTGGTCAAACAAGTCAATTTCTTATTCTAACAGGTTTTACCTATTCTAACAGGTGTTTGTATTCTATTTTCTATTTTATTTTTTTTTTTATTTCTTTCTCTCCTATTCCTTGTTTTTATGTTTTTTGTATTACAGTTTGAAGTGGGCATATTCCGCCCACCGTATCTACATTGTTTTCCAAAACTATGTTAGAAAGAAAAGAGGAAAAGAAAAGTAAGTAGAAAGAGGGTTCAAAGCTTGGGTTAGTTAGAAAGAGAAAGAGACTTGAATAGAGATCGCTTGAACGAGGATTTGGACAAGGAAGGTGAGTAGTGGCCGAATATATTGTTAAATTCTCTACAGCAACAGCTAATGGGTACATTACTTGCAAATGCAGTATAATGCTGATATTCAGTTACCAGTCGAGTATGCCTTGTACGTCTTATAGGGTCATTGAGGGTAATCTTTCTTGATAGAGATGTATTCGCAGCTAGATACATCTTTCAGAACATCGAAAGTAAAGCATGAATCCAATACCTTTCTTCTACTTGATAGGGGCATCAAATTTAGTAGGCCGAGCCTGAGTTCATACGGTGGAACACTACAATAATCACGAGGGTTATAAGAGTCTCTCAGAGCGAATAGTAAGAATTGCTTTTGAATGGATTTGATTCTATCACAATGGGATTTAAAAGCTGGATTCCAAATAATGCAGCCATATTCGAGTATTGGGCGCACTAGTACACAATACAGGGATGTAGTCCCACATACATTCTTGAATTCATATGCTCTTCTTATAATAAAACCGAGCTGTTTGCTGGCCCTAGACACAATCTTATCATTGTGTAGATTAAAGCTTAGTTTGTTGTCCAATACCACTCCAAGATCAACTATATAATTCACCATGTTAAGTTCCATATTGTTGAGGCGGTAGTTGTGAATTATAACTTGGTTTCTACGGTAAAAACTTATCATGTTACACTTTTAACGTTAAGGTAAAGCTTGTTTTGGGTACACCAGGTCTCAAAAGATAAGAGGTTTAATTGTAAGAAATTGGCATTTTTCTGCGATTTAATTACGTGGTACGTTTTCGTACTGTATACATAAGATGTGTTCATAGTAGGTTCTCCCAATTAAATCTGTTGAGTTGGTAAAAGTGGAAAAATTGTCTGGAAAAGTTTACCAATTCTACAAGGAAGACAATTCTATATTTGTAAATTCACTCAACAAGGTGACAAATGACTAAGATAACTTGAAGATTCCCAACGGTTTTATGACACAAGAGAAATCAAGCCATATCATTTAAACTCCAACGAGAATCAGGAGAGCAAAAACATTTTAAAACATGAAAATGGAAGAGAATTAATAATGTACCCTAGAGATATGTTTTATAATTGAAATGATTATAACTCTGAGCCAACTCAAAATCTTAAATTTAAGGTTCACTTTAGGTCACAGTGCAACGCTATATACTTCTTTATAATCTGATGAAATCTTCTACGCTTAAACAACATCTTGTTGAGCCTGTTTTTTATGAGCTTTTGTGTGAAATCCTTGCGGCAAATCATATAAGCTGTCGCTACTTCTCTCATCAGTTCATTGAATTAGTAGATTTCTGAGTAACTCTTCCATTCCAACCTAGAGGGTATGGAAACAAACTTTATTATTCCATATTGTGAAAAAGTTGTTGGTAATTTAAATCCAACAAAACTTTGCTTCATCTCCCGTAGGCGCTTTTAAAAGTTTAATTTGTTTGCATTTGTATTTATCACTTTGCCTCTAGTTCTTGTATCAGTTCAGTTCAGGTGCAAAGCCAAGAGACAAGCAGTTACGAGCATATCGCAACTTAACGTTGATAATTTTTATCTATTATCTTAGCTGCAGGTAAGTTTATTGTTGTTGCTTGTGTTGTTGTTTTCAACTTACAAGCTTAACATTGAACAGATTGTGTGCAAACAATCAGGCAACGGCGTGTTGGCCGTGCAATAAAATCCTGACGCAGCACGTCATCATCATCGACATCACTGCGTCGTCATTGCTGTTGAAGATGAAGATGAATTGTGTGTGTTTACGTTTAATTTGTAACTAGCTGGAGGATTTTTTTTCTTGGGAACGTATATTGAGCACTGGGTTGTGTTGTGCATGTTTCATGTTGTTCTGGTAACTGTTTTGTTGAGCAGTCGTTATTGTTTTAAGATTTAAAATAATAAATATTAGCTTTGTTGTGCGACATAATTTTATCACCTAATATTAACTCAAAGCCGACAAACTTGTAAGTTTACCGACATGCTTATACGAGTGAGAAGACATCGAGAAAGGTAACATGAGATTGTCTGTTATTTTTTGGACCTTGCACTTGGTCTATAACGGAAAATACCGTTCTTTTTAAATACAAATTCCTATTTTGAGGAAAGTATGCGAAAATCTAAACATGCATTTATTTCAAGCTTGGCCAGATCTCTAATTTACACCTGTTCCAGTTAAGTTTTGTAAATTCTTTCCATTCCACTTTCGTGCTATTCTAAATATGAACTTGAAATATTGAGAAAAGCTTTTGTGCTCTGTTGATTTTGGACGGCAATGTCATATAATGATGTTTTGTGTAATGTCGGAATGCTTGTTGTCAGATTAACTCTCCTGGCATGAACTGTTCATTGTACGTGATATGCTGCAGTAACAGCGGATTAAAATGTCGACGTAGCAGAACACTAGCGTGTGCATTTTTTTCCAAACCGTATCTATAGCACGCTTAGGATGCAAAATAATCAGTTTAGGATGAGTTATATTTTGAAAAACAAATGTGAAAAAATTTATTAAACACGTTAACATGAAATTTATTTTTTACATGATTTTACATTATTATGAAGACAATATGACAACCATTTCTTACAAGTAAAAAATTGAAATTAAGAATGTATTTCAAAATCATACAAATTATCTTATTTAAACAGTCATAACAAAAAGGCAACCAATCAATATGTCAATGCATCATAACGGGAAGAAACCTCATTTGAAAGCGAAGACTAAGTTCAAAGAATAAAATTCGTTGTACTTACCATAGAGATTGAAGTTAAAATATTTAACACTTAAATGCATAGTGTGCCATATAAGGCACAACCAAAGAATTTATCCCCATTTTGAGCGAGAGTAATTTTGGGAAAAATATTAAACCTTTTTGGATCACACCGATTTAAAGCTTTCGTTCTCTTCGTACGGTTATACTTACAGAATTCAGCTGACTGAATTATTTGGAGCAAAAGTGAATAAATGTTGAATGGAAAAAAAGGCCATGCATTAAAGGGTTAAATTAAGAGTTGGAGCATTTTTTTAGTTCACTTACGATATTTATTTATAAAGTTAAATATACACCTCAGTATGCTCTTACTTTTCCGAATAAAAAAAATAAAAAACTAACTGAAACTTCAAGTTCTGCTTCGAACAATTTTGCCAAGTCATATAGTGCAAAATTATAAAAAAATTATCCAAGGTATAGTAGATATACGAACCCCAGCAGCGACAGAAAATTATTTGAATTAAAATAATTTTTCTGTACGGCCGCCACCTCTCTGCAGACAATGGCAAACCTCAGAGAGTAATAAAAATGCCATGTAAAGCTTCTTGAGAATAAGAACATTCCGTTCATCGCCGTTCGGAGTCGGCGTTAAGCCTGCAGGTCCATTTCTCGGTCAATTGTGTACAAACTTAATAACACGCACAACACAATTGATCATAAGAAGCTAGGTCAAAGTCCTTTCAAGGGCTGAAATGGCCAGTTATTTATTTTTATTTTTTTATAGTAGATATACAAGCTTTTAGATAGAGCAAAGTGGATAACGAGCAGTGGCGGATCTAGGATTTGCCAAAGGGGGGAGCTGAAACTATACCTTTGTATGCCAATGGGGGGCTGAAACGTCTTTTTGGACATTTTTCCTTTTTTGTCATACAAAAAATTCTCCAAGGGGGGGGGGGGGGCTAAAGCCCTTTCAGCCCGTATGTAGATCCGCCACTGGTAACGGGGGTTACTTTTTAAGTCTTGCACCTCGGCAACACTAAGCATTGCATTTGCATTTGGCAGTTCCATTCAAAACTGTAAGGCATTTTGACAGTTTCATTTGGAAAATTTAATATTTTCTGACATAAACGTTTTAAAACGTTTTCGCGTATGTGCGCTTATTTTATTATTTACAATGGCTTGAAAATTGTATTTCAGCAAAAAAATGAAATTAACACGTGAACATTTTCGGGTGATGATTTCTTCCGATTTTCGACGTAGATTGACAAAAAAGAATGTATCGATCAATTAAGTTCGACTTTTAGTGATAAAGAGCCACACCCACCACCTATAAAACACTAGTTCAATGAATTCGAGCCTGGTCGTCGTTCTCTCCAAGACGAATTTCGTGAAGGTTGTCTAAGAACGGCTGTTGTGGCAGGAAGCATCCATACTGAACGTGAACTGTTGGAAGCAGACGGGCATGTGCTATATCGTGAGATGGAGTTATCCTTGGGCATTAGTGGGACTAGCATACATTCGATTAGCATACATTAACATGAGCATTTAGGCGCCAGGAAGATTTTTTACCGTTATATACCCCACTATTTGACGGTTGCTCAAAAATAGACTCGTGTCGATTGGTACAAGGAAATGCTGAAAAAATTACAGCTTGGCTGGTTCGAAACACGTCTACAACATCATCACAGGTGACGAATCATGGATCTACGCTTCTGAGCGCGAAACGAAGCAGCGATTGCACTGTTTGGGTCTTTCAAAGCGAGCAAAACCCGACAAAAGTTGTCCGCGGACATCCAAGCGAATGGTTGCGAGTTTTTTTCAGAAAAACCGGTCATGTCGCAACTGTACCACTTGAGCCATTTGTTCAACAACCATTTGTTTGACGAAAGTCTTCAAAGAATTAGGAAAAAATTACTTCTTCTTGTTCCCTCACATTAAGAAAAAAATGCGTGACGAACGTTTTTTTTTTTGTGCTGTAGAGGTCTTCAAAAACCTGCTTTCGGAAGTACCTACTTCAGAAGGACAAAACTGTTTTGAAAATTGGTTCAAACGAATACGAAAGAATTCAAAAGTGTATTGATCGTCTTAGAGAATACTTCGAAAAATATAAAAATCATTTCTACTGATTAAACACTATTTTTTCATTGCTAGGCGCAAGACTTAAAAGGCAACCCTCGTACTATCAATAAAATAAATTTAATGAAATTACAAACAGCCTTCAGATAAGTGTTATCGATGTTAACATTTACCAGAAACAAATATTTTGGTTCCCCTTTTCTCATTATTTCAGATTTGAGGGCTAAGGATCATATCTTGAATTCTTAAACTAAATTGTGGGCGGATTTTCTCCAAACCGGCGACTTTTTTCAACTTTTGTTCGATAATACAATATATAATTGAATTTTCGAACATTTTTCCGCAATTGTTATCAACAACTTGAAAAACTCTCATAGACATTAAATATGCTCATACCATTTCTTTTTTAAGTCACCGGGTCTTAGCCCAGAATCTTCACGATGAGTTTGAAAATTTTTATCTATTATCCATTGTATTTTTTTCTTACTTATTCTAAATATGGCCCGTTTTCAAGTTGGGAAGTAAGGTTTTTCATCTGTTTTTCAAGGACTGAATAAAAAAGTGAAAATGATCTTTATAAATAAAAATAAACTGGTCATTTCAGCCCTTGAACGGACTTTGATAGAACTTCTTATGATCAAATTGTGCGTGATACTAAATGTTTGTACACAATTGAAAGAGAACTGGACTTATTACTTTTATGCCGACGCCGAACGGCTAATGTGAATGTTCTCAAGAAGCTTTACATGGTATTATTTACTCTCTAAAGGTTTGTCATTGTCTGCAGAAAGGTGACAATCTCTCAGAAAAATTAATTTGAATAGAAAAAATTTTCTGTCTGGTGGAGGAATCGGACCTCGCGGCTCGAAAACTTGCACCGAGTAGTTCACGCACTTTAACGCAATCGGCCGTGGCCGCCACTTGAAAATGATCTTTAGTTGTCGGAATTTTTTAAGGTGTTCAAGACCTTCTTCAAGAAGTTTTCAAACAAGTAGTTGAGAATTTCTGTGATCTGTGAGCGTGTCTTCTATTATTTTTCCATTTGTTCAATTGTTGATATTTTACAAAACGAAAAATTTCAAAAAACTTTTTAGTGCCTATGACTTCAGTTAGGTTACACCTTAATCTTAAAACCTTAAATCGATTACATGTTACAAAATCCGTAACTAGTACAACTTTTTTTGTCGATTTTTTTTTTTCGTGCACCAGTTTTTATTTTATTGTTTTTGAAAAGAACTACTTTCGGCTCAAATTGGAAATAATATCAACTTTCATACAATTTTCAATGAAATCAAAGCAATATTTCCAACAATAAAACCTTCCTCTTTTACCCTTTATCTTAGTTTTCATGGATATCTGGAAACTCCTTATCTTGGTTTTTCTGGATATGAAAAAAGATATGATACGCACCTGTTAATATTTGTTTTTTATTTTCTTGTTGTTACTAAAGTGTAAGCAAAATATAGCAGCACTAGCAAGTTTACTTTTTAAAAGAAATGACTGTTTTTAAACGCAGAACTTGAAATGATTTGCACGGTTTGCACTTGTACAGCTCTCAACTTCGAATGGTATTTATGCCGGAAAGGACATCCGCTTTTATCCTGCAACATTGACTGGAAAATAATTTGCAGCTTTTTGATTGGCGCACATTTCTAAACACATACAATAGCACAATACACTCACTCACACCCACCGCCTAGGAGGCTCTTATGCAGCCACTTGTTGCCATCAAGTTCTGCCAGATGTTGGGTGAATTTCTGCCAACAATTTCTTTAGTTTTCTATGCTTGTGTGAGTACGTTGTAATGAGTAAACTAAAACGCCTGCAAGTATGCATCAAGTTTGGTTTTTTTTTTTAAATACTCTCTTAATTTGTTAAGCAATCTTTATTTTGCTGGGCATTAAAAAACATACTCTCCTTTGTTAAATTAATTGGCAAATTTTTATGCTGTCATTAATAATTTTTGCCCACACGTTGACTTTACTGACAATAAGTGAGCCGCTCGTTTTTTGTGCTTATATAATCGTTAGCCTGGTGACTTTTTTATGTACCTATAAATATTTATATAGATCAATGTTTTATTACGCAAACTTTTATTCTATTGTTAAAAAGACTTATAAATGCACACACACACACACATAAGTAGTTCATTGTAAAAAAACTATAGTAGTTTATGAGACGGTTTAGTGTCCATTAAAAAGTAATTTTTATGATTAAAACATCCCAGCTCTTTATAAAACAAAAAATTATAGGTACGAATAAGTTAAAGTTAAGAATAAGTCGAATTTATGTTATCAAGCACTTTTCATAAAACTTGTGAGGATTGAAAGAAAACATTTGTTTTAAACCATATAAATATAATATGAATAAAATAAAAAAATATTAATAAAATATTTTATATTTTATTAATACTCGTATTGGACAACAGCTCAGCTTAAAGTTATTTTAGCCTGGCAAAATATGGAGCTACGATTTGAAAAATTTTTAAAAAATATATGGGTCAATTGCATATAAAACGCTCTTTTTTTGTCCCCGTTTTTTTAACTCTGTTTTTAGGTAAAACCAAAAAGAAAAAACAAATAAAACATGAGAAAGTGATCACTGAAGAATATTTATTAACAAAATATATTTTTCAGAATCCTAAAATTGTTTGCATATTTTTTTTTTTTGAAGAATGTTATGCTCTCTCGTACTCGCTTAATACATACAAAAACATGTGTCCCCAGTTACACTTTTTGATGAAAAACGTAAAAAAAAAGTTGAAAACAACGGAAAAATTTTACAAATAATAACTGTTTTGCGTCCGTGGCGTAGTTGGTTAAAGTGCGTGGCCGCTATGTCAAAGAACCTGGAGACCCAGGTTCGAATCCCAGCAGCGACAGAAAATTATTTGAATTAAAATAATTTTTCTGTACGGCCGCCACCTCTCTGCAGACAATGGCAAACCTCAGAGAGTAATAAAAATGCCATGTAAAGCTTCTTGAGAATAAGAACATTCCGTTCATCGCCGTTCGGAGTCGGCGTTAAGCATGAAGGTCCATTTCTCGGTCAATTGTGTACAAACTTAATAACACGCACAACACAATTGATCATAAGAAGCTAGGTCAAAGTCCTTTCAAGGGCTGAAATGGCCAGTTATTTATTTTTTTTATTTTTTAACTGTTTTGTAATGATAGCATTTATTTCTTATGTTTTATTTTGTTGTTATTCTCAAAACATTGTCATCGCGAATTTGGCTTTCGATTTACATTTAGTCCCCGCGCATTGTATTGAACGTCACTTTTTTTTACGCTTCGTTAGTTTTAATTTAGGTGTGGTATAGATGACAAGAAAGTTATATTAAGAACGTGCAGAGATTAGTTCTCATGAAATTCTAAAAATTAAAACGATTAAATAATATTAAAGTAAATTTTTTTGTGTTTTCTCAGTTCATCATGATAAGTACGTGTAAAAATGTATTAAACGTCACGCGGAGTTTTATTAAAGCAAGAATAGTAAATAAAAAAATCTAAGTTTAAAATCATTGTTTCATGGGTTTTGAAAAATTTCTTTTGATTTCGTATTTTTGCAAACTAAAATTCCCAAGAAAAAAAACTAAAAAGTGGCAAATGTATTGAACGTCACAGGCAAAGGTAACGCCTGCTGAAAGAGCACGAAGATATCGGGAAAAAATAAAGCTAGACAGGGAACGACAAGATAAGGAACAACTTTTACCTGATTTTTGCTTTTTGTTTTTACTAACTGATATCGCCCATTTCACATTGAAGTGCTCAGTTGCGCTGATCATCTCCGATTTGGCTCAAATATTTTTCTTGTATTGGTTTATTGATTTGAAAACCAAATTCGAAGATATAAATTTTTAGAATAATTGTTCGCGGCCAAAATAGGGTTTATTTTGGGCAACGTAGCTCAATCAACTTAAGACCGATTACCGGTAATATAGTATCATTGGAAAAGTTATTTCAACTTTTTTGAGGAAAAGTACAACATTTTTGAATATATTCCAATAAGTTGACTCATTCTTAATTTGTTTAAGTTCAATACCATGTCAGCAACACTTGCTATAATTTTTTTCTTTTTTATAATTTTCATTTTTTTACGTTTTTACGTTAGGTCATACCTTTCCAATGATATAAAATGAAGATGTGGTTCTAAAGGGTTCAGAAGTTATATTGTAAAACGTGAAGTCTTAACAAATTTTCAATACAAATTCAACTAGCTATTGACTGTTTTAATTTTTTGTAAAAAAAATAAAAAAAAAATTGGATGAAAATTTTATGTATAGCTGAATTATATACTTTATATTTACTTTTTTATTTTGTTAAATAATAAACCTGTTTTTTGTTAAACTCCCAATTTGATTTAAATTATTTGGTTAAGCGCAACAAAATGTTTTGAATGTCACAAAATATATTGAACGTCACTCTGTTGTTTTTTCTGAAATTGCTTATTATTTAACAGTTTTCTAATATTTATTGCTGCAAGTCTACTACTTTGAAAATAACCTCTATGTTGATGTCTTTTTGGAGAAAAAATTTAATTTTTTTCCGTTAAAATTGTAAAGTATGAACGTTTTTTTGGTAAAAAATTATTATTTCTGTAACTGAAATGGCGATTTCTGCAAAATCTGATTTAACTGATTAAATAACTTAACAAACATCACAGCAAGCTTTAATTTATAACATTTTTCAAATTTTTAGTGATTTTTCTCATATATCTGGTGTGTGACGTTCAATACAAAAATCGTATAAAAACCATAGACAAAATTATTTTTTGCAGGGCCTAAAAACAACTTCGAATTCTCCATTAATTTTTACTCAATTCGACTATTCGAACGCGAAAATTTAAGAAACCTTAAAAACAAAACATGAAAACCTCTTTGTGTACGTTTCTGAAAAAAAATTTTTTTGTTTGGCATCATTACGCTGCGAAGACACAAAACAAATTGTCATTAAAATTTTAAAATATTTATTAGTTGTCAAATTATTGTCGCCATCAAGTCAATTGCCGATAGTGACGTAAGTGACATAACGATAGCATGACAATTATATTTCTTTCTATCAATTTCAGGGTTTGTTTGTTGTTTTTTTTACACTTTCTCAAATAAAAGTCAAATTTTGCTGACAACTGAAAAATTATGAGTGTGTTGGTAACAAAAGTTTAAATGTGTTGAAATTCCTACGACAATTGTCAACTTAAGTTGTCTCATGTGTTCGCTGGGTTTATAAAATAATTCAGGTGTGTTAAAAAAGTAATTTTGAAATTTCTAAATTCTTTTGAGGGGTAAGGGAAGAAAATAGGAAGAAGAAGTAAAAAGGCTGCAAAAAGTTCTCCTTTGATAATAACGTTTGCAGTTATAATTTCTCGTTAAAAACATTTGATAACTCTTATCTATGTTCTACGCAATGTTTTTCTATGGAATGCGTCAAATCGTTTAAATATCTTTGCTTATTGTTAGACTGGAAGCTGTCATGGTTAGATCATGCTCTTTGTCTTAAAAGATATCTCTTAGGTGCAATTGTAAAGATTTGCCTGTTGAATTCGTTAATCCATTCTAAACTGCAATATGAGATAACCTGCTGGGGGTTACCCATTTGAATTCATCCCGTACTGTTTGCTCGAAAGCATGCTATTCGTACAGTTTGTCATAAAAGGAGAATCGATAGTAGTTTCCATTATTCAAAAACTTAAATATTCTCGTCAATTTGGCATTTATACTATTATAAAGTCCTAAAGTCCTTTTAAAAAAACATAGATACTTAATTAACATTAACTATGCAAACATAAACTATTTGCTGCTTCGGGCTTTTTAAAAGCTTACCGAATAATATTCGTCGTAATCATGATAATTGTTTGTTTCTTAGAGAGGTAAAAATATGGCTGTTTAAGTTTGACTTTAAAACTGTTAATACTCCAATCTTTGTTCAAGTCTGAACAATTGCCAATCTTTTAAATTTAGTGTTTTCCATCAGTTAAATTTTTAATTTCAATGTTCTTAATTTTTAAATGGTTTTTAAACAAAAACTAATAATAACAATAATAGTAATAGTAATAATAATAATAAAAATAATAATAATAATAATAATAATAATAATAATAACAATAAAAATAATAATAATTATGATAACAATAAAAGTAATAATAATAGTAATAATAATAATAATAGTAATAATAATAATAATAATAATAATAATAATAATAATAATAATAATAATAATAATAATAATAATAATAATAATAATAATAATAATAATGATAGTAATAATAATAATAATAATAGTAATAATAATAATAATAATAATAATAATAATAATAATAATAATAAAAATAATAATAATAATAATAATAATAATAATAATAATAATAATAATAATGATTAATAATTATAGTTTTAATAACAATAATAATAATATTGTAATAATAAACTCAAACTTAACAACTCCAGGATGGAAAGTAAAATTTTGAAGAAAGCGGTCTACTTAGATTTTTTAAGTGCATTAAGATATTTTACATATTTTTAATGTTTCCTAAAAAGAATTCAAACCAGGTTATATATCAGGTAACAGACCATAATCTTCAAATGCTGAAGATTTTTCGATTTTCACATTCGCCATATTGGATCTACTATCTTGAAGTTACCTAGTAGTAGTAGTAGTAATAATCTGATAGAAGGATATAAATATACGCTTATAATAAAATCAGTTTGTATTGGAGTTAGGCGTAGTTTTCATTTGAATTGACTTAATTTCATACTTAAAAAGGACATTAAATACCAAACCTCGTATGCAAAATTTCAAGTCCATATATTCATTTTTGTGAAATTAAGAGATTTTCCTTTTTGATAAAGTCACTTTTTATGGGAGGTAGGAGTGCTTTTCATTCAATTTGAAGTGTAAAAAGATGAATTTGAAGTGTAGAAAGCTGAAATTGGCTTGTAAGAAGTTACATATGAAGTGTAAAAGGTTGGATTTAAAGTTGAAAACATGTATAAAAAAAAATGTTTCAACTAAAAAAATTTTTAACCCTCTCTTCGGACTAAAGAGAAAATAATTATTAAGAGTTCTTAAAAAAATTTTAAAAAGAAAAATTGAAAATTGACAGAGTCAAAATGCTGACATTGCCAAAAGCATAGTTCCGATAAAAGCGCGTTTAAAATTTCAAAAAGGTATAACGTTAACTTTATTCCAGCTTCGTACTGCACAACTTCTTCCTCTTTATCTTCGTTTTTTTTTTTGTTTTCTGCAATCTCTTATCAATTCTAGTTTTGCGAACAATACAAATACGAAACGCTTCTTAAAAGCATGAAAATATTAAAAAAAAAACAGTTCTTTTAATTTCAGGGCTATGTGAGCCCTTAAGACAACTTGGTCAGCACTCATACTTCACCTCACATAAACTTTTATAGAACTCCAAAGTTCTATAACTCCGCATGGTTTAATTAACCACAACTACTTCATATTTTTGTTTTTTTTATTTAACATTAAAGAACTCACCATGCCCGCGGTCAACAGAAATCTCATGCAGCACTCATTTATCAAAAGGACTTTAAAGCTTGACATCTTTCATCACTTGTCTTTGCATTCGCAGTTCTTAAGCAATGGAAATGCAAACCTTGAGAAAACTAATCTTTTTTTATATGACACTGGGATTTGCAGAGGAGACAATCCAATTAAATCGCTAAAATGCGTGGCAGGAATACCACATTTTTACGCACGTCCTTTGGGCAACTTCAAAAGTAAGAATTATGTGAATGACGCAAGCTATTTATAACAAAAGAAGCTGCTAATTTTATAAATTACATTATTTACATTATCTCTTCTCTCTCTCCATCTGCTCTCTATCGGCTGCAATAATATGCGGTTATCCGACATAATTAAATTTAGTCTTTACTTAACTTCAGTTTCCTTCACGATAGGATGTGAATATTTTGAAGGCGGTAAGGTTGATAAGTTTTGTCAAAATTTCCTTCTCTAACTATTTACAATATTTGTTTTGGCATTTTACCTTGCATTTCCAAAAAAGTTGAAAAAGGCATGTTTCCAAAATGCATCGGCGTGGCACGGAATTATTACTCGCTAAGCATAGGTGCTAACAGAAAAGTTAGAGGACGACAGTAAAGGGTAATTCTTTGACCTTATGACAAAAATATAAAATAAGGACACAATCGTATTAAACAGAAATAAAGGTCTACTTGGTACACTTGGCCTTACGATATAAATAAAAAAAAAAAATATAAATTATGACATCGCCAGGTCGCGGAGATAGCAGCTTATGCAACAAAATTACAATATTTTTGCATGGAATTATTGCTCGTTAAGTACAAGTGCAACGGAACATTTTATAACAGCAAAAATTAGTGCTTTGACCTCTTAAAAAAAATAAATAACTGGCCATTTCAGCCCTTGAAAGGACTTTGACCTAGCTTCTTATGATCAATTGTGTTGTGCGTGTTATTAAGTTTGTACACAATTGACCGAGAAATGGACCTACAGGTTAAACGCCGACTCTGAACGGCGATGAACGGAATGTTCTTGTTCTCAAGAAGCTTTACATGGCATTTGATTACTCTCTGGGGTTTGCCATTGTCTGCAGAGAGGTTGCGACCGTACAGAAAAATAATTTTAATTCAAATCATTTTCTGTCGCTGCTGGGGTTCGAACCTGGGTGTCTAGGTTCGTTGACATAGCGGCCACGCACTTACCAACTACGCCACGGACGCTTTGACCTCTTAGCGAAAATAAAAAAACTCTGTAAGCAGTTACCACCTGCAACAATGTGTAAATGCAACAATTGTGAAAAAACGTTGCATGGAATTATAACTCCATGACTAATGGATATACGATAAATGGATAATGGATCGGCTATAAAGGTGAGATTTTTGGTCAAATGATAAAAATAAAAAATAAAAATTATGACTTCACCAAGCTCTTCAGGAAATCGCGTAACGTAACGTAAATACGCCATTGTTGTATGGTATGGTATATTGTATTGTGGTAAAGCAAAAGCAAAATAGAAAGTAATAGCAAAAGCAAAATTAAAAGCATAAGCAAGCGTACAAGAAAAAGCGAAATTAAGCAGTACAAAATCAAACACCGAAATACAATAAGGATATGGTTTAAGAGTCGAATTTGGATAAGGACATTAAATTTTACAAGGACAAGGACAGTTTTGAACAAGGCTATGGACAATGACTTGATCAAGGTCAGGGCTAAGGATAGGCATGGGCATAAGCATAAGGATAGGGATAAGGATAGGGATAGGAATAAAGATAGGGATAGGGATAGGGTTAGGGATAGGGATAGGGATAGGGATAGGGATAGAGATAGAGATAGAGATAGGGATAGGGATAGGGATAGGAATAAGAATAGAAATAGGAATTGGAATAGGAATAGGAATAGGAATAGGAATAGGAATAGGAATAGGAATAGGAATAGGAATAGGAATAGGAATAGGAATAGGAATAGGAATAGGAATATTAATAGGAATAGGAATAGGGATAAGAATAGAAATAGGAATATGAATAGGGATAGGGATAGGGATAGGGATAGGAATAGGGATAGGGACTTGGACAAGGATTTGAACAGGAATTATGAGAAAGATTGGGTAAAGGATTTAGGGAAGGATAGAATAAGGACATATTTCCTGCAAGGTTTGGGGGAAAAAATATATACAGGTATTAGGGCTAATTTTAGGATAAGGACTAGGACACAGATTTAGGTAAAAGGATAATATTTTGTACAATGATAACAACAAGGATTGGGACACAGAATTGGACAGAGATTGGGAGATGGATTTACGCAAGGATTTGTAAAGAGATTGCGAAAGAGTTGGATAAACAATTTGGACACATACTTGGACAAAGATAGAACAAACATAACGACATGAAAGTCTGGGAATACGATCAAGACAAGGAATATGTTTGGATCTAACACGCTTAAGGTAGTTTTCGATAGAGACACAAAGAGGCATTTCCTAATTAATAAAGTCTTAGTTATTCTCACTGTAGATACACAGCCAACTCAATTTGCAAATAAGTTAAAAATATAATTTCATAAGTAGACATGACGTACAGCACGCCCCCCAATACAAAAATATAAACGACCCTATTAAATCCTAGTGAATATTTACTAGACTTTAAGGTTCATGATATTTTCTTACGTGTCCAGCTGTAGTTGTAAAGAACCTTGTAATTTTGGGCCGCTGTCCACACGAATTGAAATGAAGTCATTAGAAAAGTATTGTTCTTCCACTTTTCAAATCTCAAGCCTGCCTAGAATGGGTCAAGTAGGCTTTAATAACAAAATACTCCTGTTCAACATCAAGACCTTAATCTTTAGAACCGATTCATAAAAAAGCAACATTTTTAATAGAACAATTAGTATTCTTCTATCGATTCATTAATGTTTCATTATTTTTACTTGCCAGCTCTTCCACGGGCAATTTATCAACTTATCAATTAAATTAATATTTAACACTACATGTAACAAATTCCGTTTAAATTGAACCATGTCAGTAGATTATAAATTCTAGTTTATTTGATTGGACTTTTGCGAATAAATTTTGATTTGCATAAAATAAATTGAATAAGCAAATTGCGTTTAGTGCAAATAGTTTCAATGGCGTCACTTCCTTTACTATAGGTTGTGTATGAGTGTGTTTTCCAGCCGCAGCTCGAAAGAACTCAATTTAAACAAACAACAAACCTTACAAGTGAATATTGGGGGTCTATCGGTTGGTTTTTTGCATTTTGATATTTGACAGTAGAGCACTCTGAACACTATGTAAATAAATTTACATATGAGTGTAAGCGCGTAAGTTTGTTCGAATAAATCACACATATGTATGATTATCTTATGCATATATTTAATTATATGTCTTACGATTAATGGTCGAAAAACTTCAGTTTAAAAATAGAAATTTCTTTATTGATTCAAAACACTTAAATTAAAGACTTAATATAAACAAGCTAAATGATTATCCATTTTCCTTTTCGTGTAAAGGGGGAAGTAACAAGATGAACTAACTTAATCCTTAACGGCTACAATTGGTTCCGGTGTATTCATGGCATAGCCCAAACGTTGCAATGCTCGTCGTATGCCGCCGAATACATGCGGATCCTCAATGGTTGCGGGCAATACAATCAACTCATTTTTTGCAAAATCCGCCATAGCTTTGCGCATTGTCTTGCCGGAACGCGTACGTGGCAGTGCATTAACAGGTGCTACCAGTCGAAATGCGGCGATTGGCCCAACAACGTCGCGTATGATTTTTATTATTTCCGCCGAAAGTTTTGTGTCCGTTCTGATAGTGCCCTCTCTAGGAATGTACAGACAAAGTGGTACCTGACCCTTTGTTGCCTCTGGCACACCAAAAACGGCAGCATCCACAACATCTGGGTGCCGCAGTACAGCGTCCTCTAAACTAGATGTTGAAATACGATGACCAGCAACGTTGATGACATCATCATCGCGAGCTGTAACAAAAACATAGCCATTCTCATCCATGTAGCCGGCGTCCATGGTGTCGTAGTAGCCCTAAAGTTCCAAAAGAATATATCATTAAAATTGTATATTCATTTCATACAATTTCCAATTTGTAATGCGTGAATTATCAGAAATTATATTTGATATTTAGAAGGCCTCAACTGTATTTCAGAAATTCCATTTGAAGTTCAGAAATGGTCTATTGGATTTTAAATTTAGAAAACAGATTGAAATTCAGAAATTTCATTATTTAATAGCTATGAAACTTCAGGAAAGATTTATTGAAATTCAGAAATTTAATTTGAAATTCAGAAATATGCAATTGCAATTTAGAAAACATCAATTAGAATTTAAATAATTTATCAAAAACCGGATTAAATTGATTTTAAATTAAGATCCAGATATTTTTTAAGAGATATTCGAACTTAAGTTCAGAAAATATCAATTAAAATTCTGAGATTCAATTTGAAATTCAGAAAGTACATCATTAATACGATTTTAAATTAAGAACACAAACTGAAATCCAGACATTACATTATTTAAAAGTACGGAAATTCAGGAAAAATTTATTGAGATTCAGAAATTTAATTTGAAATTCAGAAATTAACAATTGAAATTTAGAAAACTCAATTGGAATAAAGAAACAATTGGAATTAAAAATATCAATTTAAAATTAGACTGAATTTAATTCAAATTTAAATTTTTATTTTTTTTAAGTGATACAGAAATTTAGAAAATATCAATAAAAATTCTAAAATTTACTTTGAAATTCAAAAAGTAAATATAAAAAAAAAATATGAAAATTTAGAAAAAAAACTATTACAATTCATATCTTCGAGTTTTATTTAGTGAACATAATTTAAATTTCGTTTGAATTTCAGAAATTTTATTTGAAATTAAAACATCATCAATTAAATCATTCAACTATCATCATCAATCAGAGTTTAGAATTCAAATTTTAAATTCAAAAAAATATTTGAAAAATTCGAAAATTCTGAAAGGATCTATCTATTGAAATTAGAATTTTAATTAAAGAAAAATAAATTGAAATTCAGAAATTTTATTTGAAAATCAAAACTAATTAAAGAAAACATCAATTAGAATATAGAATATTAATTAAAATTCTGAAATTCAAACTAAAATTCAGAAATATAAAAACAAAAAAACTATAATATTCCATGGTGTTAAGAGTCCTTAAGGTTCCACGCGTCTTAGTCAAATCCTGTTTTATATAATTTGACATTCAGAACGTATCGAAAATAGCAATCAAAAGTTGATGATATTTAATAAGGTGCCTCACTTCTTAGTCCATTCCATGATACTTTTTTTAGACTTCAGGTGTTACTACTATTCAGCCAAGTCTATCTTGGTTCGAAAATTGGATGATAGATTAGTGAGAAGGAAAGGGCAATCAAGTGAAACCTGTGTAGGATGTTTTAAGCGTGACGGAAAACTATTAAAACATAAATTTGAATCTGAGTCAAGTGTTGGGCTTTCACCTCAGTCAATTCAATTTTCTTAGCAATCTTTTCCACAACCTTTTTTACCACCAAATACAACTTTTGAATCGTAAGTATCTTTCACTTTATTAGAAATAGGGAAGTAAATAATGTTTTCTGAATTTCAGTCGACTTTTCTTAAATATCAAATGTTCTTTTAAGAATATCAATTTCTGTTTTCTTATTTTAAAATGTAATTTATGAATGAATTAAAATGGAAAAGAAAAAAAAAATTAGAATTTGATATTTTTTCTGAAATTAAGGGAGAATTTCCTATTCTGAGTTAATGCTTCCTCTATTTCAAATGAATTTTCTGAAATTCATTTTATGTTTTCTTAATTCAAAATTGAATTTCCGAGTTTCAAGGAATTTTTTCAGAATTGTATTTGATTATTATTGAATTGTACTTGGCAATAATGTACACCGGCTTAGGTGGAAAAAAAACTTATTGAAATTAAAAATTTAAGCTTATTCCACGATAAGTGATAAGCATAAGTTTTTAATTTCCATACAAATTCTTTTCACCAAAGCCCGGCTAAGATGATTTTACCATTTCTTTTTTTTCGGTGTAGAGATCTGCCAAGACCTTACCTTGAATTTTTGGAAGTATATCTTTTTGAATAATTCATCGTTCCTATAGAGCGTGGACATGTTGCCTGGAGGCAACGGTAACTTTATTACAATTCTGCCTAATTTATGCGTTTCACAAATGTTGCCATCAGGCTGTAGCACCTTAACTGCATTGCGAAGAAACGAAAATTTATAAGTTTTAATATATATACGGATAAAAATCAAAGAAAAGTAAGTATATCTTACTATTGTATCCTACAAATGGCAATCCTGTCGTATATTTTGGTGGATTCAAGCTATGACCAAATCCCAGACATGTAGCCGTGATAGCAGAGCCAGTTTCCGTTTGCCACCAGTTGTTCAAAACAGGAACCTTGAAAATTTTTTCAATCCAATTTTTGGTCTCAATATCACAATGTTCACCGGCAATAAATATGGAGCGTAGCGACTTAAGCGAGTATTTGCGTCCATGTTTGATCTCTGGATCGACTCGACGTATGACCCGAAATGCTGTAGGCACCGAGAAGAGTGACGACACCTTATGCTGTTCAATTATTCTGCAATAAAAAGTAATAAGAAAATTGAAAATTTTAATAAAAAAATGTTATCAACTCAATTAATTAAGTTTTCACCTAAAATATTGGCCTGGATCTGGTGTACGATCTGGTTTTCCCTCGTACATAACACTTGTTGCCCCTAACAGCAGTGGACCATAGCAAATGTAAGAATGACCCACAACCCAACCGAGATCTGATGCAGACCACCATACATCATCGGGTTTCATGCCGTATATCGTTGACATGGTATACATTAAGGTAACCAAATGACCGCCAACAGGACGTTGTATACCTTTCGGTTTATCCGTGGTACCAGATGTGTAGAGTATATAAAGCGGATCATTTGCCTCTACCGGTACACAGTCAACGGGTTGACCCAAATTCTGCACAATATTCCATTGAATGTCCTTCTTAGAATCTATCATCGAAGCTATGTGCATTTCCCGTTCAAATATAACACTGACCAACGGTTTCCATGTCGACATATCAATAGCATTATGTAGTATATCTAGATAGGGTATAATTTTACCAGGCTCCACACCATAATTGGCAGCAATGACTAATTGTGGTTCGGCATGTTCGATGCGAGTACAAAGTTCACTGGCAGCAAAACCACCAAATACGACCGAATGTACAGCACCGAGACGCGCAGTGGCCAACATGGCGATAATGGCTTCAGGTATGAGTGGCATATAGATGACAACGCGATCCCCCTTTCGAACACCCAAATTGTGCATGCCACCGGCAAGCAAGGTAATCTACAACGAAAAGTAAAAAAAAAAACAATCACAATGCATTAAATACTCTTAACTGGGAGTTTTGACATTAAGTTCATTTCTGCTCTTCCACAAGCCCCTCCCAAATCATAAAACTAGAAAAAACCTGATATCCACTTCTGCATGTTTCTAAAAGCTCTGGGTACAGACGGGTTAATGCAAAATTTTAGTCATTAAATGACAGCTAAAAACGTGAACTTTGTTGCACGTTATTATTTCAATATTTAATTACCACTAATGTCATGAACATCAACGTGTCGTTAAAATTAACGAAAACGAGTAGAAACTTTAGAGTAAAAAAACAAATTTAAACATATAATCCCAGCCATCAACTGAACCTTGGCTCAACTTTTACGCAAAAATCATATTAATACTTAGTTGAAGATTTACTTTTTATTTTAAGAATGACAGTTACTGTTTTTTTCTAGAATCTCTTTTATGTATTTTGTTTCCTTATAGTTTAAAGGGTAATTTTTTTTTAAATTCGCTGTAGTTTTTCTAATGGAGATATCTGACGTCTGGGGATCGATGCCATTTTTATTTTTTATTTTATTCAGCAAACATCATCAGCAAATTTCATCATGCAAAAATATACGTCTGAGCAAAGTCTCCAAATTTTGGAATTTAGATTAAAAATAACCATTCGGTTAAAGAAATTTTCGAACGAGGGTCATTTCTGGCTAAGTGGGTAGTCAAATACACAGAATTGTCGAATTTGGTGGGATGAATAGCCGCACGAGGTACTGGAGACTCCACTACATCCGTACGGGTCACAGTTTGGTACGGATTGTACTCAGAAGGCATCATCGGTCCTTATTTTTTCACAAACTTTAAAATAAAGCCAAAACATTGGGGATTTAGTTGATTTTTATATGACCAAATAGCAATGGTAGTTTTTTTTTTCAATTATTTTGTTTTAGCAGCTGTCCAATAACATCCAGCTGTCAAAATATTCACTAAAGGTTTGCCATTTCATCGTGCATGCTTGCCGAACGTGCGGAAATTGTTAAAAAATATCGAAATTCCGGCTGTGTTGTAAATACTTAACGTGAGTTTCGTCGTGAGGTCGGTCGTGACCGCAGTGCGCAGGCAGTGCACAGGCAAACGGACTAAGCAGAATGACAATATAAGCATTTTATATTTTAACATTATTCTATAAAAAATGAAAAGTCTAGTTCGAGCAAACTTGCTTTAATACCCTCTAGAGTCTAGACACGTTTAACATACCTCATCGTAAAGTTCTTGATAGGTCACATGACGCACAATATTAGTCAACGGACTGTCATGTATAAGCGCAACTTTATTGCCCTTGCCGCTGAGAACATGACGATCGATTGCATTGTAGCAAGCATTCAATTGGCCACCAACGTACCACTTCGTAAACGGTGGATTGCTGTTATCCATCACACGATCCCATGGGCGATCCCAGTCTATTAGCTGACCCATTTCACCCCAAAAATCACTTGGCTTTTGTAAGGAACGTCGATAGGCATCCAAATAGATGGGATCATGTACATCATCCTGTAAATAAGCTTTAAGAATAAAAATTCAGAAATATTTTCATAAATAATACAGAAAAGAAAAAAAAAAAAAGAAAACTAAATCTGCATTTGTGTTAGATATTGAGTATTGCTTATTATCAAAATTAATTCATTCATTAACGTTCGATATTTTGCGCTTAGTTTAGTTTTTTAAACCTTTAGTATGTTTAATAGTCGCATGATTTTAGACAACATGAAGCCACTCCACATTTTAATGTATGTACGCAATGTTCGTTCACTAATGAAACCAATTGAATCGATAATCGAAATACATATATTTGTAGAAAGCAGAGAATAGAAAATCAAAACCAAATTTTTTTTTCATATGCTCATTCTGAAATCATTTACGATTGGACTTAACCTAGCTTAAAAGATCGTTTTAGATTATTTTTCAATTGACATACAAACTATGAATCAGCTCTAAGAAGTAGTCATGAATAGTGAAAACAAATTTTACGAAGCTTAATTAGTAATTGTCTTAAGCGTTTCCAAATTACTTTATTAAACTATATCAACCTCAAGATATAAAACTGGGCTCAAACTGAAAAAAAAAGTATTTTTCATATGAATTGCATAATTATTTGAGTATGTATTTGTAATTTAAACGATGTTATTATACTCGTATGTATTTGTTAACCCTTAAGGGAGCGGTGGAACGTATACTTACCACCTTCCCGTTTTTAATTCTGGCTGCATTTCTGAGGTACTTTGCATTGCTATTATGATCGTGAGCACTTTTTGGACTCTTGAGGAGGATACAAGTCAAAATATACTCATTGGAAAGTGCATAAATTAATTTAATTATATTAAGTTTGTAAGCTATAAACGCTAAAAGCCGATAACTTTGTTTTCTAGTCGCAAATATTGTACTCAAGGTTTTTGAGGTTGCTGATCACAAATTCGTATCTAAATAAACAATTTCTATATGATTTTTTTTTTTAAATCTGTTACTTGCTTATATTTATTCCATAATGGTTTTTGAAGTCGCTTGCATCCATCAGTTATCAAAATTAAAATATTCCAAAATTAAAATAAAAATACATGTCGCCATTTTAAATTTGATTGTTTTGATATCCGAATCAGTAATTCAAAAATTCAAAATTCATCTTGAAAAAAAATGTGCCCCTCAAAGCTTAATAATAATATTTGAGCTTTTTATTGATAGGTTTTTGAGTTTTACTAACAAGAAAAGATCATTTGATGTCACAAGTCGATTTTAATGATCTTCGGATGTATACTGGTGGCTTCATTTTAGGCAAATAAAAGGTATGAGCGGTATGATAACCTGAACAATTGTTTCTCTTAATTTGATAAATCTCATTTGATTTTGAACTTTTACAAAGGAACATACTAGAGAGTTGCAGCATCTCTTCATCTATTCCGCATTCGCATTTCAGAACAAGCAGTGTAGTAAGAAAATATTTTGATATGTACTTTAATACAGAACTAACAAACAACATAACATCAAAAATTGTACGAAAGCTGAAGTCAAACATCCCAAAAGGCAAATTTTAGGATAAGGATTGTAACACAGATTTGGACAAGGATAAAGACAAGAATTTGTACAAAGATAAAAACAAGCAATGAAACAAAGATTTGGACAAATATTGGGACATTCAGTTGGATATAAGGACTATGAAAAGGATTAGGTCCAATTTAAGAATATAAATTACAGAGAACAAATTTTGACAGAGAAAGGAGAAACATAAGGACAAAATCTGGGACTTGGATAAGGACAAGGTATATGTTCTGATCTAACATTCGCAAGACAGTTCGCAGTAAAGACACAAGGAGAAATTTCCTACTTTTAATTCCATCGTTCAGTTCTAAAGAGATATACAAACTATTGCACTTATAAGATTTTAATTTTTTTTTTTTTTGTGTTATATATAATTTATCTGCGTGGCCTCTATGTCAAGGAACCTGGAGACCCGGGTTCGAATCCCAGCAGCGACAGAAAATTATTTGAATTAAAATGATTTTTCTATACGGTCGCCACCTCTCTGCAGACAATGGCAAACCCCAGAGAGTAATCAAATGCCATGTAAAGCTTCTTGAGAACAAGAACATTCCGTTCATCGCCGTTCAAAGTCGGCGTTTAACCTGTAGGTCCGGTTCTCGGTCAATTGTGTACAAACTCAATAAAACGCACAACACAATTGATCATAAGAAGGTAGGTCAAAGTCCTTTCAAGGGCTGAAATAACCAGTTATTTATTTTATTTTTTATATAATTTATATAAGATGATAATAAAATTCATATATTTTTCTATTTTTTTTTTAATATAAATTTATTGAGAAGTAGACATTTGTTTATTTCACTGCCTGACGTAGATTTTATCATGTCAATACTTCCGGCTGTAAAGACGTACAGCCAGGTCCTTTTATAACAGCTATTTAACACACAAAAGCAACAATTTAACTAAATACAGCATTAACTTTAATATCATACGAATATCCTTCAAAAAAAAAACTTTATTATACTCTTTTAAACACCAAACTCCTTTTAATATTTTCCAAAGATTCTTTATTTTACTCAAATAATTTTTAAAATCGAACATTTAACATCACTCTCTGCTGTCAATAAAGTCATTTTTAAACCATATACATAAGACTATTTTTCTGTTTAAAGCAACCAAAAACGTTATGAATAAAATCCAAGTTTTCTCCAAAAATTGACCAACTTTAAATTTGGGTAGCGTACCGACTACAATTATTGGCACTCAAAAATTTGGCATCAATTATTGGCACCCTTTACTTCAATAGCATTTATGAAATATCGTTAAAGTCTCGTTCTTTATGAATTCTTCTTTTCTAATTCTGTAGTTGTTTTCCTCTCTTTGTTCTCAATTGTGTAATAACATTAAGAAGCTCATTTGTTTGTAAACTTCGGAGCTGCAAGGGTGTTTTCATCGCCAGTGAAAACTAAGTTTTACAGTGTTGATATCAATAGCAAACCGAAATTTGGTGAGTACTGTTCTTATTTACTAATGGATTTTTTATGTAGACGCGTTTGATTTTTTTGATTGATTAAACATTACATAGTTTATTTTCGTCTTAATATCTAAGTTTAAACCGCATAAATGTAATTAAACGAGGGTGCCAACAATTGATTCCAAAAAAACAAAAATTAAATTATTAGCACGGGGTGCCAATAACTGAATTTGATGTTACTACAATTACTGGCACTGCCATTCATTATACTTTTTTTAATGCCAATAATTGAATATTTTCTTTTTTCAGAATATTAAAATGCCAAAAAAAACGAGAAAGTACGATGAAAGTATTTCCCAAAAAGCCCTGCCAGCAATTAGAAATGGCAAAATTTCTAAAAAATCTGCAGCAAAAAAATATGGGATACCACGTTCCACACTTCAGTTTCGTCTGGGTCCAAGGTTTCAGACAAGGTGATTCCTTATCGTGCGACTTTTTCAACCTAATTATGGAGAAGATCATCCGAGCTGCTGGTTTGAGACGCAGTGCCACTATATTCTAGAAAAGTATTATGCTGCTGGCGTATGCTGATGATATCGATATCATTGGGCATAATTCGCGCGAAGTCAGTGCAGCATTCTCCAGAATGGCGAAAGAGTCAAGTCGAATGGGTCTTGCAGTGAACGCAGATAAAACGAAACACCTAGTTTCAACAAACAAACAGTTCCCAGCGTCTTGGAAACCACGTCAATGTTGACAACATCTCCTTCGAGGTTGTTAAGGACTTCGTCTACTTGGGATCCAGCATAAACTCTTTCAACGATGTCAGTATTGAAATAAAACGAAGGATAACTGTTGCCAACAGGTGTTACTTTGGGCTGAGTAGGGAATTGAGAAGCAGAGCCCTCTCTCGACGAACAATACTCACGCTCTATAAGTCACTAATCATGCCCGTCCTATTATATGCAGCACAAACCTGGACGTTGAGCAGTTCTGAAAAGACTTTGGGAGCCTTCGAGAGAAAGATCCTTCGAAAAATCTTCGGTCCAATCTGCGTCAATGCCGAGTACCGAATTCGATGGAACCACGAGCTGTAAGAGCTGTACGCTGACATTGACATAGTCAAGCGCATTAAAATCGAGCGGCTCCGTTGGCTAGGTCATGTTGAGCGAATGAAAAACGACGCTCCAGCGAAAAAAATATTCGATTCGGTCAACGCAGAAGAGGACGCCCACATCTTCGTTGGAAGGATCAGGTGTTGGATAACCTGACCACGCTTCGTGTTGCCAACTGGCGCCAACAAGCACAAAACAGAAATGGCTGGCGCAATTTCTTATACGAGGCCAAAACCGACTTACGGTTGCAAGCGCCAGATAAGTAAGATGCTGTCTCATCTGCTAGCGCCAATGTAGCTGATATTTTTGACTGGTTTGGCAATACAGAGAAATACCTGGTTGAAAATGATTAGTTTTCATTACTATCCAATCCAATTTTCAACGGGGATGAGACTAATTTAGCAGCAAAAGGATCGAAAAACATATATGAAGTCGACATAGTTTTAGCCAAATCTAATCTTACCGTTATGTTTTCGGTAGGGATAATAACACCACCAATGATCATATATCCGTACAAACGAATGCATGCGAAAATAAGGAAAACGATGCCGGTAGATTGGGGTTACGGAATAAGTGACAACGGTTGGATGACGAAGCAAACTTTTTATGAATTTTTACTTTGAAAAATAAAGAATTTGTTTTTATGAATTAAAAATATTAATAAACAACCAGCTGTTATTTACTTGTTTAAAATGTTGGGTGCCAATTATTACGTTTTTGTGAGTGCTAATGATTGTGGTAATATGCCAATAATTATTGTTTTTAAACTGCCAATTATTGTACTCAAGTGCCAACGATTGTAGTAATTAATATGGCAATAATTGTATTGACGTGCCAATAATTGTGGTTTTAGAAAGACTTTTCTCATTTTTACTATCACTATATGCAGAGAGATCTTGTAAATATGTTCAAAATTAATTCTAATACAGAATTTCCCAAAATATAAAATAAAATATCAAAGAGAACATTCACTTAAAAACTGAATGTATGCTACAGCTTTGAAGGCAAAATTTCCTTATGGGTGCCAATTATTGTAGTCGGTACGCTAAACTTACAGTTATCGTCACATTGTTTGCACTCGTTGTCACTATATTTCGATTTCATATTTTCTCTTTCAAAATAATTTATTTATGTATATAGATGAACTTCCTAATCAGTTTTTGTATCCTTATTGTTTATATGATATCTAAAAGGAGTTAAGCACCTTGTCAATTTAATGAACGTGACCGTCACTTTAAAGTTAAACAATAGAATTAAAATTTTACAGAGCGATGCACGTATGAACACCTTAAAAGCGTTTCAATTAGACGCTTGTGTACTCTATTCGTAATTTGAGTATAAGAAAATAAAACCCATTTAAAACCACACATAAGAACTTATTCTATTTATATAAGCCATAGAGTGATTCCACTTAACAGTTTATATCTAACCTAACATCCAAAATTTATAACAACACAAAATTCAAACTCCAGTTGATAATTGCTTTTTATGGTATTAATTAAAAGAAATAGCATTAATAATAAAATTCCTGTAAAAAAAGTTAGTAAAATTGTCTTTTTTTTACGTTTATTAAAAAATTGGCCCTTTCAGCTCTTGAAAGGACTTTGACCTTCTTATGATCAAATTGTGATGTGCGTGTTATTAAATGTTTGTACTCAATTGATCGAGAACTGGACCTAGAACTTATGCCGACTTCGAACGGCTAATGTGCATGTTCTCAAGAAGCTTTACATGGCATTATTTTCTCTCCGAGGTTGTCATTATCTGCAAAAAGGTGACGGCCGAACAGAAAAATTAATTCAATTAAAAAACTTTCCGTGTCAGATGGAAATTGAACCAAATTGAACCATCATGTAGTTTAGTCTACATAACTTATCATACGATACTAGATCAAAAATTGTTTTTAACTTGCATGTGGTATGGGTAGTGTGACTTTTTTGGCATTCGAGGACATTCAGCAAAACATTCGGGGACATCGGATTAAAATTCGAAGACATTCTTCAGTGAAAACGGGAATAGTTCGGAAATAACTAAAAATTAAAAATCGCAAAAATGCGGACGGAAATAAGAACGCAGATAATTTAAATGAAAGAATGGTATAAAAAGAAAATTAACAGAGGTGATGATTATTTTATACAAAACTAGAAAAAATTTTATAAGAAATAACATGAGAGATATTTAAGTTACGCATCAAGGCTCATGAGGACAGAATAAAGGGTATTTTTGAAATGTTGCCGAGAGTTAGTTACGAATATGTCTATTAAGGGAAGTATGCTGTTAGCTGTCCTTATGCAACGGGATAAAGGTTCGTTGAGTTCAAAGACAGTTCTATGAAGGGTTTCATGGAAATGAAACTGACTCCGAAGACGTCTCGAGGGTGTATGTAATGTAAGCATGTCCAATAGTTCGGGACAATCAATGTTATTATGGAGGATATCTCTAGGGAAAATAATTGATGATGCCCTTCTTCTGCATTTAAGAGTACTTAAACCAATCAGGGCGCATATAGTTCTATATGGAGGGGGCTCAGGTAAGTTCCAATTCAGTTGGTAAAACATAAACCTAGTGAATTTTCTTTGGACTTTTTTTACGCTTTTTTTGGATACGCTCGGAATGCAAGTGAGTCGAAGGGTTCCAAATAATAGAACAGTATTCTAAGTGAGGCCTGACGAGTGATGAGTATAGAGACTTTAGCGTGTAAGGGGCAGTGAATTCTTTGCTATTTTTCATTAGAAAGCCAAGCATAGCATTCGCTTTGTTGACTATGAAGTCAATATGGTCTCTTAAGTTAAGTTGGGGGTCTAAAATTATCCCTAAGTCTTTTTTATAGAGGATTCGCTCCAGCGGTTGAGAATTTAAATGATAGTTGCTCACAATCGGGGAAGTTAACCTAGTAAAAATTAGATAGTGGCATTTGGATATGTTGAGACGCAAGTGGTTTGCTTGACACCAGGCGAAAATGGAATAAAGATCCTCTTGAAGAAGAAGACAGTCACTGTCTGATTTGATTTGACGAAAAAGCTTTAGGTCGTCAGCGAATAGGAGACACTTGGAGAGGAGAATTTGACTACTTGGGGGAGGTCATTAATGAATAGAAGGAACAGTAATGGGCCTAGGTGACTCGCCTGTGGGACACCTGAAGTTACCCAAATTCGGAAGTGCAGTCGTTAATTTGAACTCGCTGATACCGTATATAAGAAGATGGACGAACATAGGGACAGAGATAATTAATGTAATAAATAATAATGACAGGAAATAGTTTACTTAAATACTACCAATTGGAAAAGAACACATGGAAAAAGCTATTTTTAAATACTTATTTCTAATTGTAGAAAAACACTTGGATAAAGCTTTTTTAAATACATACTTTCAAAATTATTCCAAGGGATCGATTTCGTTTATTCTACAATTACTTATAAGCATTTTCTAAGCTTGATGCTTATATTTCTAAGCTTGTTTGAAACTTTTTCTAAGCTTGTTTGGCTGATGGGGAAGTCAAAAAATTCCATACAACTGAAATTCTTGTTACAGTTCACGAATATGAGGCTTCCCAAAGTACTAATTTGAAGGCGTGTTTTTACTTTCTTGAAGCAGATGTACCGGGTAGACAATAGATTTATTGGACCATATATCCTAGAAATTTTTTACGGCACTTTTTTGTCACAAAATATTTTAAGAACTCCAATCAACGCATTTTCTTGAATTTTTCGTTAAATTTCGTTAAAAAACTGAATTGATGCCGTCAAATAATTTGTCAAGTAACCGAACATTCGGAGATATGTTTCGAGTAAATGGAACAGGTGGTCACCAGGTATAGACGATGTAATTTTGTAAGTGTTATACAAGTTCCGTTACTTTGTTTGTGGTAAAGACATTACTTTCATCCAATTTTGCACAATTTCAATATAAGATAAGCCTTCATAAATTAAATTTTGAGAAATTATTAAGCCTTAAATAAATTTTTGTTGAGTCTTTACTTGTACCTATTGGATGACATTGCTTTATATCGGAGGTGGGCTTGGTTTTCATCCAATTTAGCTAATTTTTAGACTATATTCTTTTTTCATGGGACCGAACGTGTCAAAGTGCATGGATCATTCGTTGCCAATTTTACGAGCCGCAAGGTCTGAGTTTCGAGACCGAGCTTACACAGAAAGTTTTTCTATTGAAATTTATTTTTCTGATCGGCCTTCACCTCTCTGCAAACAATGGCAAAACTCAGAGAGTAAATAAATGTCGTTCGGAGGTCAAATTCTGTTTATTTTTTTTTAAATTTTTTTTTCAATTATTGTTAATGGTTAGACAATTTGTTTCCGAATAGTTAATATTTTAATAGCTTTTTAACAATAACCGTTTTGTGAAACATAAAATTAAACATCACTGTTTGTCAATTTAATCAGAAATATTTATTATTATGGTTACGTTTCTTATTAAATTTACAATTAACTACAAATCAGATTTATTGTTACGGAAATTTGTTCTATATCATATGTTTACAATATTATAACACTGAAGCACCTTCAATTAAACAAAAGTTTAAAATTATTTTTTGCATTACGTTCGAAAGTCTTTTAAAATACATGCTCCATAGTCAACTATAAAGCCCCCGTCTTTGTTGCTCAACTGCATATCGTTAAACTTTCAACTGCGCTAAACAAGGTTTTAAATTATATTTCCCCTGTTTCAAAGCACATGATATTTTTAGTTGGACTTCATACCATGTGTGATTTAGTTCAGAATTCGAACGAAATAATTGCTTATGTTTTTCACTAAATTGTATAGTGGAGAGAGTAAATGTTTTGTCTAAAATTTCTTAAAGCTTTCTTCTCAAAATCTGTATCTATTCCATTTAATTTTAAGTCGAGAAAAATTTAAAAATATTTTCAAAAAGTAAAAAATACCCTTTTTTATTTTTTTTTTTTACAACAAATGATGGCTATATATTAATGTTATTTTTTTTTTACTTTAATATTGTAAAAGTAAGTCACGATATTGTATTTCCATTAAAATTTTTCAAAAATAATACAAAAAATTTGCCCTCTGGTGTTTTTGATTTACAAATCTATGTTACTTGGTAAATTTTATAAAATCCATTCTTTTCTTTTATCTTGTTTTGATAAAATGAATTCTATCAAAGGTTTTTTTTTTCATCCAATATATTTTTTATAAAATCCATTCTTTTTTTTTTTGTCTTGTTTTGATAAAATGAATTCTATCAAAGTTTTTTTTTCATCCAATATTTTTTTTAAGGTTACATATGTTATATTTGTTACATCCTGCACAAGCCGGCAGTATTTTGTGAAATATGTATATTCTGGGCGATTGAAATGAATACAACAAAATATACTAACAATAAAGACATTACAAAGAGTTCAATATCATACCTAAGCAGTGATAGTGATTTCATTGTAACGATGTTTTGCCGTTAGCCATGAATTTATAAAGTTAGGTCACAGACTTCCATAGGACAAAATGGACTTTAACGCCTCGTGGTAGTTACAATTTATTATTAACCTGGATATAAACAAGTTTTTTCATAAGAAGACCATAAGAAGCTAGGTCAAAGTCCTTTCAAGGGCTGAAATGGCCAGTTATTTATTTATTTATTTATTTTTTTTTATAAACAAGTTTTTTTACTGTTCAACCTGAATAAAGAAACCTACAGACCTTTTTAATTATTACTGATATAGGCCCATAGTGTAAAAAAGTGCAAAAAGAGTGCAAGAATGCAAAAACAAAAACGCGAAAGTGTTGATGAGAATCAGAAATTAATTTTCAGAATTATCAATTATAAGCGCGGAATTTTAATTTTATATTATTATTTATACCACCTTTACTTTTCTGACCATATTCCTATTAAATAATTTCTTCTTCGTATCGCCATTAATCACGAAATAACCACGTAAAAACTAAATAACTTTTTTTTTAAAAATCATACCAGAACATAAAGCCAAATTATTGATTAAAAGGGACTTTTAGGCATATTTGATTTGTACGCACATGTGGACTTATGTAATTTTGAAAACACTTCGACTTTTCTTTTGTGGTTGGTAAAATAAAGGTTAACTTCATTTTTTCAATAATAGTTAGTTCATCAACCTCTGTAAGTAAAGGAAAAAATTTGATAAATTTGAACCGATCATTGCACATTTTTTTTAGTTGCTATATTTTTCGCCTTGTGTTATTTGAATAAAATTTTTTTTTTTTCACACTTTTCACGTAAAGGTCTAACAACATATTTACACCTTTTTAGAAAATAGTAGTTATCAATTTCATCACTTACAAATGTTACGTTTATTTTAAATTTCTGCTTTTTAAAACTTACAGATATCTTCGCGTTGGTTACTCTCATTATCACTATAACTCGATTCCATTTTGTCTATTTCAAAATAGATTTATTTATATAGATAAACTTTCTAATCAGTTTGTGTATCCTTGTTGCTTGAATAATAATTTATAATGAGCTCAGCACGTTTTCAATTTAATGAACACGACCGTCACTTTAAAGTTAAACAATAGAACTAAAATTTTGTACAGCAGCATTAGGTATTAGCACCTTAAATGTGTTTCAACTAGACACTTGTATACTAAATTCGTAATTTGAATATAAGAAAATAAAGAAGAAATCATATCATTAAAAAACCACACATAAGAACTTATTGAATTTATATAAAGCGCATAAAGCGCAATGAAAGCACATTATATTTTTGAAAACGTTTGTTTTTGAGGGCTTAACTCATTAATTAAAACTGGCTGCTTAGGTTTGTGTGCTTTTAACACAAAACACATATTTTTTTTTTTATTATTATTTTGAGTGAACGTACTTTCCAGCTTGTGTTTAAAAAGAGTTACATAGGTTTTTGAATTATTTAACGTATTGCTTATATTAATCTACCATAAAATGCTTTATTTCTTTTTCTTTTGTGTTTCCTTTTTAGATTTTTTTTGTGGTGGTTTTTCTGACATTTCTTCATCGGCTTCTTCTGTTATAATTGTTTCAGCGCTAAATCCCTTTATATGGGGTTTTACTAACTGAAAGACGAGCTTCTCATGTTGCACATTACGCGAATCGAGACTCAAGCGAACAGTAACGGGATCAAAAGAATGAAATATTACATTGCCGCAACGCTGCGTGTGATCCTAGAAGATTTAATAATTTAATAAGATTAAAAAATTAAATCATCATTGAGCAATATTATTTACATCTTCATTGAATGTGAATACAACACCACTGGCTGGAGTTTTTTTATTTTTTTCATCCTTGGGAGAATTCAAATAAATTGTACCCTCAAGACCGAATTTTGGTATAAGCACCTGTAAAGCATTTTTGCGCACAAACAGCACGTAACTGGAAAAAAGTAACAATGAAATAAATGAAGCAATATAAGCTATAAAAATAGCTGATATTTTCAATCACTTACCCTTCTTCATCTTGAGTCTTGCCTCGAAAGAACAAATGAGTATTGAGCGCAACGGACGAACGTCCTGCGTATTGGGCCATTTTATGGCGATAGTTCAAATTGTGACATAGCTCCTCGTTGGACTTTTTATCAAGCAGCTGCGCATATGTACTATCGGCACCAATCGAGGCGGCCAACAAACGGTGCACAATAATATCTGAATATCTAGGTGTCGATAAAAAAAATTGGAATTAAGTACATTTAAGAAACTCTTGAATATCTCAAGAGTCTCTAGTTGGCCTCAAGTTAGAGAGCCATGTAATACAAAAATTATGAAACAAACCTTCGTATGGGCGATGTAAAATGCGTATAGATGGCTGCAGCTAAGCCATAATGAAAGAACTCTTCCTTTTGCACAGTGCCACTAATGAAATACAAAGCTTGCATCATACAACGTGTGGTCAGAATACGTATCATAATATTGAAATAAGGATTATCTGCCTTAAAACACGCATCCAAGGAGTTGGCTAACTCGAGGCCAGAGTCGGTGTTTATATCAAAGCCTTGATTACGCGCTGCTTTTATGAGCGGATCAAAATTACTAAGTGGTGGCTTCGGATGACGCCTCAACATAGCGCACTCAGGGAATTCAGATGCTATGTGTTGCGCCACAGTAATGTTAGCCAGCAACATAAATTCCTCCACCATAGAGTTCGTCTCACGCACTTGCTTAGCTTCAACCTCCAGCGGTTCATGCGTTTCGCTATCGACTTGAAAGCGTATTTCGGGCGAGGCCAGTACAAGGGCTCTGGGAATTATATATAATAATTATAAAAGACAACTTTCATCAATTTTCAAGTTCACACAAATAGAGCAATTACATTTTTTGATGTAATATTAAAAAACAAACTAATACTAGATATGTGCTGTAATGCGCCTGATATGAATAATGACGTGCCGCTTTGGATGGAATTAATATTCTACTGGTATGATTTTCATGAGGTTCACTTTTTTTAAAGTTATGTAAGCTCCACCATCATTTTTTTTCTTCAGGGCGTAAATATATTTTATCAGATGATAACCTGCTAAGGTTTACTCAGAATAAGTAGCATAGAAATAGGTTTAATCCGAATAGGTTTTCTAAATTCGATTGAAAAATAGGTTAGTTAATACGGTTTTTTTAACTTCAAATTCATATTTTTATATTAAAAATTCAGCTTTAATTAAGAAAAGCTCTACCTACTAGAATTTTTTTTTTTTTTTTGTTAAAGTTTTAATCTGATTTGTCATACGTTAAACTCGAAGTGTAAAACCTGAATATTAATTATCTGAAAAGTTTCTTTAAGTTCTAAATCATTTTTCACATTCCTACTTGTCAGAGCTTCTAACCTAGAACAGCCGAATTAACATTTCCTATTATAGGACGAGGCTGTACGAAGACTTATACGCGTTTTTAATTATGTATGACCTTGGATTTATTGAGTATTTCAAATAATTAGTATACTCGGCTATGTTTTGTTTGTCTACTTTTACATACTAAACACTATTGTTGGAAATTTTGGGAAATATTTATATTTAAACGCGATTTTGTAAACAATTTTCTACTTTCAAACTTCATAAAACTAAGCTTCAGACAAAATTATCAATAGCACGATAATTTTATTTCGTATAATTTATGGACAGTTGCCATAGAGTTCAATCAAAGTAACCTATCGACTGAGGTTTCAGATTTCGACCTCCTTGCTCGGTGCTGTATGTTTGCCAGAAATTTGGAATAATTTAAAAATTAATAAATAATTTAAAGATATGTTGCCATCCATAAATTCATAGTCATTCAGTTCAGAAATATTATTGTTGTATTGGCAAATGGATAATACTAATAAACATACTTAAACTCTTCATTCAACAAATAGAAAAATAACTGCTTTTATTTCATGTATAACATATGTTTTGTTTTTAATTTATCTTAGTGAATAAAGATTTTTACCTTTTAACAAACTATTATAAAACCTTATTTAAGGTTTATGGAGAAAGTTACATTAATTTTTTTTTATGAAATTTCCTAAGCTACAAAATTTATCAAATTAAATCAAATCAAAACTCTAAGAGTAAATTTATCAATAAAGTCGTTTCTTTCTCTCTATACAGCTCATAGCAGCGAAAACTTAGCCAATAGCAGTACAATTTCGAAATTTCGGAAAAAATAAATGGAGCTAATTTCACATTAAAAAATCGACTCGAAATACCATGCTATTAGAATTCTTTTTCAAATGCGGGATATGGCAGCACACATCGAGTAATCACAATACATACTTTTTTCAAATAACAAATCATAAAAATATAATAAATCAAAAAAATTGTATGTACACCATATAAATATAATAAATCAAAAAATTTTACGTACATAAATTTGAACAAAACCTACCCACTGTCCATGCGACGTTTCTTCAAAATTTTAGCCAAACGATTTAAATTTCTCAACGACTTGGCGATTTCATTATGCTGCGTCGCATCGTCAATAATTATCTGAGCCTCTTCATAGGTCATTGCACGTTTGGATTTAATTATACTTTTGTGGAAACGTTTTTTTAAAATATTTGCCTCCTGATCAACCTCCCAAATGCACGAGAAAGCAAAGCGCTCCTGTTCGCCAACCAAAGAACATAAGTTTGAACTAAGTAACTCCGGCACCATATCGATACGTTTGCCCACAAGATAGACAGTAGTGCCACGTGCAGCCGCCTCTTTATCCAAGGCATTACCGGGTCGTATGAAATGACTGACATCAGCAATGTGAACACCAACCTCCAGATTGCCATTGGGCAAATCGCGACAATGCAAAGCATCATCGATATCTGTGCAACCGGGCGGATCGACAGAACAAATATACAGCTCACGCAAATCCACGCGTTCTTCATAGTCCTACCAAAGAACATGCTTGCAAATTTTATATCTAAGCTTTAGCAATGAAAATAAAAAACATACCTTGTTGGTAATAGTCCACGGCATTTGAGGTAAGAAGCTTAGCACTTCTTCGGAAAATTTGCTATGCGGCACATCATGCTCCAACAAAATAACCTCATTCTCAGTATTCATATCACCCAGTGGCCCCAACGCACGTACAAAGTGCCCGTGCGGATAGCGTGACGAACGTGGCCAAGAATCAATAGCTACTATAATTCGCTGATTGTATAGATTTTCTGCTTGTCGCGTCTCAATGCGGACGCGTGGAATTTTGCGATCAGCCGGCAAAAAGATGTGACGCGAAGTATTTTCCAACTGACTTTTCTGCAAAATGCCACAGTATTGGCGCCATTTGCGCCTTATAACTCCAACAATTTTTCCAGTTGGTCTTCTTTCCGCGACTGGTGCTTTGCTCTTACGAAAAACATCTATTTCCAGCGTAGACTTTGCGATGACATCATCACCCGGATCTTCACCATCAGCCTCTTCCAGTACAATTTCACTGGGCGCAGACCACTCGGATTTAGGTAGCAGCTCAACAGCAACAATGTCCCCATCAACAGCACGATTCAACGCCTCACGTCCTTGTATTAGAATCTAATAGAGTTCAAATAAAACATTTCAGTTTCTCTTCCATGTAAAACAAATAAATTTTTTTTAAACTTTATTTATTAGGAAACATTTTTACAACAAAACCGAACCGATGCAATGCAACTTGCGCTCTACAGTATTAACAGTCCCACATCTTCTGTTGGACTGTCCTATTTCACAAATAAACAAACCTCTTGAAACTATCTTGAACTGTGAATTAAATGGAACAGTAAAAACAATCAAGGAAGCTATCAGAAAACAAAACCCAACATCTGAAATATCATGATACAATATCAATACAATTGTATCATGGTGAAATATAAGCAAACATTGTGATGTTTTTAAAAGTCTAATAAGTTGTAATTAAAAGAGAATTCAAGGAATTGTAAATTATAAATACTTTATTATATATTACCGGTGTATTATGGCCTAGCTGCCCTTTACCTATTCCTCCTTTGAAAATTTATTTTTAAAGTATGCTCATGGCAGAATGGTTTTCATTGTACCATGAGTATGCTTAAATAAATAAATAAATAAATCAATTTTTTTTTAAAGATACTTACTGGATTTTCATAACCTTCAACGGAGACAGCGCCTTCTAAATAATTTTCGCGCGATGCTTGAAAAGAACCCTGCACCAACTTCTTTGCTCGGATGCCTTCGTGCACTTCACAAAGACTTAAGTGCGGTGGAAAAATGGGCAGCGATTTTTTTTCATTTTCAAAATTTTTGCGCGCATACTTGTCCAGTAATATTGGATGTTCAACCAGAGACTTTATATAATTCTCAGCAGAAGCAACCAATATACCCTCCTGTAAAGCCTTTTCTCGATTAGCGGCATCATCAGTGAGCAATACAACGCGAACACGTTCTTTGCCAGATTTATCAAAAGCCTTTCCCTGCTGACTGATGAGCAGATGTTCATCATACCATTTCGTAGCAAAGCGTATAGCACGATCATTTCGGTCGTTGGCCGTTTCGCCGGGTTGGCGTTCGACATAGGTATCCCTAAGCAAAATATATTCAAGCAAAGCCTTTTATTAGTTTTCTAAGTGTTGACTTACTTGTGGTGCTCATTGACAAAGACATAGAAACCTCTGTTCTTTTGCTGTGTCACCTCCCGGAATCTCTTGTACACACCCGTACTGCGGTGCTTTATCTCGTTGAGCACTGTTGTCAGCACTATAACATTGCAGATTACATCTTCCTCCAGCACATCAATTTGATCAAGCACAATGTTTGTGTCCAGCACCAAGAAGTGTGGAAATTGAAACAATGTGCTGTTCTTCGTTTTTTCCTCGAGAAGCGCCACGCATGCCTCATCCTGATCGCATTGTTTGCAGTTATTTGCTCCGCAGCCCAGGTCATCGCGCAAATAGTGCTCGCGCACAATCTTTAAAATATTTTTCAACATGGCTAAATGAATTTATCATATTTTATAACTTACCTTTAAAATGTTGCCGCGTTTTGTTTTACGCGTAAATTCGCGTATTGTTTGCATTTTTTAATTAAACTTAAGTGACAATTAAAATTTAAAATAAACAAACCAAAAATTCCGAAGCATGTGGGATAAGAGTTGCCGTCTTACGAAGTTTTTAACATTTTCGAACTAGGTAGATACATAGTTGCCAACTTTGTGGGAAAAATACCTTTTGTGGTATTTTTTAATGCTGTGGGAAGTGGGACTTTTGGTGGTATTTTGCAATGAAAATGTGATTTTTTAATATATGTGGATTATAATTTATTGTGGTATTTTTTAATTGCTGTGGTATTTTTTTATTCAAAACATACTGTGGGAATTTTTGTGGTAATTTTTCATTTTTGATGTGAGAAATAGGTATTTTTTTGTGGCAAAATTGGTTGGCAGCTTGGTTTGGTATTTTGAGAGATATTTTGACACAAAATAAAGGTGTTATATCACTTAAAAAATTGTTATATATAATTTTGTTATTTAAGTACATGGTGTAATAATACAAAGTATCATTGACAGTTGCTTGGGAAACTATCTCCTGTCAAAAAAAAAATACTCAAAAAGAGAGCGCTCACAATCGGGCATTGAAAACACAAATAATGTTGAAAACCTTGAAGTGAAAAAAAACAACAACTTCAGCAGCTACAGATACATTTTCACAAACAGCCGTTTTTGACAGGAGATGTTTTCTTATAGAAGAGAAAATAAGCAGTTGTCAATGCTACCTTGTATTATTATACAATGATATTAGTATACATTTAACCAAGGCTGTTAATTTCGCTCACTTTCTGAGCGCGTTCACTTAAATGTGAGCGTGCTCAGAAAGTGAGCGCGCTTATTTTTTTGAAAAATTGAACGCGCTCCAAAAGTGCGTGGCGCTCACTTTTAATGAAATTTATTCTAAACCAAATTAAACTAAATACCATGATACAATTACATGGTAAGCTCACTTTTGATTTTTTTTTTCTCACATTCAAAAAGTGAGCCGCTTAACGAGGAATATCCGATTTATGCAATAGATTAAAAAATGACACTTGTTAAAGTTTAACATCCTTCCGCTTCGCTTAAATTTATGAAATTAATAGTAATTTATAACCTGAAAAGTGTCTTCAATATATCAAAGAATAATATGAACTCAATCAAAACGTAAGAAATTATATCTAAAATACGAACCTAACTCAAATTACAAAATGTAATTTTTTTAATTATATTTTAAGTCTTCTTAGTGATATTTTTTCTTAAAAAAACGGAAATAACTTTTATTATTTTAAACAAAATTATATATATATATATAGTTTTGGGAGTAGGTTTTGAGCCCTTGTAACTTCAAAAACAAAAAAAAAATGGCACTTTTTCCTAAGGCCCAAACATAATAGGCGTGAGCTGGCTGCAGCTAATGTAAAATTTTATACGACTACATAGAAATGATGCGTACAAACTATAATAGCTCGATCCAGCTTTTCCGTCAAGTTTCGTTAACTTGATCTAGCTGCACCCAGAGCGATTCAAATCGAATGCTCCGTAAGTAATCGTTTGTTTTAATTTATTTATAAATTTATTTCCGCAATCCATTTTAATAATTATAAACTCAAACGAACAAAACAAATTGATGTAGAAATTGTTGAATTTTTCAAAGCAGATGTGAAAAAATTTATGACATAAAGGCGAGCGCTGCTCAAGTCATTTTGGTCAAATTAAGCATTTGACAGAACTTGAGCTAGCTTTTCGTTTATTTTTGACATTAGCTACAGCCAGCTCGAGCCTATTATGTTTGGGCCTTTACACCTTTGATTTAAATGCTCCGATACACAATGGCTCACAGATTAATGAACCATAATTAATCACCCTTTTATTTTTATAAAAAAACTTAATCTTTAATCTTATAATATGTTTACAATGAAAAGATTATATAGTTAATTTTATCCCAGTAAAACTATATGAAGTACATGAATGATATTATACATTTATTTAATGTAAATAAAAATACATTATTGATTTATACATTATTATTATTTACATTATTTAATGAAAATAAAAATGTTCTTTGCATTTTAGTTAACTTAAAGCCCTACATCTTTTGTAGAAAATATAAAAAATTTAACAAAAATGTTAGATGATACTTCTTAATGAAAAACAGTACCTAAAAAGTATGTCCCTTAAAATAGCAACGCTGTGGTAGATGGGTTTGGCAAATAGTTGGCAACGCAATTTATTGATAATTCTTGTCGCACGTGTTGAGAATTTGTATTTTTTTAGTTATACCATTTTAATTCATAATTTAATAGTATAACTGCGAGTTTATTAAATAAATACAAGTAATGGTGGTTGTGGAAAAAAGCTTTCCGCGTGGAGGAGTTGGACAGAAAGAAACAAAACCGAGCGAAGCCAAGGAACATATTGTAAGTTATGGCACCACTATCCGAACTTCAGAGAACAAACATATTTTTACTTGCAGATTTTTGGAGCTTCACAAAATAAAATCAAGAAGCCCAAATCAAAGGTAAAAGATGACCATCGAGATTTGTTGGATACTGCAAAAGAAGATGATATTCAAACAGTTTCAGCAGAGCTGATAAACTACAACACCATACAGGATGGCATGAATATGATGGGCATGATAAAGAAGGTGGATCAATTGTATCTGGATATTTCCTTGCCTGGTCGCATGATTGCCAGAGTGAGTGCCTTGGAAATTTCGGATGCGTATACAAAAGCCACACGGGATTTTTTAGAACAATCTGGTAATGGGGAAAAATATAAACCACTGACTGATCTATATAGCATAGGACAGATCGTATACGGCAAGGTGATGGAACTAAAGCAACATGGGCATCGAACCCATATTAATCTCTCGCTTAAACCAAGTGAAGTTCATGCGGAACTCGTACATACGCATGTTAAAAAAGGTTTTATTTTCAACGGCGCCATTGAAGAGGTGCAAGAGCATGGTTACATCATTGAAACGGGCATAAAGGGAATACGTTGTTTTATGCCAAATGAAAAGGCACAACAAGAGAATGAATATGTCCTTGGAGAGCTGGTTTACATGAAAGTTGAAAAAATTACCCACGATAAAGCGGTCAGTACTTGTATTTGCAAAGCAACCAAAGCGCAAAATTCGAAAATTAAAAATCAAAATGAACCCAATCTAGACTATTTACTACCATCCACAATTGTAAATTTTAATGTATCCAAAATACTTAAGGATGGTCTGCAGGGTAGCATCATGAATGATGCATTTACTGCCTATATCAATGAACATCAATTGAATGAGCCTCTAGCGCTGCCAGAAGACTTTGCGGTCAACTCCACATTAAGCGCACGTATACTTTACGTTATGCCACTGACAAAATTTGTTTATCTCACACTCAATGTACAAAAGTTATCGGAAACAAGTGGCGTACTAGACGCTTCCTCATCTCAAGCAGGCAATGATCTGCAAGGCACCGAATTCAGCAAAGGTGAAATTTTAGAAAATGCAAAAGTACATCACTTGGGCACTGGCGGCGTAATTTTAATTTTAAAAAATAAATTCAAGGGTTTCATATCGTACAAAACAATCAAAGCTAATTACAAAGGCAACTACGACCAGGATGAGCTGCTAATCAAATATGCCAAAAAGACGCAACACAAGGTGCGCATACTTGACTACCACTTAATGGATTCTTTGTACATATGCTCAGATGATGCTAAAGTTTTGAATGAAAAAGTTTTCTCATTCAGCGATATTAAAATAGGTGAATTTGTGACGGCAACTGTGAAAACACGCAATGAGAAAATGGGTGGATATAATATGGAAATTGGAAAATTAAGAGGTGAGCTTAAAAAAAAAAAAAACTAATAATTGAACCGTGATTATTTCGCTTGCTTATCTGATAATGAAAATGAAAGATATTCAATGAAATATTGCTCTACCAAGCTGGAAGGTTTGTCTAACATTTTTTTAACATTTTAATAAAAAATTGAACGGCGATAGCCACACCCATGACTCAGATAAATCCTGAAATTATTTATGATTAAATTCTTAATGTTAGAGAGAACACATTTTAATTCTTTCCTCCGAACTAACCCTTCCAGTTCAAAGAAATGATTTTACAAATTTACATAAATCAATGTAAGTATTAATCTCAACACCTATCTGTTTCTCTCTTAATGTTTTCGCATAACTACTTTTTTTCTCTAATGGAACTTATTAATGGATCACACCTGCTAATGCATTTAAGTCTATTTATATCACCAATTATGGTGACCGAGGCCGAGTGCGTTAAGAAGTGTGTGAACCATACGATGCCAATTCGAGGCCAGGTTTGAAATTTCAATTATCCAGTCGAAAGACCTGGCCATTAATAACTCTATACTGAGTTTCATGATTATGCGAATTAATTTGAGTTGTATGGAAGGTGGCATGCCCCTTTTCCAATGCCCTCCCCATTGTTTCGATCGGCACCAAACTTCAAAGGGACACTCAAGACCTTATTACAGCTTCCCTAAAATTTCATAAAAATTGGTTTAACGGTTTCAGAGTCTATACCACAATACATGACATACACATCCATGAACATACATACATACATACATACATCCATTTTTATATATATAGATAAATAAAAATTGTTACATTTTTTTTAAGGAATCATCGAAAAATTATTTTTGGCACCAACCTCGAAGAATCTGGAAGAAAAAACCCAACTTCGCTGTCGCATTCTGGCTATAAACGCTGAGCAAAATATCGTTTATCTAACGAATCGACCAGAATACATGTCTAAAACATGCAAAATACTCTGTTCTCTACAGGATGCCAAAGAAAACTCCGTCTATGTGGGCACAGTAGTTCAATGCAATGAAAACTATTTTCTCATAAAATTCTTTAATAACTTAAAAGGTGTGTTGCATAAACCACGCATCACCGGCTACATGGCCAATGAGTTAGAAAACTTTTATGAGGGTCAAACCATGCAGTTTAGAATTGCATCTCGAAAAGAAGATCAGATTACACTCAGTTTGCCGGAAGATGTTTACAAAATGGGTGAAATTTGTCCCGTCAAAGTAACGCATTTACTTGAAGCTGGTCTAGAGATAAATATATTACGAAACGACGAAGATGATGAAGGTGAGACCAAGGGCTTAATACCTTTACGTCTTCTCTCCGATTTTAACGATTTGTTGTTGGCAAAATTGCGCATGTTTCAAAATGAGGAAGAAATTCGCGCTGCTTGTATGGTCAAAAATATATTCAGCTTGCGTGATGTGGATTATTTTACACGTAATTTAACTAAGGACTGGCGTACAGTGAAGCCTGGTGATATATTGCGTGCTTATGTGAAGAATGTTGAGTTGGATATTGTACACATTATGGTGCCTGTACGCGATTACGGCAAATTGGTGAAAATTCATCTAAAAATGCTGCTATTAAATACAATAAAGAATCCTAATGTTGTGTTGAGTCCAGAGCAAGTTATATATGTCAAGGTCTTAAGTAAAGAACAGGCTACAAAGACACTAACTATTTCGGCCAAGTTGACGGATGTTTGGGATGGACAATTGTCTAGCACAACGGAATACATGGAACGGTAAGAGACAAGCTTAGTGTTAAATAAAATTTATTAAGAATTATTTGTTTCCTTTTCAGCTATTTTCAGGAGTTAAAAGAAATAAAAAAATCATATAAGAAGCAAGGTAAACCCATTGGTCGACTCACTATGGGTGACAAAGTTAAAGCCAATTTTGTGGGCGTGCAAAGCGAAACGCAGAATTGGCAATATGAGTTGGCCGATACTAAATTGTTAGCTATCGGTAAAACCACAATTGTGGGCAAAGCAAAGCTACCCAAAGTTGGTGCAGAGTTAGAATGCTGCATACTATGGATTGACTATGCAAACGAAGTGGTCTATGTTACTAGCAAACCTGACGACATTGCCCGCATAACAAAATCAAAAAAAATTGCCCCTAATCTTGTTGGTAAATCTGGTCTTAATGCCAAAATCATGCTAAAATTGGAACAAGGTTACATCTGCACGCTGAAAAAGGGTCAAAATCCATTGATCTTCTGTCCAATTCGTCTGCATTACAACGATTTTGAAAACTCTGTTGGCGTGAATGTTAAAGAAGGCGACTTCTGTAAGCTGGCATTTATACATGCTGCTAAGCCAATGGCACTATTTGAGGATACTTTGAAGTTATGGCAGGTCATTAAGAGAAAACGGAAGTTAGAAGAAGAATCAGTGACGCAACGAAAAAAAGCAAAATTGGCAAAACTGGAAAAGGAAAAAATTGAAAAAGCTGCAACTGACTCAAGCAAACAGAAGCGCAAATTAGAAACAAACAAGAATAAATTGTCTGAAGCAAACAAAAAGCAAAAGAACGATAAAGACGAGCTTTTCTATGAAGATAAAACTTCGAATAGTCTGCCTGATTTTCCATCGGTTAGTTCGGACATATTAGAGAAGCAATCAGCAACTGCTAAAAAAATGAAAAATTCCGAAGTTACAGTAATGCCAGGCATATCCGACTTCTGGACAACTGATCTAACAAAACTGAATGAAAATACAAACGATGAAAACTTATCCAGCGATGACGATGACGATGACGCGGACGATGCTACACAAGATCCAAAGCGCAAGAAAAAGCTTACCACGGCCGAAAAATTCAGACAAGGTCGCCAGGAAGAGGAACGCCTGCGTGAAATCGAAGAAAAATATGCTGATCCCAAGCAATTGCCCGAAAGCGCAGATCAGTTTGATCGTCTTGTGCTCTCCGAACCGAACAACTCCAAACACTGGATTAATTATATGGTCTTCCACTTGCAATCAACAGAAATCGATAAAGCGCGAGCTGTAGCTCGACGTGCTATAAAGGCAATCTCCTTCCGCAATGTTGACGATCAATTTAATATATGGATTGCATTGCTCAATCTGGAGCTGCGTTATGGAACAGTAAATAGCTATGAAGAGACATTCAAAGAAGCGCTCACCTACAATGATCCGCAAAAGATTTATTATCGTACCATTGAAATCCTAAGCGATGCGCAGAAAAAAGAACAACTAATAGAAATGATTGGCGTTTTAACGCGCAAATTCAAACAGGATCAAGAGGCGTGGCGTGTAGCGGCGAACGCGTTCTTTTCCATCAACATGGCAGAGCGAGCGCAGCAATTGTTGCACAAGGCGCTCGTGTGCCTGCCAGAGCGTGAACGTAAGTTGATTGTATTAAGATTACTCAATGTCTGCTGTCAGGAGCGTATTTTTTAAAAATGTAAAAAATTAAATTTAAGACAAGCTGTCCTTTTAACGATTTCCACCTCCATATAAATTATTTTATACAAATTTACGTTATTATAGATGTCAACACAATTGTTATGTTTGCCAATTTGAATCATAAACATGGCAACAATGAAATGGCACAAACATTGCTGGACCAGGTTATAACTTCTTATCCAAAACGTGTCGACGTCTGGACGCAGTATGTAGATTTGCTTGTCAAGTCAAATCTTACTGACTCTGCCAGGTAATTAAGGTTATTGTAACGTTACTCACTCATACCCATTACCACCCACCCCTTTCAGATGTGTTTTGGAACGTGCTGTAATACAGAAAATACCACTCAAGAAAATGCGCACTATTTTCAAGAAATATTTGGAATTTGAAGAACGTTTCGGTACAGATACAGATGTGGAAAAAGTTAAAAAACTGGCTGCAGATTATGTTAAAAATAATGCCCATCTATGAAAAATATATACTTTGTACTATAAAAAAGAAATAAGGTAATTTATTGAAGTTGTTTGTTAACAATTACAAGTTTGCGTATTGTTTTACGTAATTTTAAATGAGAGATTTGCACATATTTAGAAAGTAATAAAAAAATTCTATACTAAATTGTAAAAAAAAACTTTATTTTTCTACCAATTCCTGTTAGTCATGATTTTTCTTGAATGGTTAAAATTTCAGATTTGCATCTGGCATTCAAATCCAAAATACATTAACATCTGTCATCGTAATTATAGGGGTTATTAGATGATATTTATTTCATTCTACAATTTCAAGATTTTAACACGTTGACGGACAGTTGCGTCTATAGCCGTAAAGTTAAAGTTCACTATGTGACATGACGGCAATAGCCGTCCAATACGAAACGGTCGTTTTTAGACACTGCGGCTGTAGCAGCACAAATGTGCATTTCTCCTCCTGAAAATTATCAGCGAAAAACATATTTTCAGCGTTGTAAACAATGTTATAAACAGGGAGTAAGGAAGGAAACATCATATTGCTGCAAGAATTGTATATCAAAACCTGCACTGTGTCCTGCACCATGCTTTGAAACATGGCATACCGAAAATAATGTATAATAATTATAAAATTATAATAAATTTATTTGTCATTTATTTATTTTTGTTTGATCATGAACTAACATTTCGTGTAAAACTCCCAAAAATACTTTGTTGCTCACAAAAAATTGCTTATTTCAGTCATTAAACCTGTCATTTACGTTTTTAAATTTTTGCTGTTATAGCCGCCATCGTCCCATTACATAGTGTCTAGAGTCCGCTGGCGCCATGACGGTTGTAGCCGCAACCTAATTAAAGGTGCTGAATTAATCAAAATTAAGTGTATTTAAGCAGAAAGAGTAAAACTATACTTCTAATATTCTAAAAATTACAAAAACATATAGTGTCAATTTTCGAATTTCACTTGTTTCTACTGTCCGTCAACGTGTTAAAAAGCGGGCCCATTTTTTGACATACGTAAAAATTACTGCAGTTTACTGGTCAGTCAAAAATACAGCCACTCTCCTTTGAACTATTTTTTCATACTTTCCTGATTAATCATTAAGGGAAGGGTTCCCTCATTTTGGACTAAAAATTGTTTTTTTTTTGCAAAAAATGAAAGCCACATATGTGTAGAATATGTGTGTAAATGGATTTTTCGATCCGACGAATATTTTTCGAATGGCAACGTCTTGAAGACACCTATCTCACGCGCGCTACGTCCAAACTAAACTTTTAAAAACACTTCAAACGCGCTTATCTCGAAACCACGTTTTCCGATCTAACTAAAACTCTCAGGCCTGATCTATTGATCCGATTCTCTTTATCTAAGAACTGTTTGGAAGTGCATGCTTTTTTGTACGCCCTGAACTAACATCATGTATAAAAATTATTTATTTATATTTTTTTAACGTTGTTGAAATGGAAAAAAACAAGCAAAATTTGAACTTTTAGTTCTAATGTTCATTATTCAATGAATTTTACATGGATAATAACAATTTTAGTTCCAGTCATAGAAAATATCATTATCTTTAAGTAATAACGACAATTTTTGATTTCAGTCTACCACAAGAAGCGGCAGAATTTTAGTTAGGACACCATGTTTCGCGCGCAGGGGCCCACGGAAATGTGCATTTTGTAGCCGTCATTTTGAATTTTTTCAACTTTTTCACTTTTTTAAATTCTCTGATAATAAACTAATATAATCATCAAAACCAAAAGTTCGTACGCCTTTTCATTGTCCTACAACAAAAATACAAACTTTGCCTTATTTTTGTCCATAATGAGGGAACCCTTCCCTTAAAAAAAAATCGTAAATTGATTTTTATGTTTACAGATTTTGTTGAATAGATAAAAACTTGAAATGCAATTAAAGCCACATGTGTAGTCTTTATAATTATTACGCAGGGTGTATTTCTAATTTAAAGGTTTATACGAAGTCAGAAGGACAAATTTCATGAGTAGAAATTTTAATTGATTAACGTTGTAAGGAAACATAAATTCGCTTTTACAAATTTATGCCTTACAGCTCCCTATAAAACACCGCTGCACAAAGGGCCCCGAAAAACATGAACCCGCCCTGCAACCCTAAACCGCACCTGGACAAGAACCCGCGAACCGCCCCTGTCCATAAAACACGCAATTGGGCGACCCGCAAACAAACAATAACAACACATACAGCAAGCCAGTGGCCTGATCAATTGGCACAACAACAACAAACTAAGAAATGTTTGTGACCCGCAAACCAACAATAACAACACATACAGCAAGCCAGTGGCCTGATCAATTGGCACAACAACAAAACAATATAACGAAGTCACAAGCAAAAACACACAAACAACATGCATTCTATGCACCCACACGTGGCAATAACAAAACACATAGGGGTCATTAAACAGCGACTATGACAACAATAACATGCAAGGCAAAAGGTTGCCGCTATCTCTAGGCGAGAAAAATTCAAGGTCGACATCAGATGGAAACTGTCGACACAAACAAGGTCCCGTTACCCTTTTTGGGGATAAAAGGAGTCTGCGAACCAACAGGGGCTCTCTTTTAAAGTCAACACGCGAACAACGCACATCGGTGAGTCAAGTGAACAAGCAACAGAGTGAACAAGTGACCCAGTGAACAAGTGACAAAGGGAACAAGTGTACAAGTGACTAAGCACGAGTGACTAAAGGCAGTGGTGAACAGTGTTTCTTGTCGGCCCGAGTGGTTCCATATCGGACGGCCGGTCATAAAACATACCAGTGGCATCACGACAGTTGTTTTTTCTGTCGACCCGAGTGGTTTCATACCGGACGGTCTGCTCTAAAAGCATCCAAGTCGATCGCCACTAAGTTCAGACCATATTTTCGTACAAGGCTAACGACCAAGCATACATCCTGCCGAGTGGTTCTATACCGGACGGCCCATTGCAAGTACCCAGAGGACAGACAAACGAACAGAATCCACGGACCCCACTTCAAAGGACTTCGAGGGAAATCAGGAGCAACGGCCATTATTTAACAGATGAATAAAGAAAATATGTGAAATGATTTTTTTCTTTTGTGAAAACAAATATCATTTTTAATAAAGACTTAAGTAGTGAGTTTAAATTAACCCTCGTATTTATAATTTAAAGAGACTAAGGAAATAATTTTTTGTACGAACCCCGGCTATCCGGCGAGCTAACCCCGGCTACAAAGTTCGTTACAACGTAGTTAAAAATTATTTACATGTTGTGGTAACTTAACGAAAAAAACATAAAACGGGAAATCTCGTGATCGGACCGCAACGTTCGATTTGCTAAAAACGAGATATCTTGTGACTCGTATGCAATGAGCTAACTTTCATATATTTTATAACTGATTTTTGGAACTCCTCTAAAGAAAGTCATCTTGCGGTGAGCACGATATCTTTGGACTGGATGATCTAATACGATTGACTTAGTGCAATAAATGTACGCCTAAAAACCTTTACAATATCAGTTTGCGGCTTATTAGGTTTTGCCAGTGTAAATTCGGCATTATAATGACTTAAGTTAGTATAAAAAACTAAACTTGAAAAATGTACTAAGTGAATTTTGCTTGTAAACCAACGATATATACTTTGAGACATTAAAATAAAAAAACTTTTTGCCTCCTGATAGCGTATAAGCCCTTAAGTACAATTTTCCTCGAGTCATTGCAGACATTTAAAAAGTACAAGCAATCACTTCAAAACTTTTGTTTGTCAATATTTTTGTTTTCCACTTTGCACTCTATTCAAATTCAAACATAAAATCCTAGAAATGCCCGTAAAAATATGTTTTATAAATGACAAAGCATATAAGTTTGGCTTAATAATAAGGACAAAAATATCAAAAATCGTACAAGTATTCTTGCCCTGGATACAAGTTTTGAATCATGACAAAATGCCTGTCAGCGGTAGAACAATTTCCCCCTTAACGGAGACTAAATGAATTTGAAATTTTATTGCTGCCATCTTCCGTACAATTTGTCTTTTTCATTTAGAACTCCGTTTGGTACAACCACAACCGCATCTGGATGTAAGGTACAAATAGATTGTAATACTCCAGCCGAATCTTGTATTAGTGGAATAATTTCAGCTTTAATGTCTTCATTTAACACATCGACAGTAATGTTTGCTTGTGGTGGCGTTGGAGCTGCAGCGGGTTGCGTCCCAGTACTTAATATACTATTGTTGGCATCAGTGGTTATGGCAACCGAAGATGCAGTTGACAAGCGCAATGGCTTACTTTGTTCCGAGTCGGCACGTACATTATCATGTCCACTAGCAACGAAATGATCGCTCAATTCTTTTTGAGTTTGGAAATTACAGTTGCATACAATACAAGTGCAAGCCCGTCCTCCGTTAATGTGCGTGCGCAAATGCGTTGCCAGCTCATTAGGACGCAAAAATGATTGAGCGCACAAATTACAATGAAATGGACCGGCATGTATGCGCATGTGTTTCGAGAGTACAGTATTGCGTGCAAATGCTTTATTGCAAATATTGCAAATAAAATTCTTTTCACCGGAATGTGTTATTTTGTGCGAATTTAAATCGGTTGACTTGGGAAAACCTTTGCCGCATACATCGCACTTGTAGGGTTTTTCTCCAGTATGGCGCCGCATGTGGACAACGTAATTGGATTTGCTGGTAAAGCAATGACCGCAATATTGACAGAGTATTGGCTGATTGTTTGAGCTTATGTCCCGCTCGGCTTCGTCCATGTGGACCTAAAGAAAACAAAATATCTTTATAATAGGACATAAATGATTATATAATAAATTGATATAAAAATACCCAACCTTCATATGCGTGCGCATGTTATCCTTTCGATTGAAGCGCCGAAAACAAACAGGACACTCAAACTTTAAATCTTCCGGCAGATGCACAGCCTTATGCCGCGTCAAATGCTCCGAACGTGTAAAAGTTTTCGAGCACACGTTACAATTATAAACTTTCTGCGCTGTTGTTAGACGCTGAATCTTCAGTTCCTTACGTGCCTGCGCTAAACTTTCGAATTGTTCGATGTTGATGCGCACCAAGTATTGCTTAAAGCGTTCAATACACGATATCGGCTTTTCATCGTTTTCGCATTGAGTTTTTAGATGATATATGAGCAATTCGGTGCCAATAAACTGGCAACCACAAAAATTGCATTCTATATATAGATCGCAGTTGGAATGAATGGTTTTTTGGTGGAAGAGCGCTTTATAACGACGATCGAAGTCAATTTTACATAAATCACATTTGTAACTTTTTCTAGGAATTAATTTTTTTTCAAAGGCACAGTTTTCTATGTCGCTGTCTGTTTCCGTTTCCGAATCACTTATATGCAACTCGATGCCAGCCTCACTTAGTATTCCATAGAACTGGGAATATCGTTTTGCTTTGATCTCATTTACCAAGAAGTCGCGTACAACACTCGCTTCGATATTACGCTGATGGGGATTGAGGACGCTGTAAATGCTTGACCGTTCCAATGTGGTGTCATCAAAGAGCTCGTTACGCGCATGCAGCTGCATATGTTGCCTGAGCTTATAAATTTTAAGAAATTGTAGGCCACAAATAAAGCATTCAATTGTTTTGAGACCATTCGGCACACATTGGGCCTCTTCGTTGTCGCTTATATCACAGCAAAGTTGCTTCAGCTGTTCATCAGTAAACTTAAAACTTGCTCGCTGATCTTCATCATGTTGTTGGTCCTTTTCGTGATGGCGCTTGGAACGCCGTTTGACGTCGGTAACTTGATTTATACGTGGCCTATAATTATCTGTATTATTACAAAAAAAAATATAGATTTTAAGAAAGACCTACTTACTTCTGGTTTTTTCCCCGAATATCTCTGCAGCTCTTACTGCTTTGTAGTAGTTCTGCAACATTGTTACTGTCGTCGGCAATTTGTTCCTCACCATTCGAATTATGGTCTGAAAATGATTTAGCAGATCTTACTTTCAGGTCGCCTTAGTTTTACTTCTTTACCTTTTTGAGTTATAACATCATCGCTCATAGTAAATAATTTTTAAGCAAAATCAAAATAATTGATGTGTTTTAACATATGTATATCGGAACACGAATTATCGGTTTCTCGATATTTGGTAGCTAACTAAATTTTCAAGTATTTAGGGCCTAGTTCACACATCAATTTTATTGTTGCACAGTACTTTAGGGAAAATAATACTTTGTACTTTTTATAATATCTTTTGGGTTGGAACGTACTGAAATACACCCATTTCAAAATAATTATGTTCGTATTTTTTTAAACCTCTTTTGAACGCATTATGATCCAGCTAAAAAAACTATTTTTTGTTTTGGATTTATATATTAAATGGAATAATTAGATATGTAAATAAACTTTTTTTCAGAAAAGAAAGTCCATTTTCTAAAAAAAACAAATTTGTATATGCATTCGTATGCATTCCTATCTTTTCAAACCTTAACAACAATTGCCATATATGGTGCTTTTATTAATTTTAAACTTATATTTTATTGTTGATATCGCCGTTCCCAAAAAAGGTAAGTGGCCTTCCTTGTACGCACCAAGTTCGGTTTCCTTCCAGCTACAAGCTAACAACACGCACTGATAAACTAAACTGACATTTTCTTTGCAGCTGTGCTAAATAAAGTGACAACAATATTCGCCACATAATCACAAGTGTCTACTTATGCATTTTATTAACTGTTCTTTTTCGTAACTGCTAATATTCGTTGGAAATTCAAAATTTTAAATTAGAAGCTATATATGGTATTAGAGGGTTAAATAAGTTCCACAATTTTATAGGAAAAAATCACATTGAATAGACTAAATTTTCAAAACAAAAAATCAAAATAAGCAAGATACGAATTGTCGAAGATTTTATTATGCAGATCTAAAGTGAACAATCTCCTTTCTTATCCCCTATTCCCCTTTTATTTCTAGTAAATTGGACCTATGTAGTGCATGAAAAATTTACGGTATTAGAAAAAGTATCTAGTAAAAATATGGTGGTTGGGAGGCTTGCAAGCTGCAATTTCCGTGAAAACCTAAGTTATAAATATTAATAAAAATTAAAAGTTCCCAAAGATTTTGTTTTTTTGGTGAGTTTTAAAAGCGGTGAGTTTTAAGAGCGGCAGCGATTTCCCAGTTTGCTTAGCTTAAGCGATTTTATTCGAAAGAAAAGTTAAATTTGGCCCCCGATTACGACCGTAAAAATTCAAAGAATCCAGTATATTTGAGTAAATCATGCCTCCCTTATCAGATAACTCAAGGAGATCGAATTTCCCTTATCAGGAACATATCTAAACGTGTTGGAATGCTTTGTTTGATTATTTTTTTTTTCTATTTGCGTCCATTATTTCTTGTTATAGAACTTTTTTTTTTCTATATATTGTTATAGAAATCCAATGTTCAATCTTGTTCCTTAGTGTATGAGAAAATTTGTTTTATACATCCTTATATTTTATGTTTTTCATATATCTATTACGAAATTTTTCTTTATTTAAAATTAAGTACACATATTTTTGCAGAATTTATACAAAAATTTATTAAAACGGAACGTATCACTGAACCCAAATTATATTATGCTAATAGGCAGTTTCGAAATAATACAACTGTCCGCACTGGCTGTGCCGCTAGAGACAAATACGTTAGTGTGGTCATTCACTAGTTTTTCTAATTGTTGCGTTTCAAATCCCACCTGATTGAAAAATTTATTTCTATAGGAATAAATAATCAGGAATTAATTTTTCTGATCGATTGTCACCTCTCTGAAAGCAATGACAAGCCTCAGAGTCTGCAACATGCCATGTAAACGTTCTCATTATCGCAGTTGATATAAATCTTGTACGTCCAGTTCTGGGTATTTTGCAGAGCTGTAAAAGATTGAATCATTTCGGAATGCACACACTCTTAATGCTTTCAAAAGCTGCATCAACCAGATTACAATCTTATGCTTCTGTAGAGTAAATGAATTAAAGATGCACAATTCATCATTCTTTGAAGATAAAAGAATGCACACCCAATGCTCTCTAAGGAATGGGACTTATGGAAATATCAATCCCATTCTTGTTGGCTTAAAAAATTTGATGAATGCACTGAGTTTTATCATTCTTTTCAACTCTGAAACACTGGGCATTTTATTTACTACCATTAAATACTACAAAATTTAAAGCAGCATTTTGCATTTTTGTTGTCATTTGTTTTTTACGGCCGATCTTAGTGACATGCTTCTGTCTTTCCTTTGATATTTTCTAGAATAATAAAGTGCTTATTAACAATAAATATTATTAACAAAATGTATAAAAATTAACTTCTACAATTTGTTGTATATAATACTTTTTCTATACATGATATCAAGCCAATGGCAACCCATCAGAGTCATGCCCAACAGTCGCACACGCATGCACAAATACACACAAAACAACTTCAGACGCAACAACAAATCTTTGCGGCTGAAGCTATCGCCGGCTGTATTCACTAAAATTTCAATTCGGCTGCAACTATCGATGGTTGCAGCCATCGTGGTTGAAGCCATCGGTGGCTGCATTCGTTAAAATTTCAATTCAGTGTGCATTCTCTACGTTTTGCAATTCATGACTTGAAAGCAATTTTAATCAGCCTAAAGAGTTCACACTTTGAATGCTAGAAAAAAAGATTTCAGCTTTTGAATTTTTAAACAAGAGAATGAAAAGTGAAAATTAATTCACACTTTTACAGTTCTGGTATTTTGTATACAATTGATTATAAGAAGCCTGGTAAAAGTCCTTTGAAAAAGTGATAGAGGGGGGTGTGCATTTATTTTTAATAATTTCATTGGATATTTTTTTTAAATTTACTAAAATTTTGATTTAAAAAAAATATGTTTAATTTTGTCATACCAAATAATACCTACTATATGTCATGTGAGTTTCCATTGCAAGTCTGTACAATTATGAATAAAGACAAATAAGTTGCTTTGCTCTAGAAGAAATCTTCCTGTTAAAAAAGGATCAAGCTTTAAAATACCTACTTCTAATAGGGGAGTTCACTTTACAAAATTGCTCGTCAAAATGTTGGCCGAACAGTTTGACAAAAAATATGTTTAAAGATTTTGACGACAATTTGACTATGTGAACACTCATCAAATTTTTGGTTAAATCGTTTGATGAAAATCAAAATATTTTGACTTTTTTTTTTTTAACCAACGATTTGACGAAAACTTGACAATGTGAAGACTCCGCAAATTTTCTGGAGCGATTTTTGTCAGTTGAAAAAAGATTCCAACGTGAACACATCGTGTAAACATGAAAATAGGAGAAATTGTAATAAATTTATAAACCATTTTCGGACACATACAGAGTTTGCTTTCTCGTTCTCATTGTATTCAATGAAATATCAATAAGAATTGCTCCGTCATGGCCACGTTTTCACTTCGATGAACAACGCAATACCATGGTATAATAACCCAGGTAGACTTATTAGAGTTGAGTTCCTAGAATTCGACCTGCCTTTGCTGTCAAACTCTGCGCTGATATTGCCACATCTTGAATTTTATGGGAAAAAGTAATTGGGTTGAGATTTTATAATGGGCTAAAGGGATAAAAATAATATAATAACAGAGCAACCTTAATTTTTGTTTATTTTTGATAATTAACTAAACTAAATTTTTAGATTCCAATAATATATTATATAACAAAGCATCATTGCAATATTTTGACACAAATACTAGCTATGGTTTTATTAGCACGCTTTGATATTCATACATACCGCACTTGTATAGAACGTAATAATAAAGAAATTCAATGAGCAGAAGAAAGTACTAAACTGTACTAAAGTACTAAATTAAACGCTTAGTTCATATAAATTTATTGTACTATTTTTTGTTCTTAATTTATATATCTATTATAATTCCATATAATATTAAAACATTTTCTTCTGAAAACTCGGATTTTTGCTTAAAGATATGGCAGCACCGTATTTTGACAGCAAAGGTATGCCAACTTTTGCTGTCATTCTAATAAGTCTACCTGGGTTATTATAGCATGCGCAATACTGAAATTTGATTTGAAAACGTGAACACATGCGTTGTCAAATTGTTTGACGAAAAATTCGATAATGTGAATTCCCGTAATAAGTGAAAAATATAAACCGATGATTATCGATGAGGATTTACTGTCTGAAATACTGTCTAAAATACTGTTTGCCTAAAATTGCGGTCTTCGTACACGGAACGTATTCAAAAAGTTCCTTCGAACTTTTAATTTTGAATAACTTTAAAATTTAAAAACTAGATAATTCCCACAAAAGTTCCAAGTACCTTCTATACTGTTTTGCACTGCAAAAAATAAATAAATTTTAAAGCTTTCACCAAATAAGTTTTATAGTTTTTATTGTATCTTAAATCTTACTTCTTTTACAACATAGTGCTTCAATATTCAATCGAAATAAATAATGTGATTTTTTTAAATGAACGTATGTAATGGTAAATAATATTGATTAATGAATGCTACACACTAATTTTAAATGTATATAATAATGAATGATAAGTAAACACTATGATTGCGACTGATAACGTTGCATTTTGTTTTTAATATATATGTATATAATAAAGAAAATCCAAATGCTAATTGATAATTAAGACCCATACATAAATCGTAAGGATAGAACGAAGTAAGAAGTTTTGAAATTGTTATAAATTTTAAATTACAAATAGAGAAAGAAATATCAGCTTCCCACAGCTTAAAGCATAGAATGAAAATATTTTGATTTAAACTAAATTGATCCTAAGCAATTCTTACTGAAAATAATATGGTCTTTAAGCAATTAAACATTTTTTGCACAAAAGCTTTTATCATATAATCCAGCACAACAAAGAGAGATTCAACATATTCATAGGGATAGGAGAATCATTGAAATCATTCGGTGTATAAACCTGAAGACGAAAAGTGTGTTGTGCTGTTTTACGAGCTTATAGGAGAAAACTCCTCAACAATAGTTTGCCGTAGAATATATATATAAGTGTATGTGTAAAAATTAAATTATTCCTTAAAAATACCCCTGGCTTTGGCAGATATCTTGCGCACCCGCCCTCTACTGCTCACACTAACCAGTTGTTGTTCGCCATCACTATCAGCAGTACTAATTTCGCCCTCGCCATGAAGATTGTGATAATCTTGATTGTGTAATGTCGTAGCAAGACTTCGAGTGCTGGTCGAGGAAGGTGGCACCGTTACCAACGCTGCTGAACTCCCTACAACATCTTCATCATTGTTCCCATAACTAACAGCAGTACTTGGAGTTTCTTTTCTACGTTTTCGACTACGCACCTGATCGTTTGGTGCCTCTTCGTCGCTTTGCTCATTGTATCTGGGACGTTTCTGATTGCGCGAACCACGTCGGCGATTACCATTACTTTTACTACTACGTTCTGATGTTGACTTTTTTTTGTGCTGCTGGCGACGGCGCTGACGACTTTCTACTTTATAGTCCTCGTCATCATCATCATCACAAACAAAAGAATCCTCCGAGCCACTTTGACGACGGCGAGTACGCGCCTTTGCGGAATGCTGACGATTTCGATCGGGACGCGATTTTGTGGCGCGGGTATTTCTACTGCCAGCTGCTGATGTTGATGGTACATATGAGGTAAGTGGCTGATTGTCTTCCGAGTCGCTGCCGTCGTCTGATTGACTACTAGAGCCACCATCAGTGCCCTCATCAGAAGCAGCTGCGTCATCCTCTTCCTCGTCATCGTCTTCCTCTTCATTATTTTCTTCAGGTTCAGTGTTCTCTTGGCTATAACGCGATCGACCGCGTCTAACAGTCGTTGAAAATTCGTTGTTGGCAGGTGTTGCGGCTGCAGTCTCATTTTGTGTACCTGATGTTGATGTTGGCAGTCCACGGCGCAATCGTGAAGAAACACCAAAAAGTCTCGTTGTATTCTCTAGCTGCTCGGAACTAACGTCAAGCTCATCGGCATTACGTTGATGGCGAGAGAGTACGCGGCGTGTTTGGCGTAGTGCAGCACTTGAAGTCGAGGGTCCTGTGGGATCACCAACATAGTTATGATCGACTTGTGCGGGATGCGTGGCTCGTGACGCTTCACCGCTGGAGGTAGCTATGGTTAAAATAGATGATGATGTAGCATGAGAACGCGTCATATGATGTGCGTTAACGCTGATAGCAACAGCGTGCGGCTGATTTGATGCAACCGGTCGCCGTGGGTGCTGAGTTAAATGTGATTTTGTTGAGTTTCGTGTAGGTACGGATGGATGATTGTCTACACAATTTAAAAAAAAATGCATTAAAATAATGATACAAATTCCATTTAACTAAGGCAAACATACTATGAAAGCGAGACAGCGATCCCTGGCTTGAAACCAATGGTTCGTTATCGCTGCCATCTTCATCCTCATCGTCATCTTCTGCCTCAACAACAGTATTACGATTTGTGCGCAATTGGCGTACTGTATTAGTGGTTCGTGTTACTGCAGCGAGATTAGCATTTCGGTTACTACTGCTGTGGCCGTTCACTTTGGTGGGCGTGGGAGTGGGTAGAATCTTTGAGGAAAACAAAAACATTTAAATTGTGATCTATTATAAACATATCCGATATATATGCACGAATTACCTCTTCCGCTTCGTCGCTAGCTATTGGTTCTTCCACAACTTCTTCCTCTTCTTCGATATCGCTGCCACGCGCCCAGTCCAGTATAGCACGCTTAACACTTGCTCGTGTGGGTCGACCGCCTGCAGCTTCACGAGAATCTGTATCAGATTCTATGATACGCCCTCCATTACGCACAGGGAGGTGATAGCTATGGTCAGTTTCTGCGATGTGTCTACGATTGCTGTTCAATTGATTACGCGTATTTCGTGATGGACTAATGAGCAGCTCCTGTTCAAGGGCTGCTGTACTTCTGCTGGGACGATCAGCGGCAAGCGTCTTTGGTGGGCGGCCTTTCTTTTTGGGTGTATTACTAATTGTATCTTGAGTGCTTTCATCTACGTGGTTTGTGCCATCGCCATCAGTGGATTGATAACGACGACGCCTTTTTGCACCGCTAGCATTTTTATTGCTATTAGCTTTATTGTTGCTGCGTGCTTTACCGGGTCGTCTGTTTCTGCTGTTGCTACCACCACCGTCGTCTTCATCATCATCAGAAGGAATTTGGTGGTTTTTCTTGTTTGACCGTTGCTTACTCTTTTTACTTGATTTTTTATGGCGCTTTACACCACGACGACGTTCACTTCGGTCTTTAATGGGGCTATAACTTTCTTCAGAGTCCTCTGCTGCTTTTGTTGGTTTTTTACGACGTCGTCCGTTATTATCTTCGCTAGCTTCATCCGATGTAGCGGCTACTTCGCTTGAGTCATCATCAGAAGTCATTGTACTTGAATTATCGCTGACGTTTGCGTCGTCATCATCTTCGTCATCCTCCTCTGCAATTTCCTGACTAGCAGCACGTGATTCGGCCTGACGGCGTGAAGTACGTGTGGCTTGAGACGGAGCTTCATCTCGATGCGAAGAGGATGAAGTTACACGATTTGAGCTTGAACTACTAGCAACAACGGTAATTCCACGTGTAGTGTTACCATTTCTAACGCGTTTCGAGTTTCCACCTCGTGGTCTCTGGTCATCCTCATCATCGTCGTCATCATCAGAACTGCGTAAATATCTTGTTTTCGCTTTTGGATTTCGCCTTGTTGATGGTCCCGGACGACTGCGATCGGATTGCGTACGTTTAGATGGACTGCCACTGGAACCCCTGGGACTGGCTTTATTTTTATTAGCGCGTCTACGTGCTGCTTTCCAATTACTTATAACGCTTTTAATCTGTGATTCAAAGAGGGCGCTCAGCCGCAGTGTCATGGAGTATATCTAAAATTATAGATTTAAAGATAAAAAAAAGTGGGTTAAGGAGTGGCAAATATTGACCAGTGTGGACAGAGTATGGACTAAGCAATTACATTTTGACAACTGTTGACATATTGGAATATTACGGGTAAAAAACGTATGTTTTATGTGCAGAAAACTAATCTTGGTAAGTTTTTCTACACTTTCCCGATGTTTTCATATAGATTGTCGTTTTTCTTAAGTTACTTTTAAGTATTTTATTTCATGCTTTTCAAAACTTCAAAGTCAAGTGGTTAAAATTTTTGATTTAGTGACATAGCTTTCTTGAGATAAGCCCTTGTTGATTGCATCCCTACTATTTTAAAGTTCCTACTTCTACGTACAAAAAAAAATATTCTTAAAAAATTATTAAAAACTAAAACTGATAAAAAAATGTTTTTGTTTATACAAAATCGATTGAGTAATTGATTGGTCCAGGTTCTGGTTGTGGAAAACCATGCATTTGTTTTGTTATAAACGACTTCAGAGTTCTTGTATTACAAATTCTTTTGAAAACCTTACCGAGAAGTAATCCTACAATGATCGTCATTCATTGAAATGGTTAATTGATTGATTGTTTACATGAAAGTGGTTGGAAGCATGGTTAAAGAAAACAACAAAAAGAAGAAAATGTTGATGTTGAATTTTTGATGGTGGTGATACATATGTTAAAAAAATGAAAATATTTAACAAACAAAAAAAAAAAAATACTAGTAAACTGATAAGGTACTAGAAGAATTTCAATTAAATACAGCAGGTAATATAAAAAAATTTAAACAATAAAATATGCAGAAAAAAAGATATAGAGCTCAAGGCATTTTTAATGCATTTAAAATGAAATGACGATCTTTTTAGGAAACAAATCATATAAAAAATTTTAACTAATTCTACTTGACTTACGCGCGATCGCTTATTTGTGTTATAGTTTTTGGAGTTTAGAAATATTAATCGCACATCTTTGGCAAAATCTAATGGATCCTCGTAATTGCCGCCCAACAAATCCTCTTTTACTGTACGCAAGTCCATGGGAGTTGATATAATCTCGAGATAATCAGGAAATTCAATGGTATCAACTGGTTCACGAAACGCTGCCGAATCTGGACGTTGCCACATCATATCTAAAAGTTGGCGGCAATCAACGCGCCAGTCACCATCCGAACGTATACGATTCGATCTATAAGCGATAATAATCATATTTAAGTATCATTTTCAATTATTTGATAAATTACCTTCTAGAGGATGACATTCTCTGACGCGCAGCCGCTGCAGACGTTGACGGTCCCGTACTAGTCGACGGCACAATATCTGATTCATTGTCATTTTCTGATTCCGATGAATGATAAACATCTACCAATTGATGGTATACAGCGGCGACATCAATATCATTGGGTTCTCTGCGCAAGGAAAGTAAGTATTTATTATGATTTCATTCAATTGGCACCTATAGAACCATACCTGATGATACGCAGACATAAATCTGTTATAATACGTGCATGCTTAACAATATTTGTATGCGATCGATTGTATTTTTCAGCATTAGTGGCCAAATAACGTACATCAAACTGTGCCGATGTAATTCGCCGATAGAAATGATTTTCGAATCGTGACTTTACCGTAGTCAAATCGATGGGGTATTCAATAAGATAGGCATAATCGGGATATATGTTCAAATCGACAGGAGCAAGAAAATGCTCGGCAATAGATAAACGCATTAGCTGTAATGATAAACATTTTTTTAAAAATCAATCTTTTTTCCTAAGAGTCTTTAAACTGTGTGATTGGCATAGCTTTCAAGCTGTGGAATTTAGGCTCAATAGCAAAGAAAGAAAAAAATAACACAAATTATTTTTATATACAATGCTTACTCACTTGTTCCAACCCACTTATAATGCGCCTGCATGAGCCATCACGGTCACCGCGATGCCATTCCTCAGATTTCGGTTGATAAAGTGTAGCACGAATTTCCTCGGGCAACACCGGCACCGCACCACCCACTTCATCCGGCAAACGATTTTCATCAATAGGTTCCATATCCCATGGGCTCATATACTCATATTCGCCATTATCCCAACGCACGCGGAAACACATAAAGTATGAATCCGGAAATTCTGGTGAAAGTGCATGTCGCGACTCAATTTGGCCCATCCACCAGCCATCGCCAATCATGCATCTAAATCTATCTCCTATGCTCCAGTTACGTTGTACCGCAAGATCGAATGTCTGACGCAGCACCAGAAAGTCTAGCACATCAGGCATATCGTGGTATTTTATTTTAAATGATGTTCCGGTCATGTTGCCGTCTTCGTCGCTCAAAGCTAGTTTCAAACAACAGAGTCGTGGTGGTCTTATCTCATACTTGATGCCAATTACTCGTACTAGCTCATGATCGCGAAGAGTGCGAAAATTCCACGGCTCAGAGCTATGCGACAGTTTGTAGACCTTCTTCAAGCGTAATGCCTCCAAATAGCGTTGATGTCCTTGTCGAAAATAAACAACCTCATCGCCCATTTGTGGATAGTAAGGCGCTTTACGCGGTATCACCTCAGAGAGCCATTCCGGAGGACGAAACAGTTCTGGGATTTCACCGGTTGGCGTCGGTGGTGGTATAACAATTTTTTTATTGCGTCGTGTCAGCGACTTGGAGGTGCCGGCTGCCGTAGCAGCTACAGCAGCAGCAGCTGTAGCAACACCGGGCGTTGTTTCATCGCTGCTATCGTCCGAAAAAGTACGTCGACGTGAGAGTGGTTTGCGTTTCGAACGCTTTGGCGGCTCAAGATTCGGTCCCGGCTTATCAGCTACCCAATCGGAATAGTCGGATGACTCTGTGTCTGAATCACTTGAAGAATCATCGAGATTTTCTTCAACATTTGAATAGCTTGTATCGCCTGAGGAAGGGCTGCTTTCATCGTCTTCTTCCTCTTCTTCTGGCGGTGCATCTACAATCTCCTGATCACGCACAGCACGAGTTCTATAGGCAGGTTGTGGCTGCTGTGAGCCACCTTGGACGCCACGTCGGCGAGCTGTTCGATTACCACGCTGACGTCCTGATCCAGCTTGGGACGATATATTGGCATTAGAAGTATTGATCATTATAGGACGCCGACGCATTTCGCGTTTATATTCTTGCATCTCGAATTGACCCGCTGCGTAAACGTTTTGTTTAAGATTTTGAAGTTGCGCATACTTCATAGGACGCACATAAATACGACGTATATATTTGACGGTGGAGAGTGGTACCATTTGCTGCTGCTGTTGTTCTATAACAGGACGGCCCCAAGAAGTGCCTTGGCGCGGAATTGTGGCATCCGATAGTCGTCTGACGGTAGCATCCGCAACTGAAAAGATTTAATAATGTTTATCAAGCATAAAATAGTTTTTGAATTTTTTTCAAGCTACCGTTCCTTGAGGTGCTTGGCCCATTTCCTAGTATGCTGCTGGATGCACTAGCGCGACTGCCAGATTGCCGATTATTTGAATCAGGCGCCTGATCTTGACCTTGTCGATTAGCTAGGGCCTCAATCATACGATCCAATTGTGAGTGGCTTGCAATGTTTCGATCTTGGCTAGGACTACCTGAGGCTGCGCCTACACTATGACGATTCGCTAGTGCCGCAATTAAACGGTCAATATGTGAGTAATTATTGGCACTTTGTTGCGCATTGTTGTCTTCAATCACCACACCATCAGCACCAAATGTTAAATTTGGTAAAAGTTGATCTGTGGTGCTTGTTTCACGTCCTGGCACATAACGCTGATATTTTGCTGGATGTGGATTGCCATCGGCATCGACCAAAAAAGGAGGTGGCATGAGATGAGGCATGATTTGTGTTTGTTCATCAACTACATAATGGGAGGCGTCTCGTAGCACAGGTCGATAATCAGTATGAAAGAAAAGCTCTGTGGGAAGCTTTAAGAAATATTTTTAATAAAGTATACGAAGAAATGATGGAATTATATGCATACTATCTTGTATTTATCTGGACCAATTCCGAGTCCAAATATTAAAATGTGTCCATGTGAATCTGTTGCAGCAATCATTGTACCATCTGGTGACCACTTAGCATCAAAAACCCCTCCATGCCCTTGACCATCGATGTTATTGATGAAATGTGCCACAGAGTTGCCTTTGACAATGTCCCAAAGAAAAACTTGGCCATCGTGCCCCGCAGATAGCAGCACATGCTCATCTTTGGGATTTGATTCTAATACATAGAGTTCATCTTTGTGACCGCGCAACACACAGTGAAGTTTGGCCGTTTTTGCATCCCAAATTTTTATCTAATTTTAATTAAGATAGACATATTTTTTAAGGATATATATCATTACAAATTAACAACAATAGCATACAGTAAAATCGTTCACAGCTGTTATGACAAATTTATCGGAACAGTCCCAGGCAACCATGGTTACTTTAAGTTTTTTACCTTCCTCTGGATCAGGACAGCTTTTGAAGATATATAAACATTTTTTAAAGTTGTATAATATTTAATTCCAAATACATACCTTGGCAAACGTTCTGTCATGCACAACTTCATGCTTTTCCATTGCTGGGATTCAAATGTCCAGATGTGTGCGGTGCCATCCTTGCTGCCAGATATGAAACGCAGTCCACGGTGAGACCATTGTACAGAATCCACCGCGTCCGTATAAGCCTCAGACTCTAATATACGTTTTGGCCCATCTTCAGACATTATATAAACCCGCACATGATGATCAGCGGAACCGGCTGCCAGAAATATACCACCCGGAGAATATGTAGTACACATCATTTGTGCCTGTCCGGGTCTAAGCTTTTCATGATATTGTATAGGCTTTGGAGCAAATGTTATCTTTTGTCCACGTGGTGTGGAATATTGCCAAAACGCAATCGAACCATCTGTACTAGTAGTTACCAAATACTTATGATCTCCGCGCGGCGAGGGACAAAAATTTACCGACGTTATCATGCCAGTGTGAGCAGTGAGCACAGCAATAGGCGAAGTTGTTTGCATGTCCCAAACACGTAAAACGCGATCGAGAGAGCCAGCCGCCAACATAGTATTGTCTAGGTTTATAGCAATGTCTGTTATTTCAGCGGAAGCGCCACGCAGAGTCGCTAGCAGGCGTCCATCCATAGCAGACCATATTTTAATCAACAAATCGTCAGCACCCTAGACATTTTTATCATTTCAATTAAATTGATTAAAAAATTATTCATCTTGATGCATTACCGTTATAATATAACGTCCCGTGCGATCAAAAAGCACACAATACACCGAAGATAAATGGCCCACGGTGCGTCGCAATAGCTTGACCTTAGCGTAAAAATTGGTGGGTACGAGCATTTTGCGTCGTACGGGACCACCATACTCACGCCCAATAATGACTTTTTCTATAAAAATTATTAATATCAAATAAAAACAGGATATAAGGAGACGTTTTGCTACTTACGAAAATTATGAACAGGTTTTGTAACCGTAGAATCTGGCAGTGAAACTCCATGATGTCGTGTGCAGTAGTCCAACAGAGAACGAGGCCTGTAAATGCTTTCTTGTGTTCGCAAAAGACTTTGTCTTCCAGCCCCCAGAAGTGAAACGATTCCGACAACACTTGGGCTTAACTCCTTATCCAAGATAGGACCGATTCGACAGCATATTTCAAGCAAATGGTTTGCACTTATATGAGCATATTTTCGCTCCTAAAAAATAATAAAAATAATAAGCGGAGGCCAAATATGATAACAAAATAGTTATGTTGCGAATAAAAACAATTAAAGATTTAGTATTATTAAAAACAACTGATATTTTACTTTTTATTTATTTATTAAAATATTTATTTTAAAAGCGGAGGCCAAATATGATAACAAAATAGTTATATTGCGAATAAAAACAGTTAAAGATTTAGTATTATTAAAAACAACTGAAAATTATTTGGACTAGAATTCGTAAAGAAAAAAGTTTGAATTTTAGAAATTGCAAGCACATAACATAATAAGCGTAAAACAAAATAAAATTACAACTAATTATGATAGCCATCACTGTCAAACGGAAATCAACACCAGAAATTCAACAAATGGTGAATAAGATTTAATCTATTTGTTTCGCTCTTACACAGCACTGTGTATACATCAACAACAAAAAGAGCCAAAATGTCTGCCATCTATATTAAAGTTATGCATAATACATTTTTTTAGCAATTATAAATTACCAAATATGCTTTAAATTTTTAGAAAAACTGAATTCTAAAATTTTTATTTGAAATTATTAACTCATGTGTAATATAGAATCGTCAAGGTTCATAATTTTTTTTCATTAAAATTATTATCATTTTACAAAAATTTATTTGCAAAAAGTTCATTAAAATAACTTCTAATAAATTTAATAAAAATTCTCTTCATTAAAACTATTCATTTTTCCAAATATATTATTGTAAACATAATGCAGCGTGAAAAAGCAGAGCCAACATGGCGGCTCTGCCAAGCAGAATTCTCTGCATTTAATTTCTTTTCTAGTTATTCTTGAAGTTTTTATTAATTATACCCATGGTAAAAATCAGGGTTTTCTCTAAAATTTGCTCGAGTTTTAATATAGACTAGATTGTATTTTCAAGAAAAAATCACTACACAAGGGTTGCACAGTGGGCACAATCACAAATTGAATTAGCAAGAAAAAATTATTCACTTAAATTTCACTTTTATATAAATAATAACTAATGTTTTTTAACTTAAATAGTAGTTTAAAATCACTCACCAGCTCACTATATGTTTGCTCATGTTGAACACCTTGCCAATCTGTCCGCTTGGGCAGCACCTGCAAGTTGAAGACAAGCGTATTATTATTGTTGTACTAATTTTGCATCAGATGTTAACAAAATAGTGATTTTTTTTACTCATAACGTCTTCACGAATTTAGATAATCACAATAAACCAAGTAAAAATGCAAAAAACAAGCAACATTGCGTCTCTTTAGGTCATGATTTGCCTTATAAAAAATTTCAAAAACTTCATATATAGAGGGAAAACAAAGCCAATAACGCATTAAACAATTAAATTTAAACATTTCATCTTGGTGCACCCCTTTCTCTCCACCAGAAACAAGCTTTAGTTAACAAACAAACATTTTGGCAAAAATGTTACGTGAAGTTAGCTAAACTCTTCCATTACAAGTCTGTTCATTCGAATTCTTGCCGGCAGTTGGACACTCTACGATGCCTAGCACGTGTTGTTTTTGGACCCAAACATTCATTCTTACATTCTACGATTCAAAACAAAATTTTTACAATTTAAAATTTCAGTATAGTTGAGGACTTTGAAATAAGCGGACGTTCATTCATCTCCGCCGCGCTTTAAAAACGAAAAAATATAAAAAATAAGTACTGCGAAAAAGAAAAACCAGTGCCTAGAGGAGTCTTAAATACAATACTAACCTTTCGATCTTCTAACTCACGTACCAGCACCTGGAACAAAAAGGAGCACATATTAGTTGGACTTCCATGTATGTTTCATTGCGTTAACTTAGTAAATATGCTTAAATTTTACTCAGCTTCGTTCATCGAATATAACTGGCTTACCTTGGCTGTTTCCTGCAGTGGCCCTGTTGCCAAAAACTTCGATATAAGGAAATATAATTCTGTAAACAGGAGTGGTATTAAAATTGTTAATAATAATTTAATTATATGTTTTTAATTGAAAAACGCATTTATTTTTTAATTTTCTGTAGTTTTATTGAACAATTTTCCTGCTCCACTGTCGCGGCGACCGTCTTAGTGCCAAATTTTTTTTTCACACATCTTAAGCTGAATTTATTTGCTGGATTCGCTCACCTGGCGTTAGAATAGTTTCATTTATCAGTTGTTTGATATCCATTTTACGTCTGTAACTCCTCTATATTCTTCATTTAAAAAGTTTTTATTGTGAAAATTTATGCTAAACTTATTTTTCTGAATGAATCAAAAGTGCTAAACAAGGCAGACGAACACTCGTACAACGACGACGACGACGGTGAAAATTTGTTGCTGCTTGTTCTTGTGCACTAATCTTTGTCGCCTTATTTTTTTTTTTTGTTTTTTTCTGGTATTGTTCGCAGACCACTGTGGTGAATAGAATTTGACAGTCTCATGACAGCTGTGTGTGAAAGAGATAGCTACTGGTAAAGAACAGTGATGAAACAAAATTATCCTTGATAATTTTTAATTAAAAATGTTTTTAGAAAAGTATAATGCATAGATATACAAACATTTAGCACGTTATTGAAAAAGTAAATTATTCCTTTTACTACTGAAGTGACTGATTTCAGCAACAAAAAATGCCATTGATAAACATCGCACTATACCTACAAAAGACAACAACTCAAAATTCAAGTCAACTCAGTTTGTTTTGAATAGATTGGTTCAAAGTTAAATTGTACATCTTGCTATTAATAAACTAATAAAAAGGATATAATTACTTATATTTGTTCTTATATTCGAGTTTATATTGTCTTATATTCAAGTAAAGTTTGTGAACATAAGATATAATTATATTGTATATTAAATTACTTCATTAATATTATGTATATTTATAATATAATACAATAAGAATGGATAAAAATAAAAAATTTTTTACTCTTTGAATAAGTTGTCCAAGCCAGAAGAGAACAAGACAACAAGAGATCAATAATTTTCTTTCTTTAAGGAAAATAAAATATTTTTATTATAAATTATTTTGACTTTATTTTGTTGAAATCACAAGATCTAATTCTTATTTAGATTTTCTGTATATTGGATTTGATTTTTCGGAGAGATGTGACTATAACCTGAAATTATTTTGAAGGTTCATGTTCAGGCGTCCTCAATTTAGTGTATTCGTAAAGTATTTAACTCAACTTATCGAACTTATCAAAATAAAAACTTATTTCAAAGATTTCAATCCCAATACTACGTGTTTTGTTAATGAATAATAAAAAAAATCTTATTCTTGTCCAGACAATTTAAAAACTTAAATCTAAAGAAAACCAGTTAAGAAATACCAGAAATAAATTACAGAATTTAAAAATTTTCAAAAGATTGTTTCTTGCGCCCAGGCTACGGTCCATTCAAGAATTTAAAGCAATTTCTATTTTATATACTGCATCGAAAAACAAAATTAAGTTGTTATTAATTTCCCCGCATTAAAATAATTTGCCTTGGCATGAACTATTTACTTAGTAAATATAAATATATTGAATTTTAGATAATATTTAAAAATTTATTTTCAAATAATACCCCACAGTGATACAAAAACACACAGAATATCCAGAATTTATTTGCTATGTTTTCGATTCTCTTTGATATTAATCGATTAAAATTTTCTTTTTAATGGTATTCCGTTAAAATTTAAATTTCCTAGTTCATAAACGCCTAAAATTCCGAACATTTGTCAAGGGAACGCACCCTCGATTTTTCTCTCATGAATTGAGACATATATAATTTTAACATTTATGCCCAAATATAGCAAGAAATGTTTAATAAAAATAAAACAATCTACTTTTCGTAAGAGCGCCTTTGAACAGTTTGACAGTTAGAGGCTTTAATAAACTTGTTAATAAGCTTACGTAAAGAAAATGAAGCTTATAGTACGTTCACACCTAAGCTAATTTGATCATTTGGGCCAAGAAATACGATGAGATGCGTAATTAGCTTATTTCCCTTAGAAATATTAGGGGTTTTGACAATTTAGTGCATTTGGCTGTGCATTTGAGCATGAGCAAAAAATCCATGCTTTTTTTTTCATTGTATGTACATTTTGTTAGTGTAAAGAGAAAAAAAGCATGGATTTTTTGCTCATGCTCAAATGCACAGCCAAATGCACTGAATCGTGAAAACCCCTATTAATTTGAATATCCAAATCATTTCAACGAAATGAGTAGCCATGGTTGAATAAATAAGGTTGTCTCGTGTCTGATCGTACTCTCTTTTCAGTACCCATAATTGTCAAAATCAATGAAAAGCAACAACAACAACTTCAACGGCTTTTCATGTTATTAATTTTTGTTTTCAGATTTTGTATGAGATGTCAACTTCGATTTGTCATTTATGGGAACTCGCTCTCACCCATGCGACAACCTTATTTATTCAACCATGTGAGTAGCAAATGAAATAATTTCACGTTAAACACAGCTCTGAGCATATTAAACTGCTTTGTGAACATACCTTTCAAAGCAGAATGTAAGAAAAATTTGTACACAGAAAAATTTTATCAAAACAAAATATGAAAATACAACAAAAACAACCGTAAAAAAATGATATTTATAAGTGTGAACACTTTTTAATGAGATATTCAAATTTGCTCATTTGGCTTAGGTGTGAACGTAATATTAAACATAAATAAACAATTTAATAAAGTTGACAATTTGATTAAAGCTTAGCAGTTAAAGAGGTTTAACCAGTTTTAAAGGTGTTTTTATCAGTTTTATTCCAAAAGAAATAAAAAGTAAAAATTCAAGTAATAGTACGTTCGCACTGGGCCGAAACTGCGCAATTTCGAGCATATTTTCAATTTCGCCTGAAATTGAGTTGAAATTGCTTAATTTAGGCCGTGTGCTATTCGGAAACTTTTCACTCGGATGATGAAATTTTGACAGTCTGGCCGTGTGCTATTCGGAAACTTTTCACTCGGATGATGAAATTTTGACAGTCTGAAAGAGAATATTTGAGGTGAATATGATTGTCAAAAATTCATGTAGCCCCAGGGGCTAGTATAATTTTTGACAATCGGAAAGAGAATTTTTGACACAAGCAAAAATGAAAAAAAAAAATACTTGTGAGTTTGTGAGTCGTAAAGCAGTTAAAAATTTTGTGTTTCCGACAGCATAGCAACCAGAATCCTTAATTTTCAATATATATCAACAATTTCGCAAATTAAATAAAATTCTTGTGCTAATGCACTACCAAAATCTAAAACGTCAACATTTCTAGTTGTCAAAATTTCATCGTCCTTTTGGCACAGCAAAAATTACAATTTTATTTCAACAGACAGAAATTGTATTCAACTCAGTAAATTCTCTCCTTCCACGAGTGAAAAGTTTCCGAATAGCACACGACCTTAGCCATACAAATTCTTTCAAATGAAATTAAGAGCCAATCGCAATTTCATCGAAATTGACCACGAAATTGAGTTAAATTGTAAGGCAACCCAGGTATGTTGATATCAAATTTGGCAGCACTTCCAATAAATATATTGTCAATCAAAATAATCCGTCAAAATATTAATAATTTTAACGTCTCTTTGAATTTGTTGTTTATTCGAATTTTTGATAATTTATAAAAAAGAAAGACGAATTTAAAAAAGGTATTTGTGGTCTCCTGGGGCCAAGAAGCTCCTTTTAAATGTGTGGATAGGAACATGAATGAATTGCGTGGTGTCCTCAAGAATGGATGAGGACATTGCGATAAAACTCTGACTGCAAAGACCAGATGCATCAACTGCAGTCTATTTGAGTTGAAGATATTTATTTGCTGGTTCCTTATTCTTTCTTTGAATGACCGGTGTTGTCTTTCGTGTATTTTCTGCTGCATATTTCATTCAGCTTCATCATTAGTCCCGTTTTTTGTTGATATATTACAAATATATCAATAAACGATACAATGTTTTTGTAAACAATTAAAAAGTAAACAAATAAACGATACAATGTTTTTGCAAACAATGAAAAAGTAAACAAATAAACGTCAAACAAAATTATTTCAATTCAGTAGGAACACTCACAATTTTGATCGAAATCATCACACAAATTTAAGCAATTTCGGGCCAGTGCGAATGTACTATAAAATTAGAAGGGTCACATTCATGACTTTTATCCCACAAATCAAATAAAAAACTTTTCGGAAATTGACTTGACAATTAATCCAAAGTTATTTTTCTCAATTTGTTGATAATTCTGAAATTAATTCTTACAACTCATTGAGAGTCAACTCACTGACCACTTAGTCAACAATTTTGTGAAAAAATTACATCATTGGTATGCAGTGTATTAATTTATTTAAAAAAACTAATATTTAAAAATATCGCCTTTTATGAAGAAAATAAAAATCCATTATAAGTTAATTTTCCAATTGAAATACAGATAGTTTTATGATTTTTTCCAATATTTAAATTTAATTAAAATATAAGACAGTTTCAATCCATTATCATTCTTACATAATTTTAAAAATCCACTGTTACTATGAATTTCTGTGAGATTTTATGAGTGCATATTTACGTTAAGTGTAGCAAATAATTATTTTTGCTTTAACAATTGCTAGCTCACGTGAAAACTTCTTATGATTCTTAAAATAGGCAATTATGCTTATTAATTAGTAAATGTAAATGATGTGATGTATTTCGCACATTAATTTATACTATATATTTTTTGTCAAAAACTTTTTGCCATGAGTTAAAAAATTAAAAAAGATTACTTGATACTATTAGATATTTTTTTCGTACAATATCAAAATTAAAACCACCAATTTTTCACACCTTATCTTGTAATAAGCACGCCTATTACATCTTTATAGACCAACATTCGAAATATATTTTGAAGAATGGGCCTTTTAACTGACCTTAATACTGCCAAAACAGTCTATATCATTATCAGTCCAAACAAATGATTTTTAAAGTGATGTCAATAAATACTGTTAAGCCGCGTTTCCATGCTATCACTTACGATCTCCCACAATCACATTTTTTGTTGGGCATTAATTTTCTGTTTTTATGGCATGTGATATCCTCTGTGATTTCATGTGATACTAGGATATAGAAAAAGTTCAGCTTTTTGAAATATTTTGTAAATCAATTCGGCTAACAATAATTTCAATTTTATTTCTAGCAAGAAAAAAATACCTCGTGATTTCTTAGATATGGCCGCTGATAGTCAGCCTGTGGGACTCATTAGGGGAAAATTTCCGCGTTTGGTCTACTCTCGAGAAAGGCTTCGGCTTCAAGAATTATTGTTTTTATCGCGTTGTTCCCAATTTCATTTGCCAGGGTGGCACATCAGAAACCACAACGGAATTAATGGCAAATCTATCTTTGATAATAATTCCAGTTTAATAACTTAACGTTGAAGCACGCTGATCATTGGGCCGTGATGATTTCAAGTACTGTTGTTGAAGGCGTGAATGTTATCAAATTCATTGCAAACTACGGCTTGCCATCAAGTTATAGAACGTGAACATGTTATAGCGCGTAAAAGCACAATAAACGCTAAGATGCTGGTCAGTATTTGGACGCAGCATTTGGGCGGACTGCGTTTTGGATTCTATTTCTATTTGTTGAATGGTGGCTTACAGGGCGTTTATACATATTTTTTGAATTTATTGTATTTATTGAATTTCGTGCGTTTGTCGTTTGTTTCGTTTTTTTGCAATTCCCGCTTATAAATTTATACAACCTGTTTTCTTTCAATATTGAATAAAAAGTATCTTTTTGCGAATTTTGTTTATATTTTTATGATTCAATATCTAATTACAACAAAATGATGAAATTGTTCAAAACAATATACTGAAAATATATTAAATATGTAAGCGGTCTTAGTTTAAGATTTTTTTGTGATTCGATTGGCTGTTTTGTGATGTACATATATATTCGTATCAGAATGATGTAATATAGATAATTGATTGATTATGTGCACACTGACGATTCTCATCCGAAGGATAGGGATTGGCGCGTCCATCGAAACAAGACGGGCACTTTAATTGATACATAGAATATCAAATAATTTTAAAACATAAATTAATGTATTTGTTTACAAATGTGGCATGTCAAACTTTTATAGCTAAAATATCATATTTGCATCTCGCTCTTTATATGAAGTAATTTGTGATATGGGATAGGAGAAGATCATAAAAGATAGCATGGAAACTCGGCTTTACTCTTGAGCACACTAGAGTAGGCTCATTTTCACAATCCATACTTAAGTTGTACTTGAGTCAAATCTTAGCTAAGTACAACTTTAGTTTTCGGCTCCTTTTGTGTTTCACATATCATACTTAAGTGCTGCTGAAATATGATTCCAATAGATTTATTTATGTGATTTATCAATAGAAAATACAATCCAATACAAATTGGATGACTTCTATATGAAAGTGATGGAATATGAAAACATTCTTCACCGTATATTTTGGAAACTTATAGGTAGTTTTAAATTGATATTGTTTCCAAAAAACTTAAGAATGCATGTGAAAATAGTAGCAATGCATAAACGACGGACAACGCAAACTAAAAACTTACTGTTTCCAAACAGTTATGCATGTGTAAGCGTTTGCTTATTTGATGCAATGACAACAGAAATTATTAAAATCATTCTTTCCTAGCCGGTTATTTCAATTTAAAATTATTTCGAATAATAACAACAAAATTGTCTATTATGCATTGCTCTTTCTTTTTGTTTCTAGACAACCCTTTTTAGTTGTTATTTAGAAGTTTATAAATTAATCAATAAATAATAAAATGAACGGCTATTGTTTCCCTATTAATTTTCAAGACAACGGAGAGGAATGTTTACACATAGATTTTCAGCATAGAGGAGAGGAATGCTTCCACATACATTTTGAACACAGCGTAGAGCAATGTTTAGGTTTCAACGACATAGTGTGTAAAAAAAGAAATGGAGTGTCCAACGAAGGAAATGCTTCCTACATTCCGATGATTTTTTTCCTGTTTATATCCGGAAATTTTTCCATATCCTAGAGAGATCGTGTGGAAGAACAGAGTTTTTATTTAAGTACAATTTATGTATGAATTTCGAAACCAGGCTTTATTATATCTCCATAATTTTTAAATGAACTAAATGCCAATATGGAGGGGGAAAAGGCTATGTTAACTTAAACTACAGCCTAAAAAATATTCGAATTTTATGTAGTTTGCATGAAAATTTAAATTTGTTATTGTTTTACTGAATAATTTTCAGAAATGCAAACAAAACTGCGTACAAGAGAGATGATAAGATAAACAATTACATTTGGCACACCCTCCATTTTCTATAAACAGTTGTAGTGTGCTTGTACCTTCATTTCTTTTACGCTTATTCACCACAGGTAATTCTGACAACCGTCACAAGGCTCAACAGTTTTTTCATCGTTCATCGATGCTTAATCAATTGAAACCCCGTGTTAGGAAAAAAAATTTGTTTAAGCTTAGAAATAAGTGGATTGATAAGAACTAAGATCCTGAAATTAAAAATAGCATCCACATCACTTCCAAGCTAAACATGTCTTGGGTTTCAGACTACAAATATAGGTGGTACGAAACGCTGGCAATGAATGTACTGCGAGTCGGTGGTTACATTCCTCAGCACATAGCTTTTGTTATGGATGGTAATCGACGATTTGCGCAATCTGAACAAATTCGTAAGATTGAAGGGCATTCCAAAGGCTTCGACAAACTGGCTGACTGCTTGCGTTGGTGTCTAGACATGGACATAAAAGAGGTAACAACCTTTGCCTTCAGCATTGAGAACTTTAAACGGTCCGAGGAAGAAGTGAATGGTTTGTTGGATTTAGCTCGAGAAAAATTTGGGAAGTTGCTAAAAGAGGCCGAAAAACTTCACGAGCATGGTGTACGAATACGTGTGATTGGAAATACATCGCTGTTGCCGCATGATCTCCAAGTGCTTATTGCCAAGGCCGTATTAGAAACTGAAAAGAATGATAAACTTTTTCTAAACGTGGCGTTTTCCTATACATCCCGTGACGAAATAACGCAAGCTGTTGAAATAATTTTGCAACAAGGTGAAGATTTGGAAGCAAGCAATATAAGTGAGGTATTGTTGGAAGGATGTTTGTACACACGCCATTCGCCGCCACCGGATTTGCTCTTTCGTACATCAGGCGAAACTCGAATTAGCGATTTTCTGATGTGGCAGGTATGTGTTTAAGATTTATTGCTATATATTTGAATAATTTTTTTTCTTAACGTACAACAGCTTACAACGACAGTTTTGTACTTTACGAACATACTTTGGCCTCAAATAACAATATGGAACTTTTTGGCCGGTATATTTTCCTATCAATGCGCTGCTTTACATTTAGAATCGTTTAAGCAATGTGAGCTTCGAAGACGCACGACGATTGCCAAGAGCAGCAATTTCTATACGGATCGAGTTCAGGGATTTCTTCATCGCTTGGATATGTATCGAAAATCTTTGCTGTTGAAATTATCAAATAATTAACTTTTCCATTAGAGTCGCAGTTTTTGTAAAGAACATTAAAAAAAATAGTCATAAAGCAGACACTTGTTTACTTCGCAAAGTAAGAATCTTAATTTATAAATGCCAAGATTAAAGGTGGAACATATTATTGGAATTTCTTGAGCTTGTTTTAAAAATTTTTTCTGAGTAATTTCAAGTCATCAAACTTTTTTCTACTCTTACAGCAATTCAACATTTTGATCACCAAATCTCAATCGTGCACTCTCAAAACCTTGTAATTGAGTTATGTTCTGTTCCAAATTTATTGAATTGAAATGCATACCAAAAGCGCCATCTATATGACTACATCTTTCCTCTTAGTAGCGACAAATGGGGAATAGGAACCTTCAACAGGAAGACGGCAGTAGCGACATCTGTTTGGAAGTTTTTATCTATTAATTTTCTTACTGTCGGCAACGGAAAGAACCTAAATCATGGTAGAACAAGGTAGACTCGCGGCTGAAAGCCAAAAGTCAAAATGGTAAAAAAACTGAACAACGAACAAAAGCAAAAAGGAAAATTATTTTTGTTGATTTTGACAGTTTCGACTCAGCGAGAAAGGATCTTCAGCCGTGAGACATCATTTGTTCTATCATAACCCATGGTATAATAATACAAGGTAGCATTGACAACTGCTTATTTTCTCTTCTGCAAGAAAACATCTCCTGTCAAAAACAGCTGTCTGTGAAAATACATCTGCAGATGCTGAGGTTGTTGTTTTCTTTTCACTTCAATGTTTTCAACATTGCTTGTGTTTTCAATGGCGGATTGTGAGCGCTCTCTTTTTGAGTATATTTTTTGACAGGAGATGTTTTCCCCAAGCAACTGTCAATGCTACCTTGTATTATTATACCATGATCATAACCTAAACGAAATAATCTGCTTATTGTATATGTTTGTTTGGCTTTATAGTGGTTTGTGCCTTTGATACGTCAGTCTTGTAATTTTACTACTGACTTCGTTAATAGCTGGCAACCTGGCGCATAGTAGCAGAATAACCTATATTATGAAGCTTAAGCATTTTTGTAACTGGAAAACATTGTAGAAATAATAGAGGTATTCGGAAAGGCGAATTTCAGACTTCGAAAATGCAAGATATTTTGCCCATTGCGGCCGTGTTCTATTGGGAAACTTTTCATTCGTGGTAGAAATGAATTTATTGAGTTGAATACAATTTCTGTCTGTTGAAATAAAATTGTAATTTTTCCTGTGCCAAAAGGACGATGAAATTTTGACAACTAGAAATTTTGATGTTTTAGATTTCGGTTTAGATTCAGCGCAAGAATTTCATTTAATTTCCAAAATTGTTAATATAAAAATAAAAATAAAAAATAAATAACTGGCCATTTCAGCCCTTGAAAGGACTTTGACCTAGCTTCTTATGATCAATTGTGTTGTGCGTGTTATAAAGTTTGTACACACTTGACCGAGAACCGGACCTACATGCTTAACGCCGACTCCGAACGGCGATGAACGGAAAGTTCTCGTTCTCAAGAAGCTTTACATGGCATTTTGATTACTCTCTGAGGTTTGCCATTGTCTGCAGAGAGGTGGCGGCCGTACAGAAAAATTATTTTAATTCAAATAATTTTCTGTCGCTGCTGGGGTTCGAACCTGGGTTTCCAAAGTTCTTTGACATAGCGGCCACGCACCTTTACCAACTACGCCACGGACGCCACAAAATTGTTAATATATATACTGAAAATGAACAGAATTTTACGCAAATATTTTCCACTTCTGGTTGCTATACTGTCGGAGGCACAAAATTTTGAACTTCTTTATGACTCACGAACTTGCAAGTGTTCTTTTTTCTATTTTTGCTTGTCGAAAACTCTCTTGCCGATTGTCAAAATTTATACTAGCCCCTGGGGCTACATGTATTTTTGACAGTCATATTCACCTTACAAGTGCCAAATATTCTCATTCAGACTGTCAAAATTTCATCATCCGAGTGAAAAGTTTCCGAATAGCATACGGCCTAACTCGTAAATATCAAATCTTGTCCTTATCTTTGTCAAAATCGTTCAAATTCTTGCCCAAGACGACTTGCTTCTATGGTAGTAAACGTGGGATCGAAGGGTGGTACGTATGAAATTTGTTTTTTATATGTGTAATAACTAATTTATTTCAACTAAAAACAGTTATATGTAAATATTGATTCGATTTAAAATTCAATCGATATTATTTCAATAAAAAATAATTTTTATTTCTGATTGTATATACATAGATTATTCCTTCTTCATTTCTCTTTCTGAACGAAAAAAATAACGATTAAAGAATAATTTCTATGTTTGTTCGAAAAAATAACGATCATATAATAATTTTTATTTCTGATCCGAAAAATAACGATAAAAAATACTTTTATTTCTGCTTGCAAAAGTATATAATACATATATATACTACTTTGATTATAGCACGAAATTTGAGATTTCCAGAAAAAAATATCAAACTTTTAGGCAGCACATAGGAGACTGACTTTTTTTGTATAAAATTGTTTCGTTTTGTTTTTGTTATAAACATACACAATATTTTAGAAAAAGTGAGACCATTTAGGAAAATCGCATTTATGGTATAGATTCGATGGCCATCACAAAAAAGCGCTTTCGTGAAATAAAGCGCTTGCGCTTCTGATCGAAAAAAATAACGGTCTAATAATAACTTTTATTTCCGATTGAAAAAAATAGCGATAAAAAATAATTTTTATTTCTGAACGAAAAAATAACGATAAAAAATAATTGTCGAAAAGAGAATCGACCACAAACAATTGATTGAAGTTGATTTCTATCTTAAAAATCATGAAAAAATAAATCATACCATATATGGAATTTCTGACTCACTAGCTTCATATTGCTACATTTAATATTATTTTACATCTTTTTAAAAATGATCTTTTGATAAAAAAATTATTGCTATTTCCCATCCCTGGCAATTTCTCTGCACACTCTATTGAGAGCCATTCGAATGTTGTACTGTACTCGTTTCGATTTCAGATTTGATTTGAAATTACTGCACAAAAGTTTGAAATATACTTTAAAATGTTGAACAGTATACACTAAAACAAGTAGCAGTCAATGTTTGTTTTTTCGTTTAAGGTTGATGTTTTTGATATGAGTATCAAAGACATGCTCCATATCCGGCGAATTTTTTAATTTCCGTTTCATTTGGAATATATCGATTTTACTCCCGTATATGCGGCTAAAGAAGTTTCAATTAAAAAAAAAATATCGAATCAATGGAAATACATTAGGGGTATTCACGGGTTGGTGCGAAACGCAGTTGCGACGATGCAAAAATGCAAGATTGCGAAATTTCGCATCATTCCAACAACAAACACATAAGAAGCCATTTTGCAACTCTTCTTGAATTACGCACTGCTCAAACCTATTGCGAAAGCGAACAAACAGTGATGCGAAACAGCTGATTCATGTTATGGTTGTTATTAAGCATAGTTGCCATCTGGGTAAAACTTTAAAAAGGCTAAGTTTGTAAGTTGATTTTAATAAGTTTTTGTTATTTTGAAATAAGGTGGCAATATATTTCTTTCAGCTATCGTAAAGTTACAATATTGATGTTCACGCGTTAGTGCGAAAAATATGTTGCATTTTCGCATTCTTGCAATTCGCATCAACCCGTGAATACCCCTATTATTTAACAGAGTTTCATTTTCTTCGAAAAAAGTATAAAAAAGGCAACAAACAGCTGACATCCAAGCGCACTTTTCTCTTATACTAGCTTTCCTTGTTGTAGTACCATTGACTTTACTAAATATATGCCTTTCAAAGACTCAAAACTCAAAGGCTTAAAAATAGCTTTTATATGAACTATTTTTACTGCTAGCTACTTTGTAGGTCATGCTTTGAAGCTTTCATTTGCTCTCCATGTGGAATTTAATCTCCATATAATTAAAAAAACAAATTGATAAATTGATAAAATATTTTGTTACCTTTATTTCCATGTTTCCAAACGTTTAAATAAAACATTGTGTATGTAAACATTAAAACCAAACCATTTAATTGAAAACAAAATATCCGCACGATCATGCATAATTTTAGGCTTTATATTAACCTTTTTCATAAAGAAAAATGATGATAAAAGCAAAATCATATATCATCGTGCAACTATTCTATTTTCAATTAACGGAAGTCCTTGTCCACTAATCTTTATGCTTATGCTTTGCAAATAGGCTGAAACTATTTGGAACGGTTCGATTTTTTTAGCATTTCGAAAACGTCACATAACGACACCATGTTCAGGCAACCGCATTCAACCGGATGCCTTGGTTTGGGTTTGGGCTTCTTGCATTCGGAAAAGCTTGGATAAGGACAACAGATTTTTTTGCAATCTAGCTTATAACGCGCCCGCTTGCATCTTGGTGGATTACGTACTGGACGACAACCTGGCATAGTTATTTTAACACATTTCGCGGTGCCTCCTTTCTTCAAGCATTTCATAAGATCACAATCATTGGCACCGGAACAGGCCGTCACTGGACGTTCTTTACGTGGTCTTCTTATAATGGGTGGAAGATCTAGTTTTTCGAAATCACAGACGAACTTCTGGACTATTTTTCTTTGGGGACATTCAATCCACGTCTGCTGGTAAACACGTTTTGCCTTATCTGATGGCTTGTAATAGAGATCATCAAAGCGTGGAAACATTTCTATACATGGATCTAAACAGCATTCCGGATTTTCCCACATGGGTTTTTGTGGCGGTTTTTTAATTTCAGTTCTATCAAATGCTTTTCTGTTCTGTGCACAGGGAGTTTTCGTGAGATTCTCTCTAGAACAACGCGGATTTTTTGGCTGTACACAGTCTTGCCGACTGGCAAAGAATCGGGTTGCTGTAGAAACGCAATTTTGGCGAAGTGGTGCGAGGAGTGCTGGTGCTGCTTGAAATATAGATCTTGCAAGTTGCAGGGTAAATGCCATATTACGAATTTAGATTAAGTTTTATTTGCTTTTACGATTTTTAGTTATTAATTTTGATTATAATTTTAAATTTCAACGGTTAATTTATTATGAATATCAAGTATGGCAGAAATTTTGAGTTTGATTTTGAAAAGATATTACCCAAAAAATTTTGTAATCAATTTAAGTTTCTGACAACGAAATCTCAAAGATTCCGTTGTGATTATTTTTTTTTTTTTTTTTATTGCATAGGTTGTACAGTTGGGAAAATTAAAGTTGAAACAAAACTTTTATATTGTTCCTCTTGTATCCAATTATTAGAAATTTCAAAATTGTTGAAAGTTGATCAAGAGAAAACAAATTTCCTATTTTCCTATATATTATCAAATAAAATTTTAAGCATTACTTAAAACGTTATTAAGTTACAGAAAATAAAAATTTGTTACATTAAAAAGTAAATTTTATATATCTTTGAACATACAACTTTAAACATATGTATCGAAAGCAGAATCAGTAATTCAAATATATATATATATATATATATGTATGTATATGGAAAGATTTATGTTGCAAATGACTTCTAATATGAATAAAAAAAAAAAATAGACACTAAAGGTTATTTAACATATTTTCCTTTTCTCATCTCCTTGCCTGGAGACAAGGGCAATAGTTGTCGTAATTATAAATTATTGCGTTGTGTTGTGAATTTCTAAGGGTAAACGCTTGATTCTGATTCTGAATTGATAATATGTAAAGAAAGTTTTTCTTTCGTTTTCAATAAACACGAAATTTTGTTATGGCTTATTTATTATTATTTTGATAAAATTGTGTTTGAAATTAATGATATTTTTTCACTTCCTTGCCTTAAATGATAAGAATTTCTATTATCGCATTGCCAATGTGAAAAGTTCCAATATAAAAATCTAAAATGAAAATATATCTTTTTTTAACTAGTATTAGTTAGTACTAGTTCCTGAAACCATTTTATTGTATCATATTTTCATGATAGATATTGCAGTGTTAGGAAGAAATTGGTTTGGTGTCCGTTCCTGTTACAAAGTACAAGACAAATTGGTTATATATGGGATTCAACTAAAATCTATACTTAGAAAAGTTTAGTTGAACAATATATCGCAACAAATAATATTGGATATTTATAATTATTTAATATTATTTGAAAATATTGGATGATTTTTGCAGTCATAAACGTAAAACGAGTCAAACGTAAATTGCGCCAATTAAAATTATCGTCAATTTGTTTTTAAAGCCATTTTTAATGCAAAACTGAACAATTACTTAATTTTTATTTATTACTTTTTATATATTGTACGTAAATTTCTTTTTATGCACACAATTTGGGAATTTATCTATTGCAAAACATAAACAATTATGAAATGTAATTTGACATTTGCTTCTTCTTATTGATGGTTATTTTTCTTGATGCTTGTCATGGTATAATAATATAAGGTAGTATTGACAGTTGCTTGGGCATCGACCATCTGTCAAAAAAAATGTCTAGAAAGAGAGCGTTCAATTATTTCTTATGTTTTCGCCATTGTTTATGTTTCAGCGCTTGCAAATAACCAAACATTTTCTTACAAAATATTGCCTATTTTATTTAATCAATAGTGAATTATTATTACTACAACGAAGATAACTTGTGAACTTTGTGTTATTAAGTGCAAACATAAGAAAAAATGTTGAAAACGTTCAAATGTAGCAACCTCAGCAGCTGTAGATGCATATGGACGAAATTAAAGAAGTTTCCAATTATTATAAAAACACCACGGCTGGAAAACGTTAAACACATATCACACATAATTTTTTCACAACTTTCATTATTATAATTGTGTATTTAACGCACATATTTTGCGGAATTTATTTATTTTTACATTCGTTTAATTCTTGTTGCACGAACAACTGTTTTTGACAGATGGTCGTTGCCTTGTTGCTGAGAAAATCTATACTTGTCAATGCTACCTGTATAATTGTATCATGGATGCTTGTGAAGTCTTGATTTCTAGCACTCTCTGTGCACTTTGTGTGCTCGAGAGAGCCATTTTATGTTTGTTCTTCTCCTCCCATTTTAAGCACAGAAAGTACGGAAACAGAAAATAGTGTCCTACAAGTTACACAGTGTGAGTACGGAAACAGACCTAATGCTACCATTGTGTTTTGTGCTAAAAAATCAGTTTAAAATTATTTTTCAAAGACTGTCATACACGAAACTTGAGTGAGAAGAAAATATTTTTTCAGTAGAAACAAACAGTCTTATTTATTAGATTTCGCTAAAAAACCCTTAAGCAGTTGTTTAGTTAAACATCGTTTAAGGTGTTACGCAACCTTGCTTAAATTGTTATTTATAAACGATTTATGTAACTAAGCAAGTGTTGTGTAACTAAGCAAGTGTTATGTCAAAAATATACAAACTCTACTACAATAATCTTTTACATTCAGAGGAAATGCAACCGAAATTGCAATTATCGGTTGCATTAAGTGAAAATGCAACCGAAAATTAGTAATTTTGACTGATCGTTTCCATTCTAGGCAAATAACTAAAATATTTATATTAATAATATTTCTTAGTTCTTTGATTCTAGGTCAGCTGATTGCTGAAAATTTTAGATTAGACTTACGCAGTCTTTAAACGCATATTTTTGCGTTAAAGTTACGCAGTTCTTAAACAACTATGAAAAATGTTTATAAATCACATTTTCATGTTTAAACGCTGTTTAAAGTTAAACAAGCGCTAAAATGTGTTTATAAATAACACTGAAAGTGATTATTTGAATATATATATATATATAATAACATCAATAACATACATGTTGTGTGACTTGAAACAGTCTTTAACCAACAAACCGTTATTCATAGCGATTTCTCTGTCTTACGCAACGTTGTTTAAGATCTGCTTAACTAAAACGTCAAAATTTGTGTTTAAAGGTTATGCAAGTCCAACTTAATAGTTTCAGCAAACAGCGGACCAATAATGGAATGTTTAATAAATGATCTGTCAAAACAGTTTTTTTGCGGTTGCATTTTCTGTATATGTAAAAGCTTATTGTAATTTCGGTTACACTTGCTTAGTTCCACAATGGTTAGAAATCGTTTATGAATAACAATTTAAGCAAAGTTGCGTAAAGACTGCGTAGATGTTTAAGCAGTGCGTAACTAAGCGTTAAACGGTTGTTTAAGGAAATTTATTGAAAAAGATTGAAATAAGTTATATCTTTATGTTCTTTAAGGCCCCTATTAGGTACGACAACTCAACTTAAGTTGAGTGTGTAATTTGTAAATTTGTATTGTCTATTACACATTTGAGGTACATATGTGTCTATCGACTGACAAGTATGTATCTCAGAGATGTGTATGTATTTTTTGTGGTATTAGGTTTAACAATGCAACTATGTCTCGAGTGTAAAAACTGTCAAAAACTTACATCTGCTTTGAGCTAGTTGTATAGCGTCTTTAGAGGTGCCCAAGCCGTATGCACTTGGTGCACATTTGTTTTTGTAAAAGCACTTAGGCATATGCTGTGTATTCTAATATACACACACAGCACTCCGCACTAAGCAATACAAAATACACAAACAAATTTGTCTTTTTTGTTTTTCGATCTTTTTTGTTTTTGATCTTTTTTCGTTGCTTATACCGAAGTGCAAGCAACAACACTTTCGTATGCTTTGTTGGTACATTTTGGTGACAGTGATCTTCTACGTAGATTTTGTTGTTGTCTAACATAGTATGCTTTCGTTTACGAAAGGTTGCAGGATTTTATATGTATTAGTGTTTGCACTTCCATAAGAAAGTTTTGGGCACTCCTGCTCTATACTATTATTTCCTTGCTTTATTACTTGTGAACAAAATACATATACACAAAAATTGAAATTAATGCGAACAGCTGATTCATTTCAACGAAAGTGTCAAAATTTCGGTGTAATCATGCTCCAATAGAAACAGCAATTTTACACCACAGCTCAACTGAAAATGTATGTTATGCGTAATATGGCAAAAAAGTTCAGTTGAGGTGTCTTAACTCACGTCAACTTCAGTTGAGTTGTCGTACCTAATAGGGGCCTAAGCGATATCATGACACCTACATCTTTTTTGAAGGTGGCATCTCTGACAATTCTAACGAATAAACGAAGCGAACAACGAGTAAGCCAACGATTGAAGAGCAGCCATTGCACAGTGGAGTTTTAAGAGTACCTCGTGTACTTAAATATTGTTTGCATTCAAAATGCGAAATAAAAATATTTGCGCCAAGTGAAAAGTAGTAAAAACATTTCCAAAGTGAACATAAAACATTAAACTTCAGCTGCAAGTGTTTTTTATGCAGTTTGTGTGAAGTTTTTGACGATAATTTGCGGCGGCAGCTTCGCAGCAAAAAACGTAAATTTTTTCTTTCACCAGCAATAAAATAGCAATTTAAACGATACCGAGAAGTAGAGCTAGTTGTTTAAGCTTACGAAAGGGAATTGAAGAAGGGGGCGAGGAAGACCAAAATCAAGCACACGAAGAAAACCCAAAAGAAGCAACGAGTAAAAACGGAACGCCATTTATAAAACGCCGCCGAAGTTGATCGAAAGCAACGAGGAATAAAAGGTGCATTCGACGAGTGACGAGTAGACTTTGACAGCGCTTATGTTCGATATGTGTGTGAGTGCGCGAAAATAACGAAAAAATGAAACGCGAAAAGTTGCACGGCATCATTGACGGCCTACAAGCGAGTTGAAAGAAAATTTTTGACAGCATTTTATTGCTAAATAGATTTCGTTCAAAAAGATAAACAATTAAATAAAACAATTAACGCAACGAAAAGACATTGGATTTGATTGAAAATTGCAGAATGCCGAAGAAATTCGGACGTTGAGCTTAGATTGAAAATTGTAATTTTTTTTAATTGCTTTTGTTTATCACTTTTTTCTGGATCCATTTAATTTTTTTTTCGCTGCTCGCTGTGGTGGCTGTGGTCGGTCGCGGTCGTTTGTTGGTCGTCGGTCGGTTACGTTTCGGTTGCTCGTCGTTGGTTTGTTCGTTGGGTTTTATTGTTGGTGTTTTGGTGTGTGCGTTGCGCTTAAAAATTTTTTTGTCGTAATATTTTTTTTTTGGTACGCGCCACTCGTTGGAGTTGTTCGATACTCGCTAGTCAGAGAATTGGTTGTAACGCCGCCGCCTCCGTCGTTGTCGTCTATTTCTTCGTGCACGACGTGCGTTGTGTCTATGTGGTGTTTCTTTATGTGAGCTTGTGTAGTTATTGCGCGTGTGTGTGTGTGCAATTCTACGTATTGAAAAAGACGTGCAAAAGAAAAGATGTAAAAAGCAACGAGCGAGCAGCAGCAAAGTAGAAATAATTTTGGGTGAAAAATTGTGCAAAATAGAAGCGAACAAATATGAAAGATTGACTGCAAAAATAGACGAAAATTATTAAAATAGTTGTTAGAAATGTGTAAGCAACATAATAAATTTGAATCCTTAATAATTTTTTAGCTTGAAACACGTTAAAAGAAACGGATAGAGTAATAAAATAAAAGGCAGCAGCAGTAGCAGCAGCAGCAGCAGCAGCAGCGAGCAGGCACGGCAGGCAGAGCAGCTCCGGGCAGCGCAGTGCAGCACAGCGTTGAGCACGAAGGCAGGCAAAAGGGAAAATTTCTGTGCTAAGGCTTGAGTTTTTGGCTGTAAAGAACTGAAGAACAGCAGAACCAAACCGCATTGCATTGTAAATTGAATTGGAAAGTTTTTTTGGTTTCCACAAAATGTATCCTGCACCGGTGCGTCACCCTTCTGCTGGGGTAAGATCTGAACTAGATTAATGCCTTCCTTTATCTTGATTTATACTAAATATCACACTAATTATTATTACCTTTATCCACATCATAAAATCGTGTAGGGACCACCACCCCAAGGGCCGTTAAAATTCACCATCGTTGACACACTTGAACGTATAAAGGAAGAATTCAATTTTCTGCAGGCTCAGTATCACACGTAAGTCGTCCTCATTTATTATATAAAAATGTATAATATAGTTCATGATATTGTGTTCAATCTTTTATTTGAGATATTGAGATTGTTTACGATCTTATTATTTACATATCTAAAGTTAAGGTTATTATTTTATTTTTTTTTTAATCTTAATATTTGAATATTATTATTATTTTATTTATTTACTTACATTATTATTACTTACAACAATTATTTTACTTACACTTTTAAATAACAAAAGTATCCACTTGCTCTACGATACTTTTTTTTTTTGTTCTACATCTTAGTTGTTTGCATGCATATGTTTTATTATTTTTTATCTTATTTATCTAAGAAAAATAATATGCTTAAAAAAATTCTTTGTTTACTATTTTTAGTATTCTTGTTAACATTTTTTTAACATTGTACTTCAGAATTTTAAGCAAATCCTTGAGCTGTACCTGCCCCAATAATGAACATTTTGTTCTTTGAAAAAAAATAATCCGTTTTGAAATCTTTACATTACTAAATAGCAGAAGAACTAACAAAGCATATTAACAATTGTCAGTTGTTTTGCATTTATTATAAGCAACTCTTAATAGACAACAGTTATAAAATTTATGATTGACGAAAACATTTTTGTTAGGTGCCAGTTGACAGTGTTATCACCTCAACATATAACCTTGGAAAAATTAGCCTTATTTTAAATAGTTAAACATAAGTCACATGTTTTGCTAATATTTTGTAAAACTTTAGTTAAATTGAAAAAAAAATCATGCGCTTTTCAAATGAAAATGAAACAAAAACAAGAACAAGCAGGCATGTTCTGACATCAACTTCGGAAGTGGATCGGAATCGGAATTAATTTCTGATTTGAACATACGAAATTTTAAAATTATGAGTCAAGCGGAGATTGTGACTGAATCGAAATTAATATAAAGTCAAAATTGTGTTTGTTCGTTATCAAATGCTCTAATGCCAAAAAAAAAATGCTATTCTGTCAAGACATGTGCTACTAGAAACTAAAGAATTTCTTGATCCATTCACACCAAAGTTAATCTTTCTAAGTTTGGTAAGATTACTTTTAGAGTATAGTAGCGTAATTTGGGATTCATGCTATAACAACGCGGTGATTAGAATCGAAAACATTCAAAGAAGATGTATAAGGTTTGCTCTACGTCGTCTGTACTGGTGGGAAAGTATGCCTATCTACAAGGTGCGATGTCAGTTGCTAAGTGTTCAAAGTCTCGCTCAAAGGCGAGTAATGGCTAATATTATGTTTGTTAAAGATATAATTGATGGAAGAATAGACTCACTAGAATTATTAGCCCTTATCCCTTTCCATGTTCCGAGGCATTTCCTTAGAGATAATCACCTATTTTATATACCTCTGCATACAACAAACTACGGCATAAATGAACCAATAACCAGGTGCTATAGAAACGTATTCAAGAGACAGTTGGAGGACATCCTTTACTGTCCTTTTAACTTTTAAAAATGGTATTTTGTTTGGTTTTGAATTTATTTCTTAAAAAAAGAGCAAAGCTTTAATTATGTTAATTATTATTATTACGTTATGGGTTAAGTCTATGTAATCTGTAAGGGTGTCAACCCGGTAGATGGTACAAATAAATACAAAAATAAATAATTAAGCTCTAGATCCTTGGGATTTTCAAAGATTTGCAGGATTTTTAAAAACTACAACACAAGGTTGGTTTAGAAAATCTTTTTTTAAATAAAAAAACCATTCAATAAACTTTCAAGAAAAATTAATTTCGAAAATTTGCACCGATATCTTGCAATATCACGAATGATATCAAATATCAAAATCATATCAAAAAACAATTTTTTTTTTTTTTTTTTTTTTTTTTACATGAAAAAAGCGAATTTTACAAAGGGTCTTTAACGACAGTTGTATTTATATTCGAATTAAGTATTGATAGAAATCAAAGTGAATTTTTCAAAGGTTCTTATTTGAATACTGCAAATATTGAAAAATAATTACAAAAACTAAATTTAACTTTCTTTAATTTATGTTTTATTAAAAGTTTTTAAAATTGACTAAAAATTAATTTCTCCAAAACGGTTTAAAAACAACAAAAATAACGATTATAGGGCTATAAATAACATACAATTTTACAAAGGTAAAATATGAAAAAAATTGTTTTTATTGATTTCGTTGTCGAGTCATTAATGGATAATTTCCAATATTTTCAAATTTTAAAACAAGCTTCTGAGAGCCGCTTAACTTGTCAGGAAATAAAAATTTATTGTTCTTAAAACGCGACTATATCCCGAAATATGTAAATAAAATCTAAATGCAATTTCTAAAATGAAACGCTTAAAAAATTTTCACTCTTGAATTGTGGTTTATATTTTACATAAACGCAAAAAATACATAAAATAGTCAAAATAATTGTAAAAATCAAAACAATATAAATTTCAAAAGGTTCAACTCGTTAAGAATAACTTCTTTTAGTAACAACTGCTGTGGGTGGATCTTAAACATTGACGATGGCACTTTAGATTACTTCGTCAAATAATCATAGTTTGCTTGAAAAAATAAACTTCCTTCTGTCGCATAATTTAATGTAGCCACATGCCATGCCATCAATGGCAGGTAGACTAACTTTGTATTTCATAGAAATGCCTATTCAGAGCAACCTTTGCTGTGGTAGAGCATTAAACATCCAAGCGAACAAATTTTCTCTTGAAAACGGCAAAAGCTCAGCTATCAAGTTGTGTATTTTTTTTGTGGTATCTAAAAAATTAACTGTTTCAAATCACAAATGTTGATCCTATGAGAGAAATTAGTAATAAACTTCAGATAGCGAGTTAAGCTTCAGTGATGCTGAATGTAGCGTTCCTTACGTTAAGAACCGGTTCTGTATATGGATGAAATATAGGATAAGTTATATTTAGCCTTGGCATTGTTTTCTGTTCTGCCACAACAGGAAATGTCAGGAAATGCAAAAAAAAAAAAAAAAAACTACGCTAATTAACTGCTACTACTTTATAGTAATAGATGATATTTTTTTCCACCCCCTAAATATCAATAAATTACCGTTTTTAAGCAATTTTTTATCCTTAATATTATAGATTAAAATTGGAGTGCGAAAAGCTTGCGAATGAGAAGACCGAAATGCAGCGCCATTACGTTATGGTAAGTTTAAGCAATTTTACTTTTTCATATTAATTTAACTGGCGTTTTAAAAAATGTTTTCTTCTTTGCAGTATTATGAAATGTCTTATGGCCTTAATGTCGAAATGCACAAACAGGTAATTAAGCTTAATTTGCTTATCTTACAAAAATACATATTCATCTTAAATTTTATCAAAGTTAATTATTTCATTTCATTGATTCCAATTTCCTGTATCCTCAATATCAAATCTCAACTTTTCTCTTTTATTTACTTCTCTAGACGGAAATCGCAAAGCGCTTGAACACGCTTATTAATCAGCTCTTACCATTTTTACAAGCAGACCATCAACAGCAGGTTCTACAGGCTGTAGAGCGTGCGAAACAAGTTACAATGCAAGAGTTAAATCTAATTATTGGGGTAAGTTGACGAAGCCTTTGTGTTGGACTACTCCACAAAGGCTAGTAAAATAAATTTACTACATTAACGTTTGTAAATTTATGGCAAAAACTAATGATACATGAATACAGACAAGCTTTATAAGTATAATAAAAAAATTTTCTAATTTTTTTTTAATAAATATTTTAAAGTATTGCTTCTTTTAACATCAATTTTTTGAGTTATTTTCATTTTAAGATACATTCATAAAAATCTATCTTGAATTTATAAAGAAATTGCTGTTTCCAAATTTTGTTCTGTAAAAAAATATGAAATATAAAATTTAGATGTGTCTTTCCTAAGTCTAAATAGTGAACGCTGATTTTTAAACTTTCTTAAGAATCCTTATATTCAGTGCTTCAGAATTTTGTGGTTTTTTTTTTAGGAGTAATGAATAAAAATGCATTATTTTTCCACAGAAAAAAGTTGTGAAAATATGAATTCCAAATATATACCGGAAATATATATAAAATCGATTTCTAATAACTAAAAATTGATTAACTTTAAATTCCTTGTTATTACCTGTTATCCTTATAATACCTGTTTAGTATGAAAAATTAAAATAAATCTCGTTTTTAAGATTTGTAGATAGTTTGGTGTGGACAGTGATTTAAGTGATTTGGTTGTTTTTCTTTTAATTTAATTAAAATAAAATATTCCAGTAATGTTTAAAGAAAAAGGGCCAGCTTTATAATTGAACAGACGCAACTTAAAAAAAAATAATATTTATAAAAACAAGGATATTCTTACCAATTCATTGTCTTCAAAATCCTTCGGTTACAGATAATCTCATAGGTTCCCAAATTGGTTTGATTGCAGATATATTTTTTTTATAACAGCAGATTTTCATTGATTGAGTTCATTTTTCAAGTGGAAATACGTTTGCATACTTAATAAGCAATTCTACTTTATTGGCCTCAGAATTAAAAGTTAACAACATTTATGAATTAGTTATTTGTGGCAACTTCTTATTAAACTTTTTTATTTCTCAGAATTTAAAATGAACAACCATTATATAAATAGTTATATGTATGTGACAGCTTCTGTTTACTCAACTTTTTTGTTTGTTTCAACGTTTTTGAAATTTTGTATTTTGAATTGTATTTGAAACTATTTTACCGGTCTTAAATCTCAGTCTTAATCCCTAAGCGATTTTATTACAGATTTAATAAAATTTTATTTTAAAATATATACCGTTATTTCCTGAATGAGGCCGCTTTTGTTCGTACATTTTCTCGGACAGTAATGTTTGCCATTATGTTAAACTTCTTACAATATTAATATTGATTATATTTCATATTTTTTAAAAATATCTTTAACACATTTAAAATTACGTTATTCATCGATTCATTCATTCATTCATATTTATAACAATAACTACAACCATAACGGTTATTAATGCTAGACGAATATTTAACGATATGTTTTTTATGTTGCCTCAACAGCACCAGCAACAAGGAATCCAACAACTTCTTGTAAGTTCAATAAACAAACTTAAAATATTAAAAGAAAAAAAAAAATAAATTAAAAGAAAATAAATTTACAAATGCATACCACAGTTTTTTCTCTGGTTCGCTCTTTTTTTCGTTCACTTTGTTCTGCTAACATTCGATTTGTTGTTTACAAGGTGGTCTTGAAAAAAAAAAAATTTAAAACGCTTTGTTTGTTGTGCTGTTTTTTACAATTAACATTTTCCATACTTACAATAATCACAATATTTATACTTCGTTAAAATGCAAGCAGCAGCAGATTGTTAAAATGCTTCAAAATGTTATGATGTAAGCTTACTACTTTAAACACTATAAGAAATGGGTTTACAAACATTTAGTTTTTTGCAACTTTTGATAACGCTACAACCTTCTATATAGTTGCCAACATATTTTCATTGATTGAATTGGTTATTAATTTTAAATTTTCTGGGCGTGACAAACACAAAACCTGATGAACAAAAACTAATTTTTTACAAAATTTCTTACTACTTGACTGAGACCTTTAGCCAGAGCTTTTCAGCTGCGACTTGACACAGTTGAGCAACGGCTGAACAAGTGCTTAAATAAAATGAGCTATAAAAATAATTGTGAACATTTCCAAGTTGTCAATTTTAACTCGAAATAATTTTGGAAAACTTAAAAAAAAAATGTTATTTATGGAAAATTGATAATTGTTGGCAACATTAAGAATGTTCTGTAAATTGTGGCACGTTTCAAAATTTGCATTACTTGCAATAATTTCATCTTTCATCAACTTAAACCAATAACATACATACATATTCTTACATAATAAATTCATGTTAAATTCTTATACTATGTTTTAATTCTGCTTCACTTTTATGTTTTTATTTGTACAGAACAATTAAAATTTATTTCATTAAAAATGTGTTTCTGTCCTTTGGGTTTCGTTTTTTTTTTTTGTCACTTTCTGTCACACAATTTTATAATTATTTTGCTTCTAATAATCTGCCATCAAATCAATTAAAAAAAATGTTATTCCAATAGTTTAAAAAAATTCACATATTTATTCCCATTATTCGGTATATTTTTAAAATATTTCTTCTTGAGTCTTGCTTAGCGTGTCAATGTTTGTGTTATAAAATGATTGGTATAATAACTTGTCCTTGTTTGCACCACAGCTTCCAGCATAAGTACATCGTTTGGCTCCCTGTTAATAGTTTTTTGTTACTAGAGTTTAAGGATATTGTATATAGAAATAATATGTTTAAAGAAGAACACTATAATGCCCCCACTCTCACTCACTGGCGGTGTTTCCCAAATGCTTGGATCGTCTTTATTACTACAAGGACACACTTCTAGATTATAAGGACGGACACTTGATAGTCTGAACACATTGGAAACGACATCAAGTTAAGAACACGTCGTTTATTCAGGAATGTAGTCATATTATCGTCGTCTTGATTATTTTGAACGCGTCAGCGATGAGAGAAAATGCCATCAAAGTGTAAACAAAGTCTTAGAAAATGAGGCAATTTCATACTTGTCGCCCTTCAAATTAGAGTTAGATCTATACATACTACATAAAAATTGTTGAAATGAAGCATTGTCGTTGCTTCATTATATCATAAAATTCTTTACCATAAGTAATGTACAGAGACCGTACCAAGGTACCATTTTATAATAAAAAGCAAAAAATAATACAGTAAAATCTCACAAATTCGAACTCTCCAGAAATTAAAACCTGCAATTTCAATATTGAACGCTCTGAAATTAGAATCTGGTTCTAGTTTCTGGACGTTTCTTTATTTATTAAATTCATAAGTGATCTTTGCTCATTGATATAAATATAAATAGGGGAATTATATGAGTGTAATGTTAAAAGGAAACAAAATAATAAATAAAAATGATTCTGTGTTAACATACATTTTTTTAACCAGTTTCATTCTTTTCTTTTAAATTTCTGTGAAAAAAAAGTCCAGAAATTAGAACATTTCAGAAATTGGAACCACCCGTGGAACAAAGTGGTTCTAATTTGTGAGAGTCTACTGTAATTTTCTTTTCATATCTTATTATCTTTTCAAATAATCATTATTTTGCTTTTATTTTTTAAGGCAAAAATAAAAAGCAAAATTTGTCCGATATTTTTTGAGCACTAAATAACTGGTAAATTTTTATTTTTATTTTTTAAGGAAAAAAAAAATGAGGATTTAAGTTGCCGGTTGAACCAAAATTAAAAAATAAAAATATATTGCTTGACAGTTCATCATCAGATGTAGAAGACTGTACAATCGATACCAATACTCGAAAGTCAAAATATCAAAAAAGCAATAGGAAATCCTGTTCTACAATGTGAGAGTATTCTAATGGTTCCTTCAAACCGTCGGTACAACAATTTTCTCACAATGCTTTTTTGGTTTAAAAATCTAAAAAATAATTATTTACAGTCTCTGGTTTAAAAATCTAAAAAATAATTATTTACAGTCTCTGAAAATGTATGTAAAACAAATTTGACAGATGTTATGTTGCTGTCTTCGCAACACAGGAGTACGGCAGGACTGTGTGACGTCGACACTCTTATTAAAATTTATCCTAGATATATCTATATACTGAATGCGATAAATGATGACTCAGGAGTGGGTTGAGTTTTAATCGTTGCTAGATGATCTGGACATGCAAATAATATCTGAGTCTTTTTTCTTTTTAGACAGTTGCACAACGGCAGATAGTAACATTATTTAATAAATAAAAAATTAAGATTTTTCTGACCTGTAGTAATATCAAACCAAAGTTGCCTCTGGTTATATCCGTCGAGATAGAGATAATACAGGGGGGATCGCCCTGTGTATACAAAGTATACCTGACAAATCGAGATTGTTCTTTAATGAGGAAAGTAGTAATTAGGTTAAACCCAATGCTTTTATTGTAGATGGTTTTGAAAAATGGACGGTGACAGATGATATCTGTATCAAGTTACAAGATTCCATGAACAAGTGCTTTGTTAAAACATTTAAATTTAAAACCGCATTTTTTGGTCATATGTTATTAAACATGATGAACTGTTTGCGATTTTCAACTGCAACGCAATAGAAAGATTAAATGCATAGAAACATCTACAACCCGAAAGCGTTAAGAAGTGAGTGAACCACTAAATGTCAATTCGAGACCAGGTTCGAACCGCAGCTGGTACAAAAAATTTCAATTGAAATAAATTTTTCTGATCAGCCGTCATATCTCTGCAGACAATGGCTAGTAGGTCGAGTTCTCGGTGGCCAAAACATTTAATTACACGCACAACACAATCTGATCAAAAGAAGTTCGGTCAAAACCTTTTTTCAATGGCTTTTTCTCAAGAGAGTGTAGAGCGAGAAGAGAAGGCTCAAGAAAATCCTTAAAAAAATATATTGAAAAGTTGGTTTGTGGGTGACATTGGAACGAACATCTTTGGTATTCTTCTCATGTTTTTTTTTATTTGACAGGTTGTGTTTTTTGAAAATTTGAGACTCTATAGTTAACCTAGCGATTAAATGACGAACGCTGTTTCACTAACTCTCTAAAATCTTCACAATTTTATGTAATCAAATCAAAAGTTGAATTGTCACAACTAAGGTTTAGATCTACCAGCCGAAAATGTCGATAGCTAAATTTTCAAGCCCTTAGTACTAACTAAGTAGCTTTCTTTACTTTAAAAAAAGAAAATAAATAGGCCGAGAAACCCGTTCATCTAAACAGCAAGCACAGCTTTGTCAATATGAATCTTATTTACCTTTGCTTATTTTTTTTTTTGTTTTTTTAGTATGTTATGTTGAAAGTTTGATAGCAAGCTTAAGCGCTACATTTGCCGAATATATATTGTAAATAATGCCATAAATGTTTTATTTTACATACATACATCGTTATTTTACCTAAAATGGGCTTTTATTGCTTATTAAAGATTCAAAACGACAAAAATATAAAATTGATTGGGATATTTCTTCTATTTGCAGCAACAAATACATGCACAACAGGTTCCAGGGGGACCACCACAACCAATGGGCGCGCTTGGTCCTTTGGGCGGTCCGTTTGGTGCATTGGGTGCCTCGATGGGCCTACCGCATGGGCCACAGGGACTACTTAAAGCACCGCCCGAACACCATCGTCCCGATATAAAACCAACTGGACTTGAAGGACCTGCAGGTGCAGAAGAAAGATTGGTAAGTTTGAATTGCTGTTTTTGCAAGCTTACTGTACTCTAGCTGTTTTCTATATTTTTTATTTCTTTAGCGTAACTCAGTGTCACCAGCTGAACGTGAAAAATACCGTACACGCTCGCCACTAGACATCGAGAATGATTCAAAGCGCCGAAAAGATGAAAAACTACAAGTGAGTTAATATTTTTGCAGTTGTTATTAAACATAGTAAAATTTTCAATGCAAAACAATTATTAAAGTAACCTCAACTCACCATTTCTCCTAGGGTTTAGTTCTCCCAAAATGTAGTTAATTCGTATTAGCTTAAGTATTTATTTGAACTCTTTTCTTTTATTTTTTGCAATGCTTAACCTTACTACCTCAAACTAGCTCTCCCAATGTCTGTCTTTGTCCTGCTCTCTTTCCATCTTGCTCACATTATGCTTTAAGTCGCTTTGGTTTGGAAAATAGTTGGCTGATAAATATTCTTTTTTATTTTTTTTCAAAATTTTTACAGGAGGATGAAGGAGATAAAAGCGATCAAGATTTAGTCGTAGATGTTGCAAATGAAATGGTGAGTTGAGTTTGTAATAAATCGTTTAGAATTCGCAGTCTGGTGAAAAGATGTTCAATTTGATGTTAATTACAAAAAAAAAAAAAATTACTATAAAAATGTTGAATTTGTTGCTCACTTAATAAATTGTGGTTAATTGCATGCATAACAATTTTAATTAGGAATCCCACTCGCCACGCCCTAACGGCGAACACATGTCAATGGAAGCACGCGATCGCGAGAGTTTAAATGGTGAGCGCCTCGATAAGCCAGGCGGCAGTGGTGTTAAGCCACCCAACGATAGGCCACCATCACGTTCGGGCTCAAGTTCTTCGCGCTCAACTCCCAGCCTTAAAACAAAAGATGTAAGTTTGTTGATTACTTCCTATTTACGGATTATTGTCACATTTCTGTTTGTTTTACACAATTAGATGGATAAGCCTGGTACTCCCGGCGCTAAGGCACGCACTCCAACACCGAATGCCACACCATCTCAAGGCGTTAATCCGAAACAAATGATGCCACAAGGTGGCCCACCGCCAGCTGGTTATCCAGCCTCACCGTATCAGCGGCCAGCTGATCCATATCAGAGGCCACCATCTGATCCGGCATATGGTCGTCCGCCACCATTGCCGTACGACCCACACGCACATGTACGAACAAATGGCATTCCACATCCCTCGGGTCTGTCTGGTGGAAAGCCGTAAGTTTTCTCATAATTAATCTTGAGTAAATATTTTTGAAATAGTAAATTAATTAACCATTGTTTGCAGTGCTTACTCGTTCCACATGAACGGTGAAGGTAGTCTACAGCCAGTGCCCTTTCCGCCCGATGCACTCGTTGGCGTCGGCATACCACGACATGCACGTCAAATCAACACATTGTCACACGGCGAAGTCGTTTGCGCCGTTACCATTTCGAATCCCACAAAATACGTTTACACCGGTGGCAAGGGTTGCGTGAAGGTTTGGGACATTTCACAGCCAGGCAATAAGAATCCGGTTAGCCAGTTGGATTGTCTGCAACGTGACAATTATATACGTTCAGTGAAACTGCTGCCGGACGGACGTACTCTAATTGTGGGTGGTGAAGCGTCTAATCTCTCTATTTGGGATTTGGCCAGTCCAACACCACGTATCAAAGCAGAACTCACATCGGCGGCGCCGGCCTGCTATGCGCTAGCCATCAGTCCCGATTCGAAGGTGTGCTTTTCATGCTGCAGCGATGGCAACATAGCCGTTTGGGACCTGCACAACGAAATATTGGTGCGTCAATTCCAGGGACACACCGATGGTGCATCATGCATCGACATTAGTCCTGACGGATCACGCCTTTGGACCGGCGGTCTCGACAACACAGTGCGCTCTTGGGACTTGCGAGAGGGCCGTCAATTGCAACAGCACGATTTCAGTTCTCAAATATTCTCGCTTGGCTATTGCCCGACAGGTGAATATTTATTTAAATTAAAAAAGAAATCTGATATACTCAAGTTTGTTTTGATTTATCTGTTACAGGCGATTGGCTTGCTGTTGGTATGGAAAACTCACACGTGGAAGTTTTGCATGCATCCAAACCAGACAAATACCAGCTCCACCTGCATGAGAGCTGTGTGCTATCCTTAAGGTTCGCCACATGCGGCAAGTGGTTTGTTTCAACTGGCAAAGATAACTTGCTTAACGCATGGCGAACACCATATGGCGCAAGCATATTCCAGGTAAGTTTTAGGAAAAATAATGAAAATTGTTTTTAATTTACACTGTGCAAAAGTGTCGTTCATAATAGCATAGATTTTTGCAATATACGTCCAGCTTGAAAGCTCCATTGATGATTTTTTACTTTGTTTGTTTTAGTCGAAAGAAACATCATCAGTACTTAGCTGCGACATATCAACCGACGACAAATACATCGTGACGGGTTCCGGCGATAAGAAAGCAACCGTTTATGAAGTTATATATTAATATTAAATTTGATTACAATAGAATTAAAACAAAAAACAACACAGAAAACTAAACATAACAAAAAAACTGATGCATTAAAGAGGAAAAACGCAAATGATGTTGGATGTTGAAAGTGAAGAAATAATTATAAATATATATAAATTATAAGTAATAAGTAAGATTAAGTTAAATAAAATGAAAAAAAAACAAGAGGAAACACACAAAAAATTAATTTGATAGTTTACAGCAAGAAAATAAAAAAAAGCAAATGATTTAGACGAAAAATTAAAACAAAAACTATTTTAGAGTTTAATTAAGTAACAACAGTAACAAGAAAATTATAATAATAAAATAAAACAATGATAAAATCTTCAGTTCAGGGATTTTTTATAACTTATTTAACAGTTTTTCGAAACTTGCTTGTTTATTTTATTACTCTTTATATTTTTCCTTAATTTCATTTCTAATATGTTTGGATCCTTTGATTAATGTTTGTCTGTTTTTTCCTGTAACTTAAAAAAATCAACTTAAATTTAAATTAAAATCTTATACATATAAATACATTTTATGCAAATAAATACAAATTAAGAAGAGCAAATTTAATAATTAATTAAAAAACACACACACAACGTATATATATATATTAATAAAAAGCCCACAAATAAGAAAAATAAAAAAAAAAAACAATAGTTTTAGCAGATTATTATATTAAATGCAAAGTTCGTCGTAGTAAAAAGAAAACTTTGTTATCATGAATATAAGTAAATAATAATTTTTGCAACATTTTTTGCTTAAGATAAAAAAAAAGTATAAAGAAAAAACCCAGCATAATCTTAAATACAATGAGTAATTGAAACAAAAAACAAAAAAGGAAAAAAAAAGAAGGAAATATATATATATATATAATAACTGTGTACTTTTTATTAATAATTAAATTTTAATTTACTTTCGCAAACGTATTTTGTATTTTGCCAACTTTGACGTAAGGCGGCGCATGCCAGAAGAATGATGAGACTTCCTTACCGAGAACGTGAAGTAACGCGCATGCGTGTCGGTTTAATCTTGCGCAAACTAAACGAAATACGTAATTTAAAATTAATTAATGTGGTTATCTATGTATATAATTATATTATAAATTAAAAAATAAAAATATGTGTAATCAAAGTACTATAAAACACAATGCATTTTTCTTGTATTGAAGTAAGTTTTTATTTTATTTGGATATCAATTGAAGACAATCGATTTTTGAGTGCTTATAAATAAGCCTGAAATTTTAAACAAAATTGACCTAGATTTCTTATAACTTTTGATCTATATTAGGTTGTTTAGAAGAGAATGCGTTTCCCCTTGATGGACGTTGAAATTGGTCTTACGAAGCTAGACAACTTAATGGTGTTGTGAGAGATCGTACTGTATCGATTCGAATTGTTAAAATGTGGGTTAGGCAAGAACTGTCCGAATTAACAAACTCGTAGGAGGATAAATAACGTTACTGAAATACAAGCATTTCACAAGCATTTCACAAGCATTTCACAAGCATTTAAAGCAAAATCGACCAAAAAATCTATCTCGGACGAGAGCAGTTATATGTTTAGTACTATATTTATTTCCATTGTTTCTTACAACTTAATGTTTATTTCAATGTTTAAAATAAATTTTTAAAAGTGAAGTAAGCTTTTTATAAAAAATATTAAATTTTCTGGAGAATTGGGAATGAAGAGCACATTTATTTGTCGGAGCAAGATATGTAAAAAGTCTTTCATATTATTTTAAAATTATTAGATCAGAAAAGCCAAAACAAATTTAAATTGGCCCAATTATTAAAATAACTAAAAAACTCTTGTTTCTCAAAAATATCACTATCAACATCGACAAAGCGCATTAAGATCGAGCGACTACTCTGGATTGGTCATGCTGAGATTGGAAAATGAGGCTCCAGTGAAAAAATAGTGCCCGCATTTTCGTTGGAAGAATCAAGTGTTGGACAATCTAACGATGTTTGGTGTTTCCTACTAGCGCCAACTAGGGCAAAATAGAAGTGGGTGGCCGACCAAAATCGATCCACGGTTGTAAGCGCCATATAAGCAAGTAAACTCGTAGGCCGATTCTAAGTCTGGAATCGAAAGGGAGATTCCAAACATTTAAAAACTTGATTTTTAATATTTTACCGTAAACGTGCAAATTCAGAGGCTTAATAGCTATGTAAACCCCTAGACATTTCGGAATTAATTGGCTTATGCACCAGGGTTATAGTTCTAATATTGCTCCATCGCATAAACATCGTGATTTCCAATCAAGAAATTTTGACACGTGTACAACTTTTTCCAATATAAATAAAGGGTTCTATAAGAGACTCATAATGAAAGTGGCCTCAAAAATGGATATCTTAGAAAATGGAGTTATATGACAAAATGAAAAAAAAAGCGGCCGGATTAAAAAGCGGATCTGAAGCGTGGCTAGAGACAAAAGCTTAAGTATTAACCCTTAAATGCGCAAGGCCCCCGATTTTTACGGAAAAAACATATTTTATGTAAAATTGAGTGAAAATAAAAACTGCGTTTTTAGTTTTGAAATTTTTTTTTTTAAAAAAAGTGGTTGTATCTATAAAGATACAATGTGAATTTACCCACATTTAAAATTCCTATTAAAATATATCAAAATAAAAGAAATGTGTTATGAAATTTTTATTAATTCATTTATTTTAAAAAGTTAAAATTATCATAAGCTGCAGGGAGTGCACACTGTATCTTTAAAGATACAACCAACTAAAGTGACCCAGTGAGGTGCCAAATGATCGACATTTTTTCGAACCACGTAAAATCACTAAAGGACATGTTTTGAAAGCAATCAGTATTTTTTCCTAATCAAAATTATTTATCTGTTCCTAGAAGTTAAACTGTTAAAAATAGTGTTTATTTAATTAAAAAAATTTTTTTTTTGACTTTGTACATAATTTTTTTGAAAAGTATGACAAATAGAAGTAAAAACTATTTTTTTATTTAAGACATAATATTCTAAATAATATTGAATCGATTTGAAAAAAATCAAACCAAAAATATAGCCGTAGGAATTTTCTGAATGGTTGTATCTTTAAAGATACACGGTGCATTTAAGGGTTAAAATTGAAAATGACAGTATTTATGACCAGAAATAATCATAATTAAAGATGTAATTAGAATTAGACGAGTTTTTTTCCACTTTCACTTTATTAACCAAATCGGGCGGCGACATATATTCCGGCCATTATTAAATAAAACATTAAACATGGAGCAAAAGCGGCAAGTCATTACCAAGCAACCAATAACTGGAGTGGAATGTGAGTATTTAGACTACAATAACAATTACGATTAGCGGCAATTAAAAAATTCGTCTACGCATTCTCTTTATAATGTAAGTGACGTATTTAAAAAACATCGGTTTGATATACGCTGCGTTGCTTTGGCACAGGCGGTGCGCCTTGTTGCTTCCGAAACTGTCTTTGTATGTCCAGCAGCAGTTCTGCCTTACTACCAGAAATTTGTTGAAACTTATCAATAGCAATGGGCAGCAATTCCTCGAGTAGATAGCGTTTGTTTTTCATAACAAAATTAAGCTGTGAAAAAGAGATGCATTTGAAAATAAATTAAGAAAACTTTATGACCAATAATCCACATACATCCACGCTTAGTCCAGCTGGTGGTTTAATCGAATGTTGCGCTAGCAATAAATCACGCAGCAACAATTCCAGACTTTGCACCAACACTTCGCTCTTGGCTAGATATCCACAGTACTGCGTTAGCTGTAGATAGTGACGCGTAAAGTTAACGCACGACTGGGTTAAGTTTATCCAAGTATCACCAGTACTTTGAGCGCGCATATCAATGCCTAAAGCATCCAATTCGAATAAGAGCCGTTTCAGATTTGATTTTGTTTGCAAGTTAAACGGTTGCCAAGTGTCTTCAGTGCGTCCTACAGTCTCAATTAGACGCAGCCGTGACTCTTCAATGAGTTGTGCAAGAGTGCCGCGCAGTAAGCCCTCCAGATGGTAGGAGAGATCTAAGCCAATTTCTGTCAGCTAATTCGAATGAAGAGAATACGTTTCAAAATATAGAAATTTTTGAGTTTTCATTAAAAAGGATGTTCATACCTTGGCACATGGTTTGCGTATGCCTTCTATATATTTAGCAACGGTTTCCAGCTGTGTGCCTTTTGTTAAATAATGCTTGATCAATTGACCAGCAAAATATTGCAGCTCAGCATTGCACCAGACAACGAGCGCTGTAGGTGGCTCAATTTAATAAACATAAAATAACTCAACATTCAAAAGAAACAAACTTACCGCTAACACAAGCTGGCTGTTGCTCAAAGGCATTGAGAAATTCACAGGCTACTTGTGCCAAATCGCAAAAGAATAACTCTGAAATCTCTGTATTATTTTTTCGCGCCTCACGTTGTGATGTGCGCAAAGCCACTGTGCAGACTTTAAGCAACGTCTCGCAAGCTTGGCGTGCGCGACCCATATCGGCTAACAATTTTAGTGGACGTCGTGAAGTGCGTAGCGCTACTTGCAGATTGCGACAGTGACAGTTTGAGAGCTCCAGCAGCAATACATTGGTTAAGCTTGTTTCAAGCAATTTGATTTTTGCTGAGATTTCCAGAGAGTTATGCGGAGCGTTCTTATTGGCCATAGACGTTGCGAGATAATCTTGGGTACGCTTTAGTAAAGTGTGCGCATCTTCAAAGTGACGCTGTGCAATGAGTGTCTGGATTTCCTCACTGGCTGTGCTCAACCAGTCGGGTCCATTGTTGACGGAGAGGCTTTTTGGTTCGCTTGGACTTAAATCAATGGAGGATTGCAGAGATTTATTATCGGATTGCGGTGAATCGAGGTTAAGCGATGTGTGCTTGGATGATTTGTTGCTGTTAGGTGGTTGTGGCGCTTGACCTTTTTTGGGTTTCTTTTGCTGTTGATCAAAGCGGAAAGCAACCTCAAGCTTCTCTATCCATTCAGTCTAAATTCGATTGCAACAATTAATAAAAGGAAATAAAGTATAATTGGCCGACTTACCTTGCCAGCGGCGGTAATACTTTGAAATATCTTGGAACCATCTGGCGTTATAATATTTATAGCATTTTTAACGCCATCCAAATCTTTGATATTAATCACAGCTATTTTGCGCGGATCATATTCGACCAAAAATTCCAAGCGTCTGAAATTAGAAGAAACACTCAGCATAAGAACATTTTTACGCTTCACCCTCTACTGTAAAACGCCTACTTGTCGTGCTTGACTTTGCATACTATGAGCACATCGTTGAAGAGGAAAAAGAATACGCGTTGTATGGGTCGATAGTCATTGGCATCTAACTCAATGAGCGCGCCCTCATTTAGAAAAGTTTTACCCTCCAGATTTCCCTGAAAACCTTGCACCATTTCTTTAACCGCGCGCGTAGCATGATTGTTTTCAGCATCCTGTTGTAGTTGTCCGCCAGTACCAGTATCCTCAGCACCAGGCTGCTTTTTATTGCCTGCATTAGAGTTGGCCTTGTCATCGGTCAGAGACGACAAAATATTGCGCTGTTCAATTAATATATGTGACAGCTGATACATCTCCGATTCAAGATCTGAACAGTGCAAAAAGAATAAAACACGATAGACAAAATAACATAAAATAAAATAATTTATATTGGAAGGAATTTTTTACAAAACACTGACGTGAAATTTCTTTGGCCGTCTCGATGAATTGCATGTAATTTGCATAGACATGCTTCTTCAGTGTAGCGGAGGTTTGATCACTATAGGCCTGAATTTCTTTTTTGCGCTGCTGCAAATCTAGACCACCAACACATTCCTTGACCAGTTGCTTGGTATCTTGAGAATTTTCATATTAGATTGTTTTAATATTTCATAGTGATGAAGACTAAATCTTACGTTTATCTACACTAAAATCGGGTTTATCGAAGTCCTTCATTAGATCACTCATGTTCACGCACTGTCAATTCTAGAAGTTTGATAAATGTGTTAAAATATATATTTAAAGTTTTTAAAAGAATAACTTCTGTATTTTGCAAATTATGGGCAGTAACAAATTTTTGGCTTCAACTTTTAAAGACAACCACGAACAGCTGATTGAATGTAACAGGGTTGTTTACAAAAAGTATTTTCATAGTACTTAGTAGTAGATTTTTCTAAATCTACTTCTTTGAATTAAGTTTCATTAACATTTATAAATTTTTGAGAGTTTGCAATATGTAGCACTTTTCTACGTTTATTTTAACAAAAATAAAGCTTTTTTCTTTAATCATTACTAGAGTTTTTCTATGTTGTTCGATTTCACGCATAGAAATTTTACATATTAAATGAGTAAAGTAACTGGAAACGTCCAGTCTAGGACCATGCGTTCCTCTTAAACGGCTCTTATTTGCCAATGCAAAAGTCGCGAAAAACCACATCTAGAATATCATCTGTGCTCACATGGCCCGTAATGCGCTCAATACACTTAACAGCTTTGCGTAGTTTCTGAGCTGCAATCGCCATATCGGGATAAACATCAGGTGCATAGTCATTCAGATATATGTTAATGTAATCGATACAACGTTGCAATTGCTGGCGGTAACGTACATGAGTAATACGTGGACTTTCCGGTGATGGCTCTCCGCAGCTGAAATATAAATTAAAGAAGCATTCATTGATGGGTGAAAAGGGCAGTAACTTACATTTCAATGATTAATTTTTGAAAGTTATTCAAAAATGTATCTAGTTCCTGTTCTACTTTACAGGATATGAGCAGTACTTCCTTCAGTTTTGTCAATTGCGCTAATTGCTCAGATGTTAATAGATCGATTTTGTTGAGTATTAACTGCAGCTTTTTTTGTTGCAACGCTTCCGCTGTTATGCCCAGTTCCGTTGTATATTGGTTCTGATAGTCAATTAATTGTTCATTTGTTGCTATTTTCCGCCTCACTAATTCATTTGCATCCATGATAAGCAATACCAAATCGGCAGTATTTATGCACTGCTTGGCTCTGTCGATGCCCTCTTGTTCAATCACATCGTTTGTTTGTAGTCGCAGGCCGGCTGTATCAGAGAATACTACAGGATATCCGCCAAAGTTATGCGTCGATTCGATTACATCTCGAGTGGTGCCTGCCATAGGCGTCACAATAGATATCTGACGTTTACACATCATGTTCAAAAAACTACTCTTGCCTACATTAGGAGCACCAATGATGACCGTACGCACGCCATCGCGCAACATTTCGCCTTGTCGTTGGTCGTTCAAATGTACACGTATCTCTGCTGCAATGCGCTGCAATTCTTGCGCCATGCTGTGCACAATATCATCTTCGATGTTTTCATCTTCCGCGAAATCAATATAGGCTTCTAAATGCGCCGCACAGCGGATTAGACGACGTCGCCAATCATCGTAGAGTCGTGATAGCGATCCGGTGCTTTGAAGCACAGCCTGAAGAGTGCGTTAGTTAGTTTATAACTTAGAATATTTCATCCATTTAGGGTATTCATGTTTCTACTTGCTTGCGCTGAGCTTCCGTTTCGGCATGTATTAAATCGGCTAGTCCATCAACTTCAGTCAAATCGAGTTTACCGCCAAAGAATGCACGTTTTGTAAATTCACCTGGTGTGGCAGCACGCAAACCTGGCAGTTTGCTTAGTGCATCTAATAAGGCAGCAATAACTGCTAGCGATCCGTGCACCTGAAACTCACAGCAGTCTTCGCCGGTGAAGGAAGCGGGCCCAGGAAACCATAGTACTAGTCCTCGGTCGATAATTTCCTTGCTTTGCGGATGATAGAGCGATTTGAGAGTGGCATTTCGTGGCTTTGGTTCATATTTTCCGCCAACAATAGACTGAAGAGCTTGCTTGGTTTGTGGACCGGACAAGCGTATCACAGAGACCCCACATTTGCCATAACCTAGTGAAATTTGATTTTCAAAGTTAAAGAAAAATATTAAGTAGAGAAGAGAATTAAAAAAACAAACCAACCTGAGCTTAGGCTGTAGATGGTGCTGCAACTCATGGATCTTTGGAGAGTCTGCTTAAATTTTAATATTTTCACTAAATTTAAAGCGAAGTTCATACTTTTTCTTAAGAAATTAATACGTATAAAGCAGTTTATGTCTATATTTTTCAAGCAAAACCAAGTATATTTTTGTTTACAATTTGTTTACAAATTGTCAAAATCAGCCGGTTTCCAAACCGTGTTACATACAGTAGCGTCGATAAAAATATGATTCTAGTGCTGTAAAATAAAAGCCGATGTAGGGCTGTGTGCTAAACGTAAAAATAAGAGCTTAAAATAACTTAAGATGCGGTGAACATTTTTAATTAATTTAACCTTAATAAATTTGTATACTATGTAACACAAATTTGTTTTCAATTATTTAGTCGTTTTTTTTTATAAATTTTTTAAATGTGTCGGTTCTCTTGATCAAAAAAAATTGATGCTGCTTGAGTTTAAATATGGGACATATACTATACCTTCATTATTTAAAACAGTCTTAGATTTACACCGAGTCCAAATTTAAATTAAGAAAGGCAATATAACTAAATGTATAAATGGATAGACGCTAGTAAAGAACACGTAGGAAGAAATATTGCTCAACTTTCAGAAGATTTGACGTAGTTGATTAATCTTGACTAATGTGTGACTCGTGTTGGAATAATTTTAAGCTGTTCTTATCCATTTTGTAGTATCCTGCTACTTTTAAAGTGCAAAAAATTTGCGAAAGAGGACGCTACTATAGACTCAAAAACTACTGGGCCGATTGAGCTCAAATTTGGGAAGTAAATATGTTTGGAGTACGAGATGGCTTAAAAATAATAACACTGAAGACATCGTAACATTTTCCAGTACTTATGTAGATAAGGTGCAGCAAAGTGTACCGGGAAAAAGCAAAATGGTTTGACTAGTCGTTTTGACAAGTCTTTCGGCACCTTTCTGTTCTTGTGTTTAAAGCGTTAGCTGTCAAATGACATTTTCAAAAAAATTGACTTACTTATACATATCCTTATTTTTTTCTAATTTTTATCCCAACAGATAAAAGTAGGACGGCAGACTTTCAGACTTCCTATTGGTCGATAGTTTCAAACTATTTAAAATTTCCTTTCAATCCATAAAAAAACCGATGTACAGCTTGAACTTAACTCTTTTTTCTTTTATTATATATTAATTTAAGTTTTGTAAAATACATTTTTAAAAATTATTTTTTTCTTGTTTTGTGCAATATAATATAAGACAACAAAAATTACTTTTTTTTTTTTAAGTTTTTCTGTTTACTTTAGGCTATTCTTTTATTACTTTTTGTAATATGACATTTTCTTAGCAGCGGCGTAAACATCACATAACGCTACTGGATCAAGACATTTGCATTCAACGGGATGTCTTGGTTTCGGACGCGGTTTCTTACATTCGGAGAAGCACGGATATGGACAACAAACTTTCTTACAATCTGATGGTTTCTTAGTTTGCTTGCATTTAGGCGGTTCCCGTGCTGCCCGACAACCAGGTAATGTAATTTTTGCACATTTTGGATTTGATTTTGCAAAACAGCTCATAAGGTCAGAATCATTGGCCGATCTGGCGGTTTTAGGACGGTCTTTTCTAGCTCTTTTTTCTAATGGCGGATATTTTAATTTCTCATATTCACAAATCGGCTTTTTGACAATCTTCTTTAGCGGACATTCCACCCATGTTTGTTTGTAGATGCGTTTTGCTTTGTCCGAGGTTCTATAGTAGAGTTCATCGAAACGTGGAAGAACGTCTGGGCAAGGATCTTTACAGCACTCTGGATTCTCCCACATCGATTTAAATGCTGGTTCTTTTTTCTTATCTTTCTCCTTTTTTTTTGATGCATCGCATGGAGCCTTTTTAAGGTTTTTAGAACCACAACGTGGTGCAGGGTCCTCACCACAATCTGCGCGGGTAGTAGATTGCAGGCGAGTTGCAGCTAAGTTCATAGGGCTCTTTTTTAATGGCGCTAGCATTGCTGCCCTATGTACGTTTTTTACCATTTGCAAAGATAGTGCCATTTTTGTTTAACTAAAAATTTTGCAGTTCCGTATGAAGATTCGAAAAATTGTATATTTAAATTTAGAATTTTTATATAACTTTAAAAATATGAAGAAACAAGATGTTTTCGGAAATTAAGAAAGCCAAATGAAAATTTCTGACATCAAATTTTCAGAGACTATGTTTTAAATTTATTTTGTAAAAGTATTTAATTTGATCAAAATAGAACAGTAGATAGGGAACAAGTTGAATAAAAAGTTTTAGTTAGTACATAGTTGGAAAATAATTTTAATATGCCGTGAAATGTTCTACAAAAACTTTGTCAAGGTTTATAGAGACAAGCAAAGTTAAGGCGAAGAATTCGTTGATTCCTTTGCTGTAATACGTGTATTTTTATGATTCAAGGTATATAATGAAGAATAATAATAAAATAAAGTTTCATCCGTCGTGTGTGTTCTGTACAAATTGAAGTACTTTAGAAAAAATAAATTAGTATCACAAACCTTTAGGAAGGCTTTTTCCAAATTGTGTGATGATTAATTTGATAGGTGTGAACAGTTGCTAAGTAAAACACGTTAGAGAAGCACTGTTTACATCCGTCAGATTTCATCATTTCCTCTCAGAGTCATGAAACAATATAAAAAAAAGAAATATATATAGAATTTGATGTTAATTTGATGATGTGAACACTATTCAAACGCTATATCAAATCATATTTCTGTGAAATGTGGTCAACTATGGTTAATTGTCTCTTTAGACTTCTCACGTTATAAAAATCTGAAGTTTTTGACGGCTTCGGTTCTCCTTCACTCCTTCATAAGTTTGACAGCTATAGCAAAAAGTTTTTTGTTCACTGCCACCTTTTTATTGCCTATCATAGACTCTGCCTTGGACTTGCCTATAGAAATTGTCTTTTTGACGTCATTATACGATATGATTATTCAAAAATATCTTAAATACCATAATTTTTTTCTTTTAAATCTTAATAATGATCGCTCTAAAAGGTAATTTGTTGGTGTAACATGAGTGAAAATATATAAATGGAGGATGGGAACGTATGATTTGTTGATGGAAAAGTCATTACTTTCTTGCTGCATAACATTTTCAGGATTTGTGAGAGAAACTATGTAGTTCAAAACCAGCACAAAAGGAGCTTAATTTACACTGTAGCAAAAAATAATTGTTACGAATTGCTCACAATGGAATAAGTTCACAAAAAGGAAATAAGGTATGCCTAGGGAACCTTCTTAATGTCCGTAAAAATAAAGGCATTATAAGCAGCCTGGAGGCCAACATTATTACCCATATTGATACAAATACACAGAAAATATCACATTAATCTGAGGAATATTCTCGAAGTTGCAAGCATATTTTTAAAGTCATCTCGGAGTGTCTTTCTCAGAAATTTGAAACTTTAAACGCGATTTTCTCAAAACTATATTTTTGAAGACGGTGAGTAAAACTTCTCAGAAACGGCTAAACTGATCAGTCTCAAATTTTTAAACAAGTTTATTAAGTTATATTTTTTAATACTTGATCGAAAGTTTTTTTTCTCAGCGATACTTTCCATTTAATAAACAATTTAAATGGCTTAAATTCATGTTGCAAATTGACTTACTTTAGTTGAGAAGTACTTATCTTCTTATTATTCTCTATTATCTTACTTTGCAAAGATAATACCTTCTGTTTACGAATTTTTCCGGTTTTTTCATTTTAGACGGCACAGTCTAGAGATATCACCGCAAGACGCCTTTTTAAGAGGAACTCTCAAAGATTGTTCCACAGCAGCTTTAAAAAGAATTATATTTACAAATAAAACTATGAAAGTAAAGTTAAAAGTTAATACAAATGTACAGAAATTTGAATTTTTACGTAAAGCTTCAGTTCTAACAAGGTAAAGGGCATATTGATCAATCCATGGTTGAATAAATAAGGTTGTCGCATGGGAGAGAGCGAGTTCCAATAAATGTCAAATCGAAGTTGACAACTCATACAAAATCTGCGGAAATTGATAACATGCAAAGCCGATGAAGTTGTTGTTGTAGCTTTTCATTGATTTTGACAATTATGGGTACTGAGAAGAGAGTACGATTAGCCACGAGACAACCTTATTTATTCAACCATGGATCAATCAAACTACACGTTTGCTTGAACTAACAATGGAGGTTTAAGTAATACCAATTGTTCTTTAATGCATTACTACTCTGTATCTGAACTAGTTCCATCTTGAGTAGTTGGATTCTGATTTTTTTTTGTTATACATTAATACTTGGTTGTTGCAGAAAAATTTTGAAGAACCTATTCGAGAAGTTTTGAATCTGTCCTGAAATTAGCCCGGAAACTCCCTTCATAATTCCCGGGAGAACATTTTTCATGATAGGGCTGAATGTCTCTGTAACAAGGGAGTCAATAAATGCCTTTTTTTACGGGATTCAATAACGAGTTCGTTCCTTTTTGTATCGTCACTTCCATTTACCCATCCCAAACTACCTTAGTAGTTACTGCCAAAACTCTTCAAGACACATAAGAAAAGCAAGGTCCAGCTGTTTTGCGCTGAATGCTATTATCAACTAGTTCTCAATACACTAGACATGAACCAGTTGTTTTGTAATGTGAAGTAGTCACTGCCAAAACTCTTCAAGACACATAAGAAAAGCAAGGTCCAGCTGTTTTGCGCTGAATGCTATTATCAACTAGTTCTCAATACACTAGACATGAACCAGTTGTTTTGTAATGTGAAGTAGTAATAGCTGTCTTGTGTCCAGCTAGCGACTCAGTTGCTCACTATCTGGTTGACTGTAAAACTAACGATAAAAAACTAACGATAACGATTTATAACTTGATTAGAAATAATAACGATTCAATGGAAAGGTGCAAACGAACCATTTAGTGCTTTAGTAAATTTCCTAGACAACATAAAGGTATTGTGAAAATCACTTCAACTCGACTTGTTTTCTACAAAATTGATTTATTCTTCTCTAACATATAATATGATTTATAATTTAGAAACAATTTAACTTTTTTTTTATAAAAATTTAACAAAGATTTTTTTACTGCGTTTTATGTTTTATGTGTTTTTTTTTTGTAGTTTTAAGTATGCAATTCTTGGTTCTTCATTTTTTATTTAATCGACTTTTTTCGAGTGCCGCTCGTCTTCTCACTTCGGCCCAGACATCACACATCGATATTGGATCCAAACATTTGCATTCAATGGGAGGTCTAGGTTTTGGTCGCGGCTTAAGACATTCAGAAAATGACGGATAGGGACAACAGATTTTCTTACAGCCGCTCGGCCATTGAACTTTTTTACATTTTGGTGGTTCACGTCCCACTTTACAGCCAGGCAGCATGAATTTTGGACAAGGCCCAGGTACTGGTGGTCGTATGCATTTCATAAGGCCGAGATCACTCGAAACCTTACAATAGTGTCCATTTCTCGAACGTTTTTTGCGCGGTCGTCTCTCAAATTCTGGATATATGAATTTGCCATAGTCGCAGACCGGTTTTTTTACGATCCTCTTTTTTGGACATTCAACCCATGTTTGCGTGTATTTACGTGTAAATTTATCCGATGGTTTATAGTAAAGATCATCGAATCGTGGAAAAACATCAGGACAAGGATCGCCACAACACTCTGGATGTGCCCATAATGATGCGAAAGGTAGGTCTTTTTTCTTTGGTGCTCCTTTGGCCTTTTTTATTCCGCAATCGGTTTTGGCTAGGGCTTCTTTTCCGCAGACTGGTAACAAGACTTCAGCACATATTGCGTGCTGGTTACTTTCTGATTGGTGTCGGATCGAACATAACGCTAATGGTAAAGCCATTGGTCTTAGGAATGAGTTGGTATGAACTGATTTTGCCAGCTGGAGAGTGAGCGACATTTTAACTTGCACTTAAAATGATGTTTTTGTTTTTTTTTTTTTTTGGTTTATATCCCGAAATTTGTACAATAAATTTTGAATTTAAAGATTTTTAATTTTTTTTTTGTTCCAGGATGTGAAAGTTTCTTTTCTGGAAATTTTGAAACTAAAATGAAAATTTGTGACAGCAAATTCCCAAAGATAACGTTGTGAATTTTTTATTCGAAAATTTTTTTTTTCTGTATCATGTTCTACATTTCCATGCTGAGTTAACTCTGTGTTAATCCGGTGTTAACTTGGCGTGGAAACGAGGGCTGAGTTGAACCTACGAAACTTGTTGGATTAAGCTGAGTTCTATCTGTCAAAAAGAAAATTGTCATTAACCTTAGTAAATTTGGCAAGTTTACATGTTTTTTGGAGTGTATAGTATTACTGTAAACACAATTAATTAAAGAAAAATATAAATTATTCACCATTGTTAGGATACAACTGAAAAGTCTATCCTTACTTTGCAGTACCATGCAGTACTATGCAGTACTATTCGTACTATACAGTCACTTAACTCTAAGCCATCTTTTGCATGGAAATAGTTTTGATTTAGCGACGCCATTTTCTCAACTTGACTAACTCAGGAATCGTAGTAATGATACGTTTCACACAACTTAGTAATTTAACAGTATTGAGATGATTTCTATTAAGTACATGATTTGAAGAGTTGTATACTTTAATCTTGCTTCAGCCACTCGCAGATTATTACCAATAATCACTTAAAAATTCTTAATTTTGAAAGTTTCCTAAACAGTTGAACAATTTAAGAGCTGATAAGTAGATATTACTGCGGATATCGGTGCAGTTACACAGCGAATCTCCTTATAACGAAATATGGAGAATCTCTATTTAACGAAATATGGTGAAAAGCATTAAAAACTTTTTACTTCGCAATATCGCTAAACGGGAATATATATACCATCTTGATCAAATCAAGATCACCACCTGGAATCACCACCTGTGTGGTGCTGTCAGTCACCCGATTTGAGTTTTTTTTTTTTGGTTACCACAAGTGTCATTGACATTCTATGAAATTTTCAGCTTGATAGCTTGACATTTGAAGTGGCCGTGAGTCCGTGAACGATGATGAACGCAGTGGCAGGCCGTCGACATCGAAAACCGACGAAAACATCAACAAAATCAAAGAATAGATTGCCGTAGACCGCAAATTGACCATTAGAGAGATGACAGAGGAGTTGGGCATTGCCTTTGCATCCGTTCCAGACATTTTCGTTAATGATTTGGGCCTCAGACGTGTCGCTGCAAATTTCGTGCCGAAATACCTGAATTTCATGCAAAAAAGGGACCGCGTTGACGTTGCAAAAGGCATGATTTCCAAGGACGAATCCGACCCAACATTCATCAAACGGATCATTACTGCAGACGAGACGTGGATTTATGAGTATGACACGCAATCCAGACATCAAGCGAATGAATGGCGTGCACCGAATGAGCCACGACCGAAAAAACCACGTCGTTTTCAGTCGAAAAAGAATGCGATGCTCACAGTTTTCATAGATTATAAGGGTGTTGTGCAGCATTAATTTCTTCCACAAGGCCAAACAGTCAACACGAAGTATTATTTGGGGGTTATGAAACGTTTGCTTGTAGCAATTCTTCAAAAAATATCGGATTTGTGGGCAAACAACTCTTGGATCTTGCACCACGACAATGCACCGTCGCACAATGCCATCGTTATCCGTGAACTTTTGGCTAAAAATGAAACGAGTACCATGCAACAACCACCTTATTCACTTTATTTGGCTCCCTGCGACTTTTTCCTATTCGGTCAACTCAAGAAAACGTTCCGCGGAACGCATTTCAGTACCCAAGATGAGATCATGGAAAAATCGAAGATGGCCCTGATGGGCATACCGCAAACCGAATATTAAAAACTTTCGAGGATTGGATCAAGCGTTGGCATAAGTGCGTTGCAGTCGATGGGGAGTACTTTTAAGGGGACAATATCGATTTTGATGAGTAATCTTATATTTTTAATTTCCTGAATAAATTCCGGGAACTTTCTGATCAAGGTGGTATGAAATAAAAATTCTTAATAAAAAAATCTCAAATTTATTTAATTATCAGATTTAATTACACAGACAAAAACAATCAAACAAATTTGGTGAATTGCAAAAAAACCGTGTTACTCTAAATAACGCAAAACGAAAATAAAAAAAAGTCTTGATATAAAAATCTGAAATTAACATAGGAACCTTGATTTTTCTTCTTATATAAACCTTAATCAAATTCAGGAGAGTTTTAAATGCAAAATTTTCAATAAGTTCCCAATAATAACAACAATTTTAGGATTACGAAATGGAAAAATAAAAAATTCTTGAAAATATTCTTATTATACAGAGTACATTTTAATAAAAATTCGAACAAAATACAAAAAATACAACTCAACCATTTGAAAACATAACTTCAGTCATGGAGCCCAAAAGATCATGTTTACAGTCCGAAAATAAAATTTCACAGTGTTCGCCTAGAAAACCACGCTGTTCCGCCATCTCGTAAGTTTCGCGATACAACTGTTCAGAGGTGTCAAAGGCCTCATGTAAGGAAGGACTGAAAAATAAAAACCGATAAAGCAAAAAGTTCAAGGTAAAAGCAGAAAGTTTGAAGTACTAACGCTAAAATAAATGTAAGAATATCAGTCAAAACATTTTGATGAGCATCATCGAATGGATGTTGAGCTAAATCGCAGACGCTACGCAGCAAACAGGTCTCGTGTATGCCATAACTATGAAAATTTGCACAAATTTTAAATGTATTCTTTACATACTCGCCAATAGTAAAAGGTTATCATCTTTACCTTGTGAAAATATCCTCTAAACCTTGATAGAACTCGCCCGCAGAGAAATCACTTGGATGACGATTTTGCGCCGGTTTCAAACGCTCGTATTTTTTGTATAAATGAACATGCGTTCCATTCAAAATGTTGTCCGGTACTGTCGAAAATGCGGTTGGAGCACGTTGAACGCGTGAGTGTCCCGGCCAAATTGGTATATTGTAAAATGATGAAAGCTGATAAGGTAGATCGAAATTCATTTGAAAGCACCAATCAATGATGATGCGTCTCTCTGGAAAAAACTCTTGCAGTGGCACCGAGACGGACGATGTAAGCTATGACAACAACAAACGAAATTATTGGTAATGTGGTGATAATGGAGCAACTAATGAAAAGTACCTGCAGTAAAGATGACGCCGGAAAGAATAGCGCCTCGAGTAACGGCGTTAAATTTACTAAAACCAATAGAGTTGAAATCAAAAGAACACTTTTACCTCTCATTTTGGTTTCAATAACTTTTGTTTTTCCCAAAATATTTTTTTATTCTTGGTTTTTTATTTATTTTCTAAATATCTTCGTTTCGATAAACTTAACATCATCTTTATCTGTTATAAGCTCTTGAAGCACTGCTTAAACATTGGCTCTGAAATGCCTTCAGTTGAGCTGTTTAACTGTCAAGCTGCAACATTGTATGTCACAGCGACGACTTTATTTGTTCGATCGATCTCTTTAACAATACGTTGATAATGATTGGGACCATTTTCTTGTAACGAGGCTAGTTAACGAACATGGTGAATGACCATAGCGAATGACACTAATTGAAGGAACAAATAATGTGAAAAAATAACGTTATAGAACTTTTTAATGCGTAAAGGTAGTAAGAATGTGTGGGTCAAATTGAGATGTTAACATAGAAAAGACATAAAATGTTGACAGAAAAATTACCTAAATGGTAGGAGTATAGGATAGAATAATAGACTATTGCAGCTGAGAAGTTGCTGTTTTATATGAAAAGAAAAAAATTGGGGTCGGTTTTGTGGGTGCTAATACCAGAGGTAAATGAAAACATGACATAACCTCCTATTACTTAGCCCTAATCCAATCAATCAGATTTTTAACACACTCAACCTAGAAGTGACTTGGAGTCACTTATCAGAAAGTAACGCTTTTTTAATCGAATTAATGTTTTGTTATTTGAATAAACACTTTTGTAAAAAGTAAAAAAAAAAATTCGCTTTTAGTAAAATATTTTGTGTTAATCATGTGTTCTGCTGTGATAGTTTTCAAATGTTATGTTCCAATTCGATCCCTCGAATGACTGATAGAGCTCTATAGCAAGTTTTCCACCGAAGTTTCTTATCTTTTCTTGTCTACTCTTGGGACCGGAACAGAGTTAGAGTCGGAACAGAATCAATGTGGTTGTCGATCAACTAAAGAGTGATTTTTTAAGTGCCTGATAACTTTTTTTTTAAAAAAAACGCATAAAATTTGCAAAATCTCATCGGTTCTTTATTTGAAACGTTAGATTGGTCCATGACATTTACTTTTTGAAGATAATTTCATTTAAATGTTGACCGCGGCTGCGTCTTAGGTGGTCCATTCGGAAAGTCCAATTTTGGGCAACTTTTTCGAGCATTTCGGCCGGAATAGCCCGAATTTCTTCGGAAATGTTGTCTTCCAAAGCTGGAATAGTTGCTGGCTTATTTCTGTAGACTTTAGACTTGACGTAGCCCCACAAAAAATAGTCTAAAGGCGTCAAATCGCATGATCTTGGTGGCCAACTTACCGGTCCATTTCTTGAGATTAATTGTTCTCCGAAGTTTTCCCTCAAAATGGCCATAGAATCGCGAGATGTGTGGCATGTAGCGCCATCTTGTTGAAACCACATGTCAACCAAGTTCAGTTCTTCCATTTTTGGCAACAAAAAGTTTGTTAGCATCGAACGATAGCGATCACCATTCACCGTAACGTTGCGTCCAACAGCATCTTTGAAAAAATACGGTCCAATGATTCCACCAGCGTACAAACCACACCAAACAGTGCATTTTTCGGGATGCATGGCCAGTTCTTGAACGGCTTCTGGTTGCTCTTCACACCAAATGCGGCAATTTTGCTTATTTACGTAGCCATTCAACCAGAAATGAGCCTCATCGCTGAACAAAATTTGTCGATAAAAAAGCGGATTTTCTGCCAACTTTTCTAGGGCCCATTCACTGAAAATTCGACGTTGTGGTAGATCGTTCGGCTTCAGTTCTTGCACGAGCTGTATTTTATACGGTTTTACACCAAGATCTTTGCGTAAAACCTTCCATGTGGTCGAATAACACAAACCCAATTGCTGCGAACGGCGACGAATCGACATTTCACGGTCTTCAGCAACACTCTCAGAAACAGACGCAATATTCTCTTCTGTACGCACTGTACGCATTCGTGTGGTTGGTTTAATGTCCAATAAAGTAAACTGAGTGCGAAACTTGGTCACAATCGCATTAATTGTTTGCTCACTTGGTCGATTATGTAGACCATAAATCGGACGTAAAGCGCGAAACACATTTCGAACCGAACACTGATTTTGGTAATAAAATTGAATGATTTGCAAGCGTTGCTCGTTAGTAAGTCTATTCATGATGAAATGTCAAAGCATACTGAGCATCTTTCTCTTTGACACCATGTCTGAAATCCCACGTGATCTGTCAAATACTAATGCATGAAAATCATAACCTCAAAAAAATCACCCTTTACATATGTTTCTTAATAGGTTTCTTCAAGTTCATCTTCAAGAATTTTAACTTCACTTACTTTTTTTTATAAAATTGGTTATATTTGCCTCAATAACTACCCTTAAGCATGATTCTTAATGATTCTCATAATTTCTTATCTTTTGTCTATCTGTACATAAAAGCTTGCGATAGCTATCATGCAACTCTGGCTAGAGTTTTATCAAACATGGTAATATTTTGGTGTGTTTTATTATTATAAGACCTTATTTTTATTTTTGGGTGTTTTTCTAACCATTCGATAATAGGGGTTTCTTAATCATTTCTGAGTATGTCTGGTATTTTTTGATATTACAAGTATACATTTGGTATTTGGTGTATAAAAAAGTTTTAAAGGATTTTTTTTTTCAAGTTTGACGTTTTATTGTGAAAAATTTGTTACAAATTCATTTTATCAAAGTATTATCCATTGCTAGCCACCAACGCCGTAGATATGGGGGGGTTCTGGGGGTTCAAACCTCCCCCCTTAGCAATCCAGAATATTTTTCTATATTAAATAAAAACGCAAATATTCCAAAATATTTAATTTTGTCATATTATCTGTGACGATAAATTGCAAATTGTGTATTTTTAACTGCTTATTTTTGTTAGCAGATATTAAGTTAAATATAATGTAGATTATAATTTTATTTTGCTTCAGTAAACCCCCCCCCTTATGAAGTACCTATCTACGGCGTTGCTAGCCACTACTTTTTCCCGATCTTTGTGGCAATTTTCGGACACCATCTCGCAAATTGATAGATCTTTTTATGCGATTCAATTTTGGAGTTCTTTAACCCTTATGTTCATACCCAAACTTACTAACGTCGTTTGGCACCCGGGGTACCCATTTCATGAAATTTTTAATTTTTTAATATTTTGATTAACTAAAAAGTGTTTAGTAAATTTTTTCTCTAAAATACACATTGTTATTAAGTATTTGAGAGAGTTTTAAAACAGAAAATGCTGCAGAAATGTATTTAACATAAAAAATAAGTTAAGGGGACCTCAGGTAGTAGACACTATTTTAATTGTTCGGAGCACAGTAGCTGCTCCCTTGAGACGTCTTTATAATATTCAGAGTCAAGCGGAAAAGAATAATGGATGAACTATCCAGAGAGGAATTTGGTCGGTAAGTAAATTGTATATGTAAGCAATAATTCGATTATTTTGTTCGGCATATCAAATTTATTATGAAAATAATAGAATGATTAAAAAGAAAACAGCGGAACGACGTCTATTTCTACGCAAACTCAGTGAAGAACTTGCCAAGGCAATGATTGAAGAACGTATGACGAATCCTCAAGTAATTATACAACAAAAATTGCTTTTGAAAGTATCATAGGTCGTGAAATAACAAGGGTAACGTAAGACCCTGGTCCATCGGTTACAACGGACAAAACTGGAAGAAAGAAAATTACTGGATCCTGTTACTTATGTTACAAAATGACAATAAAAAGACGACGAAAAACGCGGAAGAGCTGCAGTGAATGTGAACGACCGGTTTGCGATGAGCACATAGCTCATATTGTAAAATGTATAGAATGCAATAAATAATATTATTTGTAAATAAATATGTGCTGTATTTCCCTGTTTTAGTAATAAAATCAATTATCATCCCTGAACAAAATTCATTTCAAACGTATTTTATACAAATACTGTTGTGGGTACCCAGGTGCGCATGATGCGATGGTTCAAGTTTAAGCCAATGAAAAATATAAAAAGAAATTTTTTAAATACATGATTTGTTCGCTTTTCACCTTAATAACGAGGATCTAGGAGCTCAAAAATAAATTTTTATTATTTGCCAGTTTTTATCACGAAAATACATCGCAGTGGGCACCCCGGGTACCCGGGTATGAACATAAAGGTTAAAAGAGCGAAAGTGCTGATTTTCAAGGACATGCGTCATCGACGAAACTAAAAATAGTAGTCGGAAGGGGCAATGTCTGGGCTATACGGCAAGTGTGGTAGAACTTCCCGTTTCAGAGTTTCAAGGTATGTTATGATCGGCTGCGCAACATGTGGCCGAGCGATGTCATGTTGCAAAATTACCTTGTTCTGCTTTTGTTCGTATTCTGGCCATTTTTGCTTCAATGCTATGCTTAAACGCATCAATTGAGTTCAGTAGATTTGCACTGTGATGGTTTGATCCGGTTGTAGCAGCTCATAGTACATCACGCCCAAATTAGTCCTACCAAATACAGAGCTCTTGTACTCCTGATATAAGCTTGATTGAAGAAACAATTTTTTTTCCAAAGTTTGCAAGGGGAAAATGAAGAAGTCAGTGACTTTTCGAAATGCAATACTTGGAATTGAAAAAGCTGTCTACGTGATGGGTGCCGCTATTGCTCACACTCGTCTATAAGGGGAGTCGTGTGACCACTTCAAAGGAGCCCAACAAGCAAGAAAAAGATTTTTCTCCAAGTTTGAAAAAAAAGTGCTCAACCTCTAATTGATCTCCTACGCATTTCTCCAAGTCAACTTCAACATCTTGGAGTTGAACTGGAAATCGGCTTGAGATGTGTTGATTTTCAAAGTGGCAATACTGTTAAAGTGTCAGAAACAATAGTTTTTATTTTGTACCTGGCAAGACTTGGTTATTTTGGTTATTGGGTTTCGTGTTAATTTGTTAACAGTTGTCAAATATAGTGAATTATAACTAAAATTTAAGTCTTAAGTTAAAAAATTATTTATTTTAAAGTTGCTATAATATATTCTTAAGCTTTAAATAATTTTCAATAAATGATAGAAAATAATAATTGAAAAAACTTTCTCTTAAAACACTATTTCTTTTTTCATTTTGGGTTGCAGAACGCTTAGAGAAGGACTTTGGAGATCAAGTGAAGATCCAGCCTTATCTCAACTGAAGATCGAAGGTTCATTTCCCTGGAGATTGGCTTGGATCTCAAGTGGTTGTGAAGTGAAAATCCAGCACTGGAGATTGGAGAAACGAACTGGAGCTCCACTGGAGGTCAAACCAAACTCCTAGGTTAATGCTTATTGGGAGTGTTTGCCAATGTACAACCGCAATTCGAAGGAGTTTTTGGGCAGCTTCATAATCGTAGACGAAACATGGATACATCACAACACGCCAGAGGCCAAGGAACAGTCAAAGCAGTGGACATCTCCGGGTCAGAGCACAAAAAAAAAATGTCAACATTGGTCTGTCTGCCAACAAGGTCATGGCGACAGTTTTTTGGGATGCCTGCAGAGTCATTCACATCGATTACCTTGAAAAGGGTAAAACGATCACCCGCGAATATTATTTGAAGCAAATAAGACCGACCGTATTTGGCGATGAAAAAAGTGCTCTTTCACCATTACGATGTACAGGCGCACACGTCTGTAGCCGCCATGGCAAAAATCTATAAACTGAACTATGAACTGCTAATCCACCATATTCACCATATTCTCCAAATTAAGCCCCCTGCGACTATTTCTTGTTTCCAAACTTGAAAGAATAATATGAAAAAAATTTCATTATTTATTTTATTATATAATTTATTAAAATTATACAAAATTTTTATGAAATATTTTTGTGATGATTTCCTGGTGCAAGAAATGCACAAATATATTTATTAGCATTTTCTAGCCTTTAATGCTAATTGATGCAATGTCACAGTATTTGTTGAGTTTTTTTTTTGTATTGCGAAAAATGTCAACTGCAAGCTGGAAAAAAAAAAGAATTAGTGCATATAAACAGTGCTCAACGTGTTAATTACACGCAAAACTGCTCCATCAGTGTCAGGAGCAGCAGCACACAATCACTTATTTTAGAGAAAAACAACGAGTTGAAGTATAAAAATAACCATTACAACAAATAGACATTTAATAGCAGCAACAACAACAACAAAAAATAATAATTTAAAGGACTAACTTGCAAAAAATTGATAAATTGTGTCAAAAGTTAAGCACGAATTTGCGAATTAAAACAAAAACAATGAAAAGCCATACATTTAAAATTAACGCACTTAACGCAATAACAAACGTGGTCATTATCAACGTCTTCATCAGCATCATCATGATAAGCGCGCTGCTCATTATTTGCATTGGTGGCAATAGCAATAACAACAGCATCAACAATAACAATAACAACAACAGCATCAACAACAATAGCATCAACAACAAAAATAACAACAACAGTATCAATAACAACAATAGTAACAACAACAGCATCATAAACAACAGCAACAACAACAATAATAACAACAACAACAGCATCAACATCAACATCAACAATGACAAAAACAACGTCGACAGTGGCAACCTGCTGAGCAGCCAGGCAAGTGACGCAGCTGTTGGCATGTTAACCGAATTAGGGGTGAACCACATGGGCATTTATAGCAATCCAACGGAAACGGAAACTGAAATCGAACAAAACTTCTTAACGCATAATTGCAATAAATTTTGTGCAAATCCCAAAGGCAGCAACAGCCGCAGCCGCAGCACAAGCAGCAACGGCAACAGCAACAACAACAATAACAACAACAAAAATAACAACAACAACAACAAGAACAACAACAACATCAGCAACATTGAGAAAACGATAAATCGCACTCCTGCGGCTCAAATCAACGAAATCATCAAAAATCTCCCAACACGCGGCTGCTGTTGCTTGGGCAGTAAATCGCCAACGCCACAGTTAGGTCAACATGAGCAACGAGCAAGTTGGTCAAGAGCGACGCATAGTCGTTGTTTTGGCAAACTTTGTTGCAGCCGCACAAACTTCAATGTTGGAAAAATCCGTGAAAGTTATCGATTCGCTGATTTGAAGGCAGCATTAACATCGCCGCAGTCACGCCCATATAATCAAGGACATCGCGTCAAACGTTTTATTATTTTCGATGGCAGCGGAGTGATTAAGGTGAGTGGCAGTTAAAAGTTTTTTGTTTTGTTTTGTTTTTTTTTTTTCGTTTTTATGCTTTACTTCACCATTTCCAAGTGTAATTTAGCGGTTCAAATTCAAAAATTCCATTTAGTGTTCAGAAAACATAAAGTGACATAAAGTATGTAACATATGTCAAGAATGTCACTTTATGTTTTCTGAACACTAAACGGAATTTTTGAATTTCAGAATTTTATTTGATAACCGCTAAATTACACTTGGAAATGGTGAAGTTCTTTTGAAATTCACAAAAGATCCATTGAAATTCAGAAATTCCATTTGAAATTCCAAAAAACATCTGCTGAAATTCAGAAACTCCAAAAGTCAGATATAATCAATTTATATTTACGAGTAATTAAGAGTAATTCAGAAAATATGAATTGAAATTCTGAAACTCAATTATATAATCCACATAAACATAATTCCCACAGTAGTATTCGTCATAATTTTTATTTGATATAAATAGTTTTGGATTTTGAATTTTGGAATTTCACGATGTTTTGATGATATTTTCTGAATTTCAATTGATAACTTTTGAAATTCAACAGATATATTTTAATGTTGACGGATGTTTTTCGGATTTGAAATGCAAATTCTGAATTTTATTTAATTTTATCTAAAATTGAAATGAAATTCCCGATTTTTAATTGGTTTTTTTTCTATTTCATTTAGTATTATCTGAAAATTGAATGATTTTTTCTCAATTTTGAATGGAATATCAGGGAAATAACGCCCAATGAAATAACTCCTAAAATATGAAATGAAATATAGCCCAAAATATTTTTGGCAAAAACGAAAAAACCCCCAAAATCAAAAGTGAAATAAAGCCCACTTTTGACGATGGCAAAGCTTTAAACAGAAAATGAAATAATACCCAAAACTTTTATATAGAAATCGATTCACTATTTTATGGGTCTTATGGCATAATAAAATAAAGCCCAAATGTAATGTGGACATTTTTTGGGCTTTATTACATATCTTATTTTCGACCTTATTTCATAAGAAATGTACGTTCAAAATCGAAAATGCAGTAGAGGCCAAATAAAATAAAATACAGCCCAAAAATGTTGGGTCTTATTTATTTATAAAAAAGAAAACGCCAAAATTTGAATGAAATATTTTTGGGCCTTATTTCATAGTTTATTTTGGGCGTCATTTTAATTGACGTTATTTCACCAAACCAATTTCAGAATTTCTATTTATTATTTCTGAGTTTCAATGGATTATTTCTGAATTAACTTTAGATGTAGTTGTATACTAGACGGGTTCAAAAACAATAAAGTTCACGTAACAGTGTCTGAAATAAGAGGTACTGACAAAAAAAAATTAATGTCTAACAAAGTAAGCCTTGAGATTTAGTAAGTAAGTGTACCTTGGGATTTAAGGGCAGTAGACAGAAATATACACGGGGTCACCTAGGAAAAAAAATTGTTTTTAAAATATACTATTAAGAAATAATTTTTATGTTACCTTTTTTGTATGACAGTGTTTCCAGATGATTTTTATTTCAAAGACTTAAATAATCTTTAAATTTTATATTTTTATTTATTAATGTTATTCATCACGAGTAGTACATAACAGGTCATTCCGTAGGTCAAGTCCGTAGGATAAGTAAGAAAAAAACAAAATTTTGATAAAACTAGATTATATTATTCCACATAGTTGCCTTCGAGAGCGATATAACGAGTATAGCGATTTTTTGATACCACTTTTATAGTTCGATTTCTCTTTCTCGTCAAAACAGGCCTCAGTTTCAGCGATTACTTTACATTGGACTTGAATTTTTTTCCAGCAAGCATTCTCTTGAGATCTGAAAACAGGAAAAAGTCGCTGGGGGCTAAATCTGGAGAATACGGTGGGTGGGTAAGCTAGGGCGTAGCCAGGGAGGCAGGGGGGAATGGTCCCTAGATATGGTAAAAAGATATGGTAAAGATATGAAAGATATGGTAAAAAGAAATTTATAAGGTTTCATAAAAAATTTTAAAACCCCACCTAATTTTCATCCTGCCTACGACCTTGTGGGTAGCAATTCGAATCCCAATTCATTCAATTGTGCCATCGTTTTCATCGATTTGTGACCCGATGCATTGTCTTGGTGAAACAATACTTTCTTCTTTTGAAGAAGTGGCCGTTTCTTTGCGATTTCAGCCTTTAATCGATCCAAAAGTGCACAGTTATAATCAGTTATGTTAATGGTGGTTTCTTTTTGAAGATAGTCGATGAATATTATTCCTTTCGCATCCCAAAATACAGACGCCATTAACTTACAGGCCGACTGTTGGGTCTTCGCTCGCTTTGGATCCGGTTCGTCGACTGCTGTCCACTCAGCTCACTGTCTTTTGGATTCTGGTGTGTAACATGTGAAGCCATTTTTCATCTATTGTTACATACCGACGATATAATTCAATTTTATTGCGGTTCAACAGCACTAACCACTCTCTGAAGCAGCAATTCGTTGTTGTTTTTGGTCGACTTTGAGCTCACGCGGCACCCACTTTGCACAGAGCTTTCGCATACCCAAATGTTCATGTAAAATGGTAAAAACTCTACCATCTGATATCTTTACAATGTCAGCTAGCTCATGTACCTTCAATTTGCGATCGTTCATAACCAATTTGTGGATTTATTTGATGTTTTAAGGAATAACAGCCTCATTTGAACGCCCACTGCGCTCTGCACCATTTGTGCTGGTACGACCACGTTTAAATTCATTAATTCACTTTTCTACCATTTGTCTCGATGGAACAGAGTCCGGATAATGTTTGGTTTCCACTGTCTTTTTTTTCATCCATGGACTTTTTGAACGGACTGTTACGTAAAAAATTCAATTTCATGAATTTCATCAAGTTGTTTACTAAGCATGGGACAGGGTGCCTAGATTTAATTAAATTGTACATTGTGCGCCATCTTTTATGTCGGTATGTAAATATAAAACAACTTAAAACAACAACTGATTTCCATATATGACTTGTTATACCCCTACGTTTAAAAAACGTAAACGGGGTATATTAATTTTGTCACTCTGTTTGTAACACCCATAAGGAGGCGTGGTTGGTATAGAAAAATATATATATTCTTGATCAGCATCACCACCCGAGTCGATTTAGCCATGTCCGTCTGTCTGTGATCACGATTACAGCCGTAATTCTAAAAAATAAAGGTCAAGTTCGAAAATGAGCCAAATCGGATGAAAACCGCACCTACCTCCCATACAAAGTGACTTTATCAAAACGGTATAATCTCTTAGAATTCCACAAAAATTAATATATAGACTTGAAATTTTGCACATGAGCTTTGCTATTTAATATACACTCTAAATATGAAATTCAACTAAATCGGATGAAAACCACGCCTACCTCCCACGTAAAGTGACGTTATCAAAAATGTAAAATCTCTTTAAATTCACAAAAATTAATATATGGACTTGCAATTTTGCATATGAACTTTGATATGCAACATGTACACTGTGTATGAAATTCAACCAAATCGAATGAAAACCACACCTACCTCCCATACAAAGAGTAGGGAGGAAGGTGAAAACCGCACCTACCTCCCTTTTCATAAAATAAAAGAGAATATTTTCTGTTAAAACCATGACGAAAATGTTTTTACAAATAAAAATTTTTTTGACTGCTTAAGACTTTGAATACACTTCAATTCGGACGTAGGGGTATTTTAACTTCGGCCCAGTCGAAGATCATTTCTTACTAGTTTTTATTTAATTAGCTCCTTTACTATTTATTTGGACTAGTTTTTGAATACACCATCAATCAAGCGGCCGCCTCTATTTCCCAAAGCAAAATATGTCCTTTTTGCTGGGTATTTCATCACTTTTTTGAGCAGTTCGGGCGGTATAGCGATGATTTTGACATGAGTGATTGCTTTGAGCTTGTCAATGGTACACTTTGCTTTTCAAATAATCCCATAAAAAGGGATTATATGTATTCCATCGAGATTTCCAATTTAGAAATCTCGGTGGACAGCCAATGTCGCCATTTTTTGACGCGCCCAGGGTTGCAACTCTGCCAACATTTTTTTTTTTAACTTTTATGACCTATTTTATTTCAGACAGTGGACTTTATTTCGTTCCAATATATTGTACATGGTTCAAAAATTTTACTAAAAGAACTTGAAAGAAAATATTCTCAAAGTAATTGTTATTTATCAGGGATCGTAATTATTATAAGTGATATCCAAAAACTCAAAGTTTAATTATTATTTTTAGGTCTTTATTTTATTGCTCCTTTTCCCACCGACCTCTCCTTAGGGGGGCTCCCATACAAATTTTATGATTTTTCGGTATTTATTCCCTACACCTGAACAGGGCGTCTTTAAGGATGTGCCGGAGAGGGTTAGTATGTATGACCAACCTCTATTTCTTTTACAAAAGAAAAATTTTTCCCTTGGGGACCTATTCGCTCCGACCACTCCTTATGGGGGCCTTCATGCAAATTTTATGATTTTTATATATTTTTTCCCTACCTACAGAAAATAAAACTGGACAAATGATTATTATTTTTGAGCGTAATAAATAAAAATTGAGAAATAACTTTTATTTCTGAGCGAAAAAATAAAAATTGAGAAACAATATATGTATCGTCTATTGAGGTCGCCAAAGAAAATTAAAAAAATAATTATACGAAAATTTTTATATAAAATTTTTTTTCATATAAAAAATGTACAAAAATCATCAAATTTGTATTGGAGCCCCCATAAGAAGGAGCCGGATGGGATGGGTTCCAAGGCAAAAAATGTTTCTCTTGAACAAGTAATGGGGGTCGGTCATACATATTAACCCTCTCCGGCCCCCCTTTAAGTAGGAAATATTGATTTCATTGTAGCATGAAAATCTAGGGTGACCCGAAAATTCTGACTGCAGATTCGGATTCAGCGGACCCAAAACCTTTAGAAACCGTTGAGAAACCCCTTGGGATTTTCGAAAACTTCAATTTTGTTGTACAGTGTAATTAAATTACATTTTTATTTAAAACTCAAAAAAAAATCATTTCTTATTTCGATAATACATGCATTAAACAGCATATTGATGTTATCCAAAATATGCTCCGACATTTGGAACATGTTGATTTTTTGTTATTTAATTTTTTGAATACATAACTTTTTTTTTATATATATTTTGTTTTACCTCAATTTATCGCCATCGTTTAAATTACACGAAGTTTGTGGCTGGACCTTCTTTTCCCGTTCTTCTGGCGGATAAACGGCGCTCTGTTTCGGTAGTTTATAATTTTCAGGCACAATATACACCACCGCCTCGGCCCATCTATTGGTGGAGCTTCTTTAATACAACAACTTTTGCGGCGCGCCAAGCACGCGCAATGCGGTGGCAGCAGGATGCAAGCAGAGCATTTATCTACACTGCAATCGAAAGTTTGCTCGAGAGGTAAGCGCAAGGGGGAAGGGGGGGGGAGGGGGGGACGAGCACAAGTTTATTTAATTTTTTAATTCATTTACATGATTGTGTCGATAAAATTAAAATTTTCACCCGCATGCGTACAAACACACACACACACACACACACTTACTCACACAACAAACGCATTCAAACCCTCATTCACATGCAGCAAAGGACTTCCGGGCAGTGTATGCTTGCTTAAGGCCATTTGCTTTGTGTCGCAACAGCCTCTTGATGACAGCAATGTTTTTCATGCACTGCTTAATGCAATCCTCACGTAAGTTTTTTTTTTGTTTAAACTTTATTGCAATTTTGTTTAAATTTTTCACAAATGAAACAAACATTTTTGTAAAAATGTTTACTTAAACGATAAATTTAACTCTTTTTATTTCTAGCCCGGCAGCTACAAACATTGATTCGCAGTATTTAGATGCTCAAGCAGCAGGACGTTATGGCGTCGATTGCACGCAGTCATTTAAAGAGTGCCCCAATCACACCAATTGGCTACAAGGTGTTAAATTATTTTATTGAATACTTCACTGAAGGAAAAAAATATAAGAAAATAATTGTTTTTTTTTTAATTGTGTTTTTTTTTTCATCCGTTTTCAATAAGTTTACAATTTTTGGGCCAGGTTTTGCTTGAATTGGAAATTGTTTGATCTTGAATTATTTCGTATATGTATGTATGTGACACTATGACAACAATGGTCGTAATTATTACCCTATATTTTCTGAATTCTCATGAAACATATTCTCATTCAAGCTTTCGGCAATGATCTTTCTCATTTAAGACCATTTTTTTTGGGTTGACTTAACAAATTAGGGCTGAACACAATAAATCAAACAAATAATAATACAAGAAATTGAGTCGAAAAGTTAGTCAGCGTCAACAAAGTGATGGCTCACTCAAAGTAAGTCATCTACAGTGGATCAGTTACTTTAAGTTCGCCCTCGGTTTCAAATCCAAATAAAGCCGTTTAGCGCACTCGCTATGCAGACGCTGCTACAAATACTGTTGATCGGCTTCCAAACGTTCTTGCTGACTCAGGCTCAATTCAATAGCAGTAGCAGCAGATACGATGGCACTGTCACATGCGACCGCAACGTATCAACGCACTGCTCAGCGCAGACAACTTTGCGCCCAATTGTCGAACGTGTTTTTTCGCGACGCAAACGCTTTGTCCTAATGCCCAAGGGCGGCGCACTTAAGGTCACTGCCGCCTTGAGCAAACGGCTGTTGGCCAAGTATCCGCGTGGTTTTAGCTTAGTTATAGAGGCAGCCACGTACTATCCAGGCGTTTCGAGCCGCATTGATTTGCTGCCAAAGCGTTTTCGTCCTCCAACTACAACCACGCCCAAACCTGTTGGTCCTACCCAACCATTTTTCGTGCACATACCTGGTTCACTGCTGCGTTACAAAGCAAGACCAGCAACAAAGCCCCCCAAAGTGCAGCGCATTGACGCGCATCCCGTGCAGTGGATTGATACACCGCCGCATAGGCTACACAACAAGTACTCCGATCCACAACAATGGCTGCAATATGCAAAGTACGGCAATGCTGGCAATGCCTATGAACAGAAGTATGCCTGGACGCCGAATAAGGCGGCGAAGTACAAATATAGCCACCAGTCCTTTGCGACAAAGAGACCAAAATGGACGCGTTGGACAACGACGACGCAGCTGCCTAAACAATGGTGGCAGCCATCATCACGCAAAAGTTATACTGAGTGGCCAAGACGGCAACAGAGTCGTTTCAAGCGCGAATCATTTGAGAGCGCAAATGTTGACGCTGATGTGGATGCAGAGCTACTACGCTATCAAGCCATGGATTTTCCCGATCTAGATCCCTATGAAGAGAGCTGGCATCATTATCATGGACATCGCGATCGCCGGCAGCTGTTTCACGCTTTTGAGGGCTTTAGCAAAATGTAAACTGAACGGTTTTTCGAGGTTTTTTTTTATAAATAATTTTGAACGTTTTGATCCAATTTTTTTAGCCTGGGCTTTGACATGAAATCCTGCATTTTACGCGCTATTTGCGAAAGCAAAAGTTTGCTGCTACCTACTGGCTACTCCATGCTGCACGATATGCTGCGTGTGGTATTAACGTGAGTTTTTAGTGAAAGAGGCTGCTTCTATTTTTTTCTGTGTATAATTCTTGCTTATTGAAATTTTCTTTTGCAGTGTTCCAACTATGACTGGCCTGACCGATGACTACAGCCGCATAGTACAGTCTGAAGCGGACCGCTGTCAGCATGAGTTGCAGCAAAAGTGTTCAATTAGTCTGCTCAGCTGGTTTCTTAACTCAGACAATGCGAAATTTAACCTGTGAAATTTTCATAAAATATATTTTTATAATGTAGATAATATGTAGGACTTAAGGATTTATAAAAGGAAAAAAAATTTTAATTCTGTCGTTTAAGTTTTATTTTTACCTACAATAATCGAGTGATTTAAGCTGCTATCTGCCTCTTCCAGGGAAACTAAAATTCAATTTCAATATGTTTACATCAACATCCTTGAAACAAGTTTTCCTATATTTTTGGAGTCGTAAATAAATCTAAATACTTTGTTCTTAAAGTACGCAAAGACATTAATTCTTAAAAACATGTAAGTTCTGTGAAAGTTTCTACCAACTTATTCGTAATACCGGATGTATCAACAAGAGGTGAAACATTTGTTTTTTTAATAAAACAAACAATTGCTTAAATGCCTCTTTAATTATTATTGATTTAAGAAGTAAAAACATGGAGAATATGTATAAAATATAAAACCTCTCAAAATTTTCAAGAAAACTGTTGTTAAATGATACTCCTGTGCAAACCTACACATCTTGTTGATACACCTTTAAATTCTTGGATTTATAATTAGGTACCATCAAAAGAACTTCTAGAGTGGCCCTGATTTGTTTGGAGAAAATGATTTTTCGATTTTTAAAATGTGTAGAAACGTAAATTCCGATAAAGTAAGGAAAAACAAGTTTTAAAAACACATGCCCATTATTCTTAAAAGTCAAAGAATCGAACTTTTAACATATTTGAAAACTAATCTACCATTGGTTAAACATTTTAGGCAGGAACAATTAAAGGGGGAAACTATACCTGAGAACTTTTCGCAAATCGATTTTTATGATTCAATATTTGATAAGTCTAACTGCTCGAGATAACGTTCCCAAAATTAAAGATCTATTCCATAAAAATTAATGAAAAGCACTGTAGCTTAAAATTTTAAACGATATTATGTTTTCTCAAAGGTTAGGTTGAATTGAAAGGGTCATGCTCTATTGGCAAATTAAACCGCAAATCATCTTGTGCTTTTAGTGAACTTTTAGATGTCTAGGCAGTGATGTATTCACTAGGTTCTTCAATTCTTTGGAAAAAACGTTTTCTGTATCGTAACATACCCGTAGATTTTGACGAGACAGCGTTTTTTTTATCCTAGTCCTTCATCTATTCCTTGCCGATTTCTTGTCTTTTTCCCCATCTTTTCCTAAATATTGTTTAAAGTGTGTCTTAATCTCTGTGCTTATTCTTACTCCAATCCTTGTCGCAGCCCTTATTTTAATCATTGTCTGAATTTATGTCCTAATCCTAGTCGCATTCGCACCTCTTACTTTTACCAAATCTTTGTCCTACTCCTTACGTTATTCCTGCTCCTAATCTTTGCCCAAATACTTCCTCTCATTCTTTTTTTTTAATCCATGTCCAAATCTTTATCCAAATCTTTGACCTAGTTTTTGTCCTTGTTTGAACTTCAATTTAGTTCCTTTTTCCCCTTTTACATTGTTCAAAAATTGATGTCAATTCTTTGATATTCTCTTTTAAACTTACCTTCTCTCACGCTGATGTCCACGTCTCTCATGCAACTCTTCATTTTAACCGTCAATTCTTGACCTATGCAAAAGGGGTCTTTCCATTCTTTTGTTTCCAAACTTTGTCTTAAAAATGGTCATATTTCTTGTTCAAACTCTTGCTTCAATTCAGCTCCAAATTCCTGACCTTTTCATATATGTCCAAAATCTTGTCCTTACTGTGTCCAAATCCTGATTCTATTTCTTGTCCCAGTTCTTGTCTTTTTCCAAATCTTTTACTAAATATTGTTAAAGGTGGGTCTTTATTTTGTTCCTTATCTTTATTCCAACAATTTCGTAGTCCCTATCCTTTTGTAAATTCTTGCCCTAATTTTAGTCCAATTCGATACACCTTCTTCAAGTCTTTGTCCTAATCTTTTTCTTATTCCTGGTCCTAACCTTTGTCCAAATAATTGCTCATGTCTTAATCCCTATCCTATTCTTTGGCCTACTTTTTGTACTTACTTGAATTTTAATTTATTTTACTTTATTTTTTGCTTTTGCATTTGGCTACTTTAAGCGAAATCTCTGAAAAGTCTCATAACGCCATTCATTTATTTTTTTATTTTTACCATATGACCGAAAACCTCAGCTTTACATTCCATAAAATTTACCATAGCCAATAGTCACGGAGTTATAATTCTATGTTGCCTGGGTTTGGTTGTCGGTTGTTGTTGTGACCCTAAACTAGTTTTTTAATTTCGTTATGAGGTCAAGGAATAGTTTTTTAATGTCGTTATATAAAATTTTCGTAGCACTTCTACTCACCGAGTAATAATTCCATGCAACAATATTGCATTTTTGTTGCAGAATCGGCTACATCGGCGACCTGACGACGCCATAATTTTTTTATTTTTGCCGTGAGGCGAAGTATAAAACCTTCATTTCTATTTTATAACATTAACCGTGCCGCATATAATCACCAAGTAATAATTCCAGGCAACTCCGTTGCATGATTGATGCATTTTTGATCTTGCAGTGGCTTTCTCCGCGTTCTCATGAAGTCATCAAGTCTACGTCTATTTTTGTTAGGAGGACTATGAACGAGCCTTTACTGGCGTATAATATTTTTTACCGTAGCACCTTTACATAGCGCATTATAATTCCATGTAAAAATTTGCAGCTTCGTCGCATAAGCAGCTAACTCCGTGCCCCTATAACGTGTTTTTTTTTTTATTTGTGTCATAAAGTCAATGAATTAACCTCTAATGTCGTGAAATTACTTTTGTTATAACACTTGTACTGATTGATTAACAATTCCATGCAATGGTGATGCATTTTGTAAAAATGCTTTATTTCACATTTTTGCAGTAAAACGTAAAATTCTCAAGATAAAAATTTCCCATGTATTGGGTCGACGATTCGGTAGATAAAGATGTTCCAAAAGGTGGTGAGTAAATGCCTCTATTTCTTCCGGAACTTTATGGCTTTAACATAAGTCTAGCACTTTATGCTTACCTTATTGATCATTATCCCAATGAGGCAGTGTCCGGTTAGGACTCCTACAAGCATCCGACGGCAAGGTGATGGACCCAGTATATACCCTGCTTTCAATGGCTGTCAAGCACAAACTAAATGACGCAGCTTGCTCAAAATTTGATAGTAGTACATTAATAGATGGTAATTGACAGGACCAGTATTACATTTAAAGTTACTAATTGGAAATGGTAATTGATGATAATTTAAAGGACCAGTGTTGCATTTAAAGTTACTTCGCGGAAAGTTTAAACATTCACTTACTTCTCAAATTGCCCTCGTAGATGAGTTTGTAAAAGCTATTAATGTACATTAGAAAATGATTCATTTGCGAATGCTGAAAACGTATCTTCTTCTAAAGGTTCATAAATTAATTTCAAGAGGTTACTTTCGGTTCACTGGGATTTCTCAGATTTATTTGGAGAAATAAGAATTGGAAAACGACCTAGAAATTGTTCAAAAATTAAAATGTCAACTGTTTTATTTATAATCCTTTTGCATAAGTTTTGCTGCACACATGAAGCATTTTTCTAACATCGAAGAAAAAAGAATCTAAGCAATCTCTGTGTTTATTGTGCGTATGAACAAGAATGCTATGCAACAAATTCCGACGTCCATAGCGAATCCTTGCAATGCTGATAACGCGTAGCACAATCACCATCGTAAGCATGTGCCACATCGTAAGGCTCTTGCATGTAGTGCAACCAGTTTTGCTTTTGCAACTCCTCTGTAGATGCGCCTTCATGTGATTCCACTGCCTCGGGTAGCGTGAAAATGGTGCGCATTATTTCACCAACAAAAGAACCGGGTGCATGTTCGCGTGATTTTTGTCCGGTTTCACAGAGTGCACGCAGCACACAGTGTTGCCCATGGGAGCCACGTCTGTGAGATGTAACAAGGAAAAGGAAAGAAAAGAAAAGAAGAAAAAACAGAGAGATTAACAAAAAATGCGTCAAGTGCAAAATAATAGCAAACAGTGATCAGCATGCATACACACAAAGACAAACCACACACACGCATGCAGAGACACAAACACACAGCAATACACACATACACACAAATACATATCGAATACACTCAATGCCAGTAGCCAAAATCTAAGCTCAACATTTGCATTTGTTGTAAAGCACTGCTTTTGGCAGTCGCTGCCACAGTTGCTGCTGCTACTGCTGCTGCTTCTTTTGATGTAGTGCGTCAATTCTTGTGTTGTTGCTGTCATTGTTGCTGAAGCTATTGTGTTTGTTGTTGTTCCAATGCAATCGCTTTAAGTAATTGAAGATTTCCGTTCATTCGAGGATATCCTTTTTTTTTGTCACATGTTGGCAACATCTTTTGTCTTTTATTGACTAGAAGTGGCAACCTCTCAATCGTTTGCTCCATTGCTCGAACTTTGAACATTTTATGTGTAGCCGCCACACTTGCACACACTCTTGCATCACCCACACACACACACACACACGCCTTTCCAATGCATTGGCTTAACTTGGATTTTAGCAAATTGATAGCAAGGCTTTTGGTTGTCTGTCGCCTCGCATGCAGCCTTCAAATGGCAGTAAAATCAGTCCTATGCGAATAGCTTCCGGTTTTCCGTTTCAGCTGCTGATTGGCTTGTTACAGGGTCGATGCAGCATAGTTATAACAAAGAGAAAAAAAAAAAGGAAAAAAAAAATGCAATAACGATGTTTCTGCATCATTTTGGATTTTTGATTTTTGATCTCTTGTGTTAAGCTAGTCTGATTCTGCAGTAGAAATTGGGTGTTGGTTTGATGTGGATTTTTTGGTCTTATGAATTTTGATGCATTTTCAGGCAATTAGAACGATTTCAAAGAAAACTTCAAAACCATCAGCTTTGCTCGTCGTGTAATTTCGTTCACATCAAATTCTATAATGAATGGGATAGTTAATTAAAGAGCAACATCTGATGTCACAAATGCAAGAGATAGAGAGAGTTTTCGTTTGATTTTCAAATGAGTAAATATTTTTCTTACTCGTCACTCAAAACACTCACTCATAGTGATTCCCCAAACAATATAGTTTTTCATGATATCTAATGAAGAAGATAATGAAGACTTAAAAAAAAGAAAAACGTGTTGCCAATTACAGCCCTGGAAAGGACTTTCACCGAGCTTCACATGATCAACTTGTGTTGTGCGTGTTATCGAATACTGTATCCATGATGCAATTATACAGAATAGGAGTGCCGTTTTTTCGTCTTGCATCAACTGTCAAAAATAATATAAAGTAGAGAACGAAAAAAGTAAAAAAGAAAATAGAAACTAAAATAAACAGGCAAATGACAGTCGGTGCAAGACACTCTGGAGAAAATAACCAGTTGTCACTCCTACCTTGTATAATTGTATCATGACTGTGCCTATTACTTCGAAGGACTAATGTCATGTTCTCTTTACATGGCATTATTTACTCTCTGAGGCTTGCCATTATCTACAGAGAGGTGACGGCCCATCAGAACGAATTTCAAATGAACAAATTGGGATTCGAACCTCGATCCAGCCGGCTCGTAAAATTGGCATTGAAATAACTGGCCACTTGAGCCCTTGAAAGGACTTTGACCTAGCTTCTTATGATCAATTGTGTTGTGCGTGTTATTAAGTTTGTACACAATTGACCGAGAAAGGGACTTAAGGTTTAACGCCGACTCCGAACGGCGATGAACGGGATGTTCTTATTCTCAAGAAGCTTTACATGTCAGTTTGATTACTCTCTGAGGTTTGCCATTGTCTGCAGAGAGGTGGCGGCCATACAGAAAAATCATTTTAATTCAAATAATTTTCTGTCGCTGCTGGGGTTCGAACCCGGGTTCGATATTTTAATAAATTTTGATCAATGCAAAAAAAAAAGTGTAACAAATACCCTTTTAGTTTTTGTTTTTAAATTTTGCTTGGAATTGAATTATATTAAATAATATTATTAAAAAAAATTGAAAGAAGTAGATGTCTCTTTGTGTCTGTATTCCTTGTCGTAATCCTAGTCTCAGACTTTGTTCTTATGTTTGTCCAAAAACTCTGTCCAAATATGTGTTCTAATCCTTTTCATAGTCTCTATCTTAATCCGTGTCCAAATGCTTGTCCCAATTTGTGTTCTTATCTTCCCCAAATCGTTGTTCAAATCTGTGTCTTAACCTTTACCTTAAAATTAGTTTGTCCAAATATGTGTTCTAATCCTTTTCATAGTCTCTATCTTAATCCGTGTCCAAATGCTTGTCCCAATTTGTGTTCTTATCTTCCCCAAATCGTTGTTCAAATCTGTGTCTTAACCTTTACCTTAAAATTAGTTTTAATCTTTTGTATAATACTTTCCCAAACTTTGCATAAATCTTTGTCCTTATCCTTAGTCTTATCTTAGTCTTCGCTCAAAGCCTTGTCCAAACCTATGTCCTATTCCTTGTTCTATTTCATGTCCGAACCCAAGTCCAATTCTGTAATCTTATCCATATTTGCTTTTACTTTTGCTTTAACTTTTGCTTTTGCTTTTCCATTTACTCTTGCAGTTGGTTTTGTTTTTGCTCTTGTTTCTGATTTTGCTTTTGATTTTGCATTTTGTTTTTGATTTTGATTTTGATTTTGATTTTGATTTTGATTTTGATTTTGATTTTGATTTTGATCTTGACTTTGATTTTGATTTTGCATTTTGTTTTTGTGTTTGATTTGGATTTTGATTTTGATTTTGATTTTGATTTTGATTTTGATATTGATTTCGATTTTGATTTTGTTTTTGTGTTTGATTTTGATTTTGATTTTGATTTTGATTTTGATTTTGATTTTGATTTTGATTTTGATTTTGACTTTGATTTTGCATTTCGTTTTCATGTTTGATTTTGATTTTGATTTTGACTTTGACTTTGATTTTGCATTTCGTTTTCATGTTTGATTTTGATTTTGATTTTGATCTTGATCTTGATCTTGATTTTGATTTTGATTTTGATTTTGATTTTGATATGGATTTCGATTTTGATTTTGTTTTGTGTTTGATTTTGATTATGATTTTGATTTTTATTTTGATTTTTATTTTGATTTTGATTTTGATTTTGATTTTGATTTTGATTTTGATTTTGATTTGATCTTGATTTTGATTTTGATTTTGATTTTGATTTTGATTTTGATTTTGATTTTGATTTTGATTTTGATTTTGATTTTGATTTTGATTTTGATTTCGATTTTGATTTCGATTTTGATTTTGATTTTGATTTTGATTTTGATTTTGATTTTGATTTTGATTTTGATTTTGATTTTGATTTTGATTTTGATTTGGATTTTGATTTTGATTTTGATTTTGATTTTGATTTTGATTTTGATTTTGATTTTGATTTTGGTTTTGATATTGATATTGATTTAGATTTTGATTTTGATTTTGATGATAATTTTGATTTTGATTTTGATTTTGATTTTGGCTTTGATTTTGATTTTGATTTTGATTTTGATTTTGATTTTGATTTTGATGTTGATTTTGCTTTTTCTTTTGATTGTGTTTTTAAATTTGCTTTTGATTTTGTTTCAAAGAACCAATTTTTCGTCTCGTAAAATAAATTTTACCGTAGCACCTCTACTAAGTGAGTTAAAATTTAATGAAACAATATTGCATTTATGTTGCATAAGCTGCTATATCTGCAACCTGACGACTTCATAAATAATGTTTTTATTTTCGTTGTAAGGCCAATTTTTAATCCTTCAGTTTTGTTGTATAATATTAACCGTGGCTCAAATACTTATCGAGGAATAATTTCTTGCAATGCAGTTGCATTATCGATCTTGGAGCAGATCTCTGCATGAACTCATGACGTAATAAATTTTTGTCTATTTGTGTGAAGAACCAATCTTTACTGGCGAATAATATTTTGCACTTATACTCAACGAGCTATAATTCCATGTAACAAATTTGCCATTTCGTTGCTCAAGCAGCTCCTTCCGTGCTCCGATGATGTTGTCATTATTTTTATTTATATTTTAATCATAAGGTCAAAGCATCAACCTTTTCTGTAGCACAATAACTTTTCTATTACTACTCATATTCAGCGAGAAATAATTCCATGCAACGCCGATACATTTGGAATAAATACTTATCTTTTTCAACTTTTTTGGAAACCTCCGAGGTAAAATGTAACCTTGTCACGTAAAAATTAGAAATGAATAGACTTCCGATTAAAATAAAGGTTTGTACCGAGTTTAAAATCAAAAAAATTTGTCTTGTTCTCAGACTAGCGTTGATACGTCTGTAAAATAATATACAGAGTAAAATTAATACAGCGTTAATACAGAGTAAAAATATATTTGAACACTTTCTATATAAAAATAAAATTTAAGAAACGCAGAATATTTCTAAATAACACGAAAAGAGAAAAAGTAAATATACAAAAATCTTGAAAAGAATTTGAGAATTCGGAAAATACATAAAGTGAAAAGTAACAATAAAACCGGAAGGAATAACGTAAGTTTATGTTTCAAAAAGTATTTGTAAGTTGTCCAAAGTTCATTCATTCATGAGTTCAATGTCAGAATCTTTAATGTCAGTTAACTGCTGTTATGTCAAAAATTTCATAGTTGAGAAGTTTATCAGCAATTTTTAGTTTTAGCTCTTTAACTGTTGCAGAATGTCTCAACTGCCCATTTAACAATTTCTTCCCTATAATTCCTTACAAGCACAAGCTTGAGAAAGTATCAACAACGAGTAGAGTTCATGAAGTGGAAATTCAATATCTGCCCACTTAAACATTAAGCCTGGCAACGCTGCATGCAACAAAATAACGCAGCATCAATACGCTTTAATTTGCATTTCCTAACGTTGTGTCTTTATCGTTTGCCCCATGATAGATGTAACGTTGGTGACCAATGTAACATTTTCACAAGCGTTTCCCCATTTTTGCCAAAGCCCTCCCAACTTACTTGTCCAGATATTTTGCAATCTTCTCGTAGAGCGTTTGCCGGGTGTTGCGATGATGCCGGATATGAATGCGATCTAGTTTACTTAGTTGTGGACCGACTATGCCGCTGCGACGTTGACGATGATGATGATGTTGCTGTTGTTGTTGTTGTTGTTGTTGTTGCTGCTGTTGCTGGTTATGCTGATGAGAATGATTTGTAGCAGCGAATGACGAAGAATCAGCAGCATGAGCTGCAGACATGACTGTGGACGATGAGGTGGAATTTTTAAGCACGACTACGCTGCGTTTACCGAAAACTGGAAAAATGCGATGTTTCCGTGCTGCAGTGGATTGGTTATATCCAGTGCGCTGCTGTTGTTGTTGTTCCTTATCTTTTCTTGCTGTAGCTGTAGTTGTTATTTTGGTATTTGTTTTTGTTTTTGCTTTTGTTCTTGTTTTGCTGTTGTCCATTCTGTTGGTTGCTGTCGTTGCAGGACGTGGTTTCCCACGCAATGAATTCGATAATCTACAAATGAAGGCCGGAAGTAGAATGAGTTTTTTTTTTTATTAAATTAAATATAAAAATATAAAAGTGCTTGAAAATTAAATTGTTTTTAAAGAAAATTGAGCTTAAAATGTACCTATTGGCCAAATTCCACCAGGGATATTTTGCTGCTACTCCACCCACATGCGGTGTGTAAGCATAATTTTTAGCTGGACTCCATTTAGCAAAAGGATTTGGTTTTTTGCTGTAATAATAATTATCCTTACGTCGTGGCCATATTTTATTTGGTCCACTGTAGTAATTGCTCTGCCCTCTGTTGCCACCTAAGACTCCATGTCCACCATGATAATAATAATTCTTGGGCCATGTGCCTCCCTGAACGCGTGTTTTTGGCGCATAATAATAATAATTATGATGCATTGGAGCGTGAAATGCGGATATTAAATTTTTATTCGTCTTATAGTGCGTATAATGGTTACTTGCTGTTGTTGCCTTGGCAACAGTTTGCGTTCCGGTTTGGGTCTGTGCTATGCTGTTGTAGACTGGCTTTTGTGCTGCTTGTGTTTTGGTGTCGATATATTTTATTTTACTGATGGTATCATTGCGACTTAAGCCTAAAGTTCCATCCTGCAGACGTGTGCGTAGATCTTCGAGTTGTTCGCTTGGCGGCTTGCTTGGCAACTCCCAGGCGAGCGCAACTGTTATACCCAGAATAAGGTAGTTGGTATAGTCAACAATGCCAATGATTTCATCATAAACTGGTGGGGTAGAGAGAGAGGAATTGTCTTAAATTTCAATGATTTCATATAATATCTTGATGATGAAGATAAGGTTTAATGATCTCTGCTGTTAAAAAAAAAAAAAAAATTAAGTTTTTGTTTGAAAAACTTATTCGACTGTTTTTGAATTTTCAACATTTTATCGGGCATATAACTAGTTTATTGATTTTTTTTCAGTAAGGGACTAAGAACAACGTTCTGGAGTAGATGATCTACTAAATGTTCATCTCCTCGCTTGAGACGGATGGGGCCAGGCTAAGCTTGTATAAGCAGATAATTTGAATTTATATTAATTTAATAGGAACGTTTTTTATTATTTATCCTCTGACAAGGTTGATCTATTTTCAGGACTCTGTTATTTCTGGGCCTAAGGGACAAAATTTTTTATCCAAGCCAATTACTTAGTGCTTTTCTTATCGCAGCAAACTAACAAATTGTGTTCCAAGACACAAGCACTACAAAGATACATAATCCACATAATCCACAAACACAAACAGACACACAGAAGCACAGAAACACACACACACACACTTAGATACACATTATTGTGAACTTACCCAACTGAAACGAGCTACCCTCAGGAAACAACAAATAACGTCGTTTGCGTGACAACAGAATTTTTTGCGCTGAGCTTTCTTCTGCTGCTATTTCAGCTGCAAGCGTTTGCTCGAAATTAAGTTGCGTAAAATTGGCCACACTTGCTGCAACATTTTGTTGTGCTGTGGCAACAACAAAAAGTATAGCCAGTGCATTGATAAGTAGTAATAATTGCATATATAGTTTGATGAACTGCATTGTTTTTTGTGCATGCGTCACACTGTAACTGACTTTATAACTGGTTTTGGCAATGAGCTTTAAGCTTTGACAAGCTTTTTGTTAAGTAATTTAGTCATTACTTAAGCAAAAATTTATTGCTTTTAATTTTTTTTTTTTTTGGACTAAGCTTAGCACTCAGTGTTTCACACGCTTGTTGTGGCAACACACAAAAAAAAATGAAAAACCTAAAAAAACTATCTCTGTAAACTTGGACACGCTTGTAAGCACGTTGCTGTCCTGCTACAAACTGTCAAGTTTGTAGAAACAAAGAAAGATTGAAAGTTGTTGTTATTGTTCTTGTTGCTGCTGCTGCTGTTGATGCAAAAAATGTTGTTAATTGCTGGCATTTTTGTTTCATTTCCTCTTCATTTTCTAGCACTACTTGCGTGCAGCTTTGTTTTTTCTAGCATTTACTGCTGCTGTATTTGTTGTGCTTAAACTTTAAAGCTCGTTCATTTTAGTTTCGAAGTTTTAACGCTTTTTATTGAAATTCCTGATTAGTGCTGGTTTTTAGGCTCTCTCTCTCTCTCTCTCTGTTTGACCTTTGCAACTGCAACAGAGTTTGTGTAAATTGCTTTTAGCACCCACTGTATTTTGTGGGTATTTTTTCTTCTTTTATTTTTCATTTGTTGCTGCTGCTTCGTATTTTTTCATGATTTTCAATTAACAGTCCAGGCTTAAATGACAACAATTTATTTTATTTGCTTTCCCAGTTTAGAAATAAAAAACAAAAAAACCCGTTAGAACAGAAAAGTTTAGTAAAAAGCTGCAAAAGTTTGATGAACTGTTTGCTGCGGCGTTGTTGGCGTCAGTAGCACACTAATTACTGCTTCTGTCGCTCTTCTACTTCGTTGTTTGCTGTTAATTAGTTCGAAATCCAAGGCGTGAAAATTATTAAAACCAACTGGTTCTTCTTGCAATACGAGAAGAGGAACAATAAAATAAAGAGATAGAATTTTTAAAATTTTTTAAACTTTTGCCTAGATTTCAGCACGAGGCTTATTTGCAGGTTTTTAGATACCTCATTATAACCTTGGGACTTTTATATTATATTTATTTTATGATAAAAATAAAATAATTTATGGCATCTTGAGGTTTCTGATGAAAATGCGTCCATCTTTTCATGAACTTATTGCATGGCGCTAAGGTAGTTAGTGAGCGCATCTGAAGCGCTTCAAAAAAACATCTAAGCGCTCCATTCGCCTTGCGTATAGCGCATTTTTTAACATAGGCATGTTATCAGATGTATGTAGCAAATATGAAATCGTAGCGAAAGCTGAGCGCTTTGTTCTCCTTGTATTTGATATTAAAATGTGGCGAGAACCGAGCGCTTTGTTCGCTCAACTGTTTGCTCAATATGGACCGCTCAACTTTTTTTTGAAGCGCTTCAGATGCGCTCTTGGAGCGCTCGGCTCCCTGCTGGGTTGTTATGAAATATGTTTGCACCAAATTTAAAACAAAACAAATCATATTTGTTCTGCATAACTCACAGGTACGCACCATTAGAAAACAATTAAAACAACAACGCGTGAAACATGATTAAATTTCAACAAGAAATATTGAAGCTAGCAAGATTTTATCCATTGAACAACAAAACTTTCAACTGATATTTTTGACAATGGAAGCACCGCTCCTGAGTTTTTTTATTTTCAAATTTAATTTGGGGTACATTCGTTCATATATTTTCTCGCTCATGTTACAATATATCTGTACCATGATACAATTACCAGGTAGGCTCATATTGGAGAGCATGGTGCGCTAGTTGTCAAAATCAGCTGATAGCTTCTAGTTTTTCTTTGTTGTTGTTGTTGCTTTTGTCGTTTGGCGTTTGTGGCTTCTACAGCTTTGTTGTTGCAAAAATTCACAATTAAGCAGCCATTTTAAAATGAGCCTACCTTGTAATTGTATCATGATCTGTACTCTAATGTTGGCGAATGTACCTTGAGTGAACTGCCAATATAGAAGTATTACATATATGTTTCATATTGAATTTAAATGTCTTGTTTGTTTTTACATGCTTTTATCGAACTTATTTTTACATCAATCTTTTCCTAGTATTTTATTGATATGTTTTTTTCGTATTTAATGTAATAAAAAATGTTCTGCCCCCACAGTTGTATCTTTAATCTTGCTTCAGCCACTCGCAGATTATTACCAATAATCACTAAAAAATTCTTAATTTTGAAAGTTTCCTAAACAGTCGAACAATTTAAGAGCTGATAAGTAGATATTTCTGCGGATATTGGTGCAGTTACACATCGAATATCGTTAAAACGAAATATGGCGAATCTCTATTTAACGAAATTAAATAACTTTTTACTTCGTAATAACGCTAAACGGGAATATATATACCACCTTGATCGAAAAGTTCCTGGAATCACCACCGTGTGGCGCTCTCAGTCACCCGATTTGTGTTCTATTTTTTTTTAGGTCACCACATCTGTCATTGACATTCTATGAAATTTTCAGCTTGATAGCTTGACATTTGAAGTGGCCGTGAGTCCGTGAACGATAATGAACGCAGTGGCAGACCATCGACATCGTAAACCGACGAAAACATCAACAAAATCAAAGAATAGATTGCCGTAGACCGCAAATTGACCATTAGAGAGATGGCAGAGGAGTTGGGCATTGCCTTTGGATCCGTTCCAGACATTTTCGTTAATAATTTGGGCCTCAGACGTGTCGCTGCAAATTTGGTGCCTAAATACCTGAATTTCATGCAAAAAAGGGACCGCGTTGACGTCGCAAAAGGCATGATTTCCAAGGACGAATCCGACCCAACATTCATCAAACGGATCATTACTGCAGACGAGACGTGGAGTTATGAGTATGACACGCAATCCAGACATCAAGCGAGTGAACGGCGTGCACCGAATGAGCCGCAACCGAAAAAACCACGTCGTTTTCAAGGCATGATTTCCAAGGACGAATCCGACCCAACATTCATCAAACGGATCATTACTGCAGATGAATCGTGGATTTATGAGTATGACACGCAATCCAGACATCAAGCGACTGAACGGCGTGCACCGAATGAGCCGCAACCGAAAAAACCACGTCGTTTTCAAGGCATGATTTCCAAGGACGAATCCGACCCAACATTCATCAAACGGATCATTACTGCAGACGAATCGTGGATTTATGAGTATGACACGCAATCCAGACATCAAGCGACTGAACGGCGTGCACCGAATGAGCCGCAACCGAAAAAACCACGTCGTTTTCAGTCGAAAAAGAATGCGATTCTCACAGTTTTCATAGATTATAAGGGTGTTGTGCAGCATGAATTCCTTTCACAAGGCCAAACAGTCAACAAGAAGTATTTTTTGGGCGTTATGAGACGCTTGCGTGAAGCAATTCTTCAAAAAATACCGGATTTGTGGACAAACAACTCTTGGATCTTGCACCACGATAACGCACCGTCGCACATTGCCATTGTTATCCGTGAACTTTTGGCTAAAAACGAAACATATACCATTCAACAACCACCGAATTCACTTGATTTGGCTCCCTGCGACTTTTTCCTATTCGGTCAACTCAAGAAACCTCTCCGCGGAACGTGTTTCAGCACCCAAAATGAGATCATGGAAAAATCGAAGATGGCCCTGATGGCCATACCGCAAACTGAATATAAAAAATGTTTAGAGGATTGGATCAAGCGCTGGCATAAGTGCGTTGCAGTCGATGGGGAGTACTTTTAAGGGGACAATATCGATTTTGATGAATAATCTTGTATTTGTAATTTCCTGAATAAATTCCGGGAACTTTCTGATCAAGGTGGTATGAAATTAAAATTCTCAATAAAAAATCTCAAATTTATTTGGAATATTATTAAATCAGATTTAATTACACAGGCAAAAAACAATCGAACAAATTTGGTGAATTGCAAAAAAACCGTGTTACTCTAAATAACGCAAAACGAAAACAAAAAGAAAAGTCTTGATAGAAAAATCTGAAATTAACATAGGAACCCTGATTTTTCTTCTTATATAAACCTTACTCAAATTCAGGAGAGTTTTAAATGCAAAATTTTTAATAAGTTCCCAATAATAACAACAATTTTAGGATTACGAAATGAAAAAATAAAAAAATTCTTAAAAATATTCTTATTATACAGAGTACATTTTAATAAAAATTCGAACAAAATACAAAAAATACAACTCAACCATTTGAAAACATAACTTCAGTCATGGAGCCCAAAAGATCATGTTTACAGTCCGGAAATAAAATTTCACAGTGTTCGCCTAGAAAACCACGCTGTTCCGCCATCTCGTAAGTTTCGCGATACAGCTGTTCGGAGGTGTCAAAGGCCTCATGCAAGGAAGGACTGAAAAATTAAAATCGATAAAGCAAAAAGTTCAAGGTAAAAGCAGAAAGTTTGAAGTACTAACGTTAAAATAAATGTAAGAATATCAGTCAAAACATTTTGATGAGCATCATCGAATGGATGTTGAGCTAAATCGCAGACGCTACGCAGCAAACAGGTCTCGTGTATGCCATAACTATGAAAATTTGCACAAATTTTAAATGTATTCTTTACATACTCGTCAATAGTAAAAGGTTATCATCTTTACCTTGTGAAAATATCCTCTAAGCCTTGATAGAACTCGCCCGCAGAAAAATCACTTGGATGACGATTTTGCGCCGGTTTCAAACGCTCGTATTTTTTGTATAAATGAACATGCGTTCCATTCAAAATGTTGTCCGTTACTGTCGAAGATGCGGTTGGAGCACGTTGAACTCGTGAGTGTCCCGGCCAAATTGGTATATTGTAAAATGATGAAAGCTGATAAGGTAGATCGAAATTCATTTGAAAGCACCAATCAATGATGATGCGTCTCTCTGGAAAAAACTCTTGCAGTGGCACCGAGACGGACGATGTAAGCTATGACAACAACAAACGAAATTATTGGTAATGTGGTGATAATGGAGCAACTAATGAAAAGTACCTGCAGTAAAGATGACGCCGGAAAGAATAGCGCCTCGAGTAACGGCGTTAAAGTTAATAAAAGCAATAGAGTTGAAATCAAAATAACACTTTTACCTCGCATTTTGGTTTCACAAACTTTTGTTTTTCCCAAAATATTTTTTTATTCTTGGTTTTTTATTTATCTTCGTTTCAATAAACTTAACATCATCTTTATCTGTTATAAGCTCTTGAAGCACTGCTTAAACATTGGCTCTGAAATGCCTTCAGTTGAGCTGTTTAACTGTCAAGCTGCAACATTGTATGTCACAGCGACGACTTTATTTGTTCGATCGATCTCTTTAACAATACGTTGACAATGATTGGGACCATTTTCTTGTAACGAGGCTAGTTAACGAACATGGTGAATGACCATAGCGAATGACACTAATTGAAGGAACAAATAATGTGAAAAAATAACGTTATAGAACTTTTTAATGCGTAAAGGTAGTAAGAATGTGTGGGCCAAATTGAGATGTTAACATACAAAAGACATAAAATGTTGACAGAAAAATTACCTAAATGGTAGGAGTATAGGATGGAATAATAGGTTATTGCAGCTGAGACGTTGCTGTTTTATATGAAAAGAAAATAATTTAGGTCGCTTTTGTGGGATCTAATACCTGTTATTTTCTGTCAATTATACATGCACGACTCTACCCAGAGGTAAATGGAACCTCCTCTTACTTAACCCTAATCCAATCAATCAGATTTTTAACACATTTAACCAAGAAGTGACTCGAAATCAGTTATCAGAAAGCAATATTTTTTTAATCGAATTCTTTTTTTTTTTTTTTTTTTGAATAAATATTTTTGTAAAAAGTAAAAAAAAAAATCGTGTTTACGAGTAGTTAAATATTTTGTGTTTATCATGTGTTCTTCTGTGATAGTTATGAAATGTTATGTTCCGATTCGATCCCTCGAAAAGTGGGGACCGGAACAGAATCAGAGTCAGAAAATTGTCGATCAACTATGTTTCTTAAAAGGTTTCTTCAAGTTCATGTTCAAGAATTTGAACTTTACTTTTTTTTTTTTTTGTAAAATTGGCTATATTTGCCTCAATAACTGCCCCTAAGCACATTATTCTCACAATTTCCTATCCTTCGTCTAATATTTTGGTGTTTTGTGTTATTATAAGGCCTTATTTCTATTTTTGGGTGTTTTTCTACCCATTCGATAATGGAGTTTTCTTAACCATTTCTGAGTATGTCTGGTATTTTTTGATATTACAAGTATACATTTCGTATTTGGTGGCGTCCGTGGCGTAGTTGGTTAAAGTGCGTGGCCGCTATGTCAACGAACTTGGAGACGCAGGTTCGAACCCCAGCAGCGACAGAAAATTATTTGAATTAAAATCATTTTTCTGTACGGCCGCCACCTCTCTGCAGACAATGGCAAACCTCAGAGAGTTATCAGAATGACATGTAAAGCTTCTTGAGAATAAGAACATTTCGTTCATCGCCGTTCGGAGTCGGCGTTAAGCCTGTAGGTCCATTTCTCGGTCAATTGTGTACAAACTTAATAACACGCACAACACAATTGATCATAAGAAGCTAGGTCAAAGTCCTTTCAAGGGCTGAAATGGCCAGTTATTTATTTTTTATTTGGTGTATAAAAAAGTTTTAAAGGATTTTTTTTCAAGTTTGACGTTTAATTGTGAAAAATTTGTTACAAATTCATTTTATCAAAGTATTGTCCATTGCTAGCTACTACTTTTTCCCAATCTTTCTGGCAATTTTCGGATACCATCTCGAAAAAAAGATACGTCTTTTGATGCGATCCACGAATCGATCCAGTTTTGGAGTTCTTCAAAAGAGCGAAAGTGCTGATTCTCAAGGACATGCGTCATCGACGAAACTACAAATAGTAATTGGAAGGGGCAATGTCTGAGCTATACGGTGGGTGTGGTAGAACTTCCAGTTTCAGCGTTTTAAGGTATGTTTTGACCGGCTGCGCAACATGTGGTCGAGCGATGTCATGTTGCAAAATGACCTTGTTCTGCTTTTGTTCGTATTCTGGCCATTTTCGCTACAATACTATGCTTAAACGCATCAATTGAGTTCAGTAGATTTGCACTGTGATGGTTTGATCCGGTTGTAGTAGCTCATAGTACATCACGCCCAAATTGGTTCTACCAAATACAGAGCTCTTGTACACCTGATATAAGCTTGATTGAAGAAAAAATTTTTTTCCAAAGTTTACAAGGGGAAAATGAAGAAGTCAGTGACTTTTCGAAATGCAATACTTGGAATTGAAAAAAAGTGTTCCACCTCCAATTGATCTCCTACGCATTTCTCCAAGTCAACTTTAACATCTTGGAGTTGAATAGGAAATCGGCTTGAGATGTGTTAATTTTCAAAGTGGAAACAGTTTTTATTTTTTACCTGGCAACACTTGGTTGTTTTGGTTATTGTGTTTCGTTTTAATATGTTGACAGTTGTCAAATTCCAAATTTGTCGAGAAACGGCGACAGTGAAGAAATGCTGGAAGAGCAGATATTTTGGTTTGATTTGAGCGCCTTGTACCCTGTGGACATACTTGAAATTTGAACGACTCGAATTAGCAAATAAGTTCCATGTAGTAAATCTGTAATTGTGATAGTATCTGATCTTTTTCTTGATATAAACTTGTAAATTTATATCTCTAGTTTCTTTTACCTCTTTTACATTGGTCAAGAACTGACGTCAATTCTTTGATATTCCCTTTTAAACTTATCCTCTCACGCTGATGTTCGTATCTCTCAAGCAGCTACTCTTGTTGACCGTTAGCTCTTGATCTATGTAAAAGGGGTCTTTCCCTTCTTTTGTTCCCAAACTTATCCTCATCCTTATCCTTTATTCTATATTTGTCTTAAAAACGGTCATATTTCTTGTTCAAACTCTTGCTTTAATCCATGTCCAAATTCCTGATTTGTCCGAAATCTTGTCCTTAGGGTGTCCAAAGTCATGTTCTATTTCTTGTCCCATTTTTTGTCTTTTTCCCAATCTTGTACTATATATTGTTTAAGGTGGGTCTTAAGCTTTGTCCTTGTTCCTATCCTTGTCGTAGCCCTTATTCCAATCTTTGTCTATATTGTTGTTCTAATCCTAGTACAATTCGATTCCTAACCTTTTCCAAATCTTTTTCCTACTGCTAATATTATTCCTGATCAAAATCTTTGTCCAAATACTTGCCCTTATCCTTTTTCTAATCCATTTCTTAATTCTTATTTAAATCTTTGTCCTTATAAAGGGTGTTTTTTTTAGAGGTATAGAACTTCGAATTGAAATAAAACACAAGAAAATCGTTTTAATGTCCATCAATTTGGCTTTATTGGAAGGATAATTTTATGCCATTAATGTTTAAATATGATTTCGGGCATGTGGCCGCCGCGGCTGGCTCGAATAAAGCCAATTCTACAGGTCCAATGTTCAACCACTTTTTCGAGCATATGGGGCCCTATGTCGGCAATAACGCCACGAATGTTGGCCTCCAAGTCCCCTAACGTTTCTGGTTTGTTGGCGTAGACGAGCGACTTCACATATCCTTAAAGAAAATAAACCAATGGTGTCAAATCACACGATCTTGGTGGCCAATTGACAGGTCCATTCCGCGAAATTATGCGCTCATCGAATGGTTCCTTCAATAAACCGATTGTGACGTGCGCTGTGTGGCATGTAGCGCCGTCTTGTTGGAACCACAACTCATCCACATTCATGCCATCCAATTCGGGAACAAAATAGTCGGTTATCATGGCTCTATACCGGTCTCCATTAACGGTAACTGACTCTCCAGCATTATTTCGGAAGAAGTATGGCCCAATGACTCCACCAGCCCATAGAGCACACCAAACAGTCAGTTTTTGTGGATGTAATGGCGTCTCAAGGATCTCATGTGGATTCTCTTCACTCCGAATGCGGCAATTTTGCTTGTTGACGTAGCCATTCAACCAAAAATGAGCCTCATCACTGAACAAAATTTTGCGATGAAAATCAGCATCGAGATCAATCTCATTTTCGGCCCATACACCAAAATCACGACGCATTGCATGGTCTCGCGGCTTTAATTCTTGCACAAGCTGGATCTTGTAAGGTCGCAAGCCAAGATCTTTGCGCAAAATCTTCCGTAAAGTTGATGGACAAAGCTCCAATTACTGTGCACGGTGGCGAATCGATTCATTCGGGTCCTTTTCAACATTTTGCTCTACAGCGGCAATTGTTTCTTCGGTGCGCACTGTTTGACGTCTCTGCGGATGCGTATTATCACATAGAGTAAACGTAGTGCGAAAACGACCCATGGTTAACCGAATTAATTGCTCTGATGGACGATTATGTCGACCATAAAATGGACGGAGCTTGCGGTAAACTTCGCGAACTGAACCATTATTTTCGAAATAAATTTTCACGATTTGCAAGCGTTGTTTTTTTGTCAACCTGTTCATGATGAAATGGCAAACCAAACTGAACATAAATGACATTAGAGTTGCCAGATTTGACCACAAAATGCCAGTTTTATCTCTATTCAAAAAACAAACCCCTAAAAAAAACACCCATTATTTATCCATATTCCAATTTTAATTTATTTTTTCTTTATTTTTGCTTTTGATTTTGCATTTGATGCTTATAGGCTACTTTAAGGGATTCCCTGAGAGGCGTCATGGCGTCATTAAATTTTTTTTATTTTCCCGAAAAACTCAGCTTTGCTGTTATTACATAAAATTTACCGTAGCTCCAATAGTGAGGAGTTATAATTCCATGCAACGCAGCATTTTAACTACATAGAGCGGTTACCTCCGAGGTGTCTTGGCCCCAAAAATTTATTTTCATATGCGTTATGAGGGCAAAGAACCATTGTTTATTGTCGTCATATAAAATTTTCGTAGCACTTCTACTCAGCGAGTATAAGTTCCATGCAACAATATTGCATTTTTGTTTCATAATCGGCTACATCTGCGACCCGACGATGTCATAATTTATTTTATTATTTTTTTTCCGTGAGGCCAAGTATAAATCCTTCATTTCTGTTTTGAAGCATTAACCGTGCATATACTCACAAATTAATAATTCCATGCAACGCTGTTGCATGATTGATGCATTTTCGATCTTGTAGTGGCTTTCTCCACGTGCTCATGACGTCATCAATTTTGTGTCTATTTTTTTAAGGACTATGATATATATTATTTTTTAACCGTAGCACCTTTACATAGCGCATTATAATTCCATGTAACAAATTTGCAGATTCGTTGCTTAAGCAGCTCCCTATGCGTCCCAATGACGTGTTTAATTTTATTTTTATTTGTGTCATAAAGTCAATGAATTAACCCCTACTGTTGTGACAGTACTTTTATTATAGCACCTGTACCCATTGATTAATAATTTCATGCAACGGCGAAGCATTTTGTAAAAATGCTTTTTACACGTTTTTGCAGTAAAACGTAAAATTTGCACGTTAAATTCTTAGGTGTCGAAGTCGACGGTTCGGTAGATTAAGATATTCCAAAAGATGGCGACTTAATGCCTCTATTTTTTCCGGAACTTTATGGCTTCGACATAAGTCTAGCTCTTTATGATTATTTTATTGATAATAAGCCCAATGAGGCGGTTAGAACTTCTACAATTATCCGACGGTAAGGTGACGGACCCTGCTTTCAATGGCTGTCAAGCACAAACTAAATGACGCAGCTTGCTCATAATTTGACAGTAGTACATCAATAGATGACAGTTGACAGGACTAGTGCTGCATTTAAAGTTACTATGCGGAAAGTTTAAACATTCACTTACTTCTCAAATTGCCCTCGTAGATGAGTTTGTAAAAGTTATTAATGTACATTAGAAAATGATTCATTTGCGAATGCTGAAAACGTATCTTCTTCTAAAGGTTCATAAATTAATTTCAAGAGGTTACTTTCGGTTCACTGGGATTTCTCAGATTTATTTGGAGAAATAAGAATTGGAAAACGACCTAGAAATTGTTCAAAAATTAAAATGTCAAGTGTTTTATTTATAATCCTTTTGCATAAGTTTTGCTGCACACATGAAGCATTTGTCTAACGTCAAAGAAGAAAAAATCCAAGCAATCTCTGTGTTTATTGTGCGTATGAACAAGAATGCTATGCAACAAATTCCGACGTCCATAGCGAATCCTTGCAATGCTGATAACGCTTAGCACAATCACCATCGTAAGCATGTGCCACATCGTAAGGCTCTTGCCTGTAGTGCAACCAGTTTTGCTTTTGCAACTCCTCTGTAGATGCGCCTTCATGTGATTCCACTGCCTCGGGTAGCGTGAAAATGGTGCGCATTATTTCACCAACAAAAGAACCGGGTGCATGTTCGCGTGATTTTTGTCCGGTTTCACAGAGTGCACGCAGCACACAGTGTTGCCCATGGGAGCCACGTCTGTGAATTGTTACAAGGAAAATGAAAGGAAAGGAAAGAAAAGAAGAAAAAAACAGAGAGATTAACAAAAAATGCGTCAAGTGCAAAATAATAGCAAACAGTGATCAGCATGCATACACACAAAGACAAGCCACACACACGCATACAGAGACACAAACACGCAGCAATACACGCATACACACAAATACATGAAATACACTCAATGCCAGTAGCCAAAATCTAAGCTCAACATTTACATTTGTTGTAAAGCACTGCTTTTGGCAGTCGCTGCCACAGTTTCTGCTGCTCCTGCTGCTGCTTCTTTTGATGCAGATTTTTTGGTCTCATGAATTTTGATGCATTTTCAGGCAATTAGAACGATTTCAAAGAAAACTTCAAAACCATCAGCTTTGCTCGTCGTGTAATTTCGTTCACATCAAATTCTATAATGAATGGGATAGTTAATTAAAGAGCAACATCTGATGTCACAAATGCAAGAGATAGAGAGAGTTTTCGTTTGATTTTTAAATGAGTAATGCTAAAAACACATGTACAGCGTCTCTGCGCGCAGAACTCTAAGTAATCTGCGCGCAGCGCTGCAGACAAAATAGATGTGCAGATTTTTTCTTGACAGTAGGCTACATACACAACTATTGGCGAAGCAGCATTGTTTCAAATTATGAATTGTTTTGTCTCACTTTCACTTACAGTCTCATTTTAAATCTATATATATAAAAAAATGTTGTCAAATCTGTTTGTGACGAGTGTTTGAGAGTTCGGCTGGGTAAAAAAAAAATCTGCCGATACCATTTTGTAGGGTACGTTCTCTAGATGGTTTTAAAAAAAAATTGTTTGAAAATGACAAGGGGGCGTGGCACCTCCCATACAACCCAAATCTATGGTAGCGAATAGCTCTGAAGTTATAGGTCGCATAGCATCGGAATTCGGTGTTCTACCTCAATTTACAAGAGCCGTTCCACAGGTAAAATTTTATGGGCGTTGAATGTGGGGCGTGGCACTTTTTCAGCAGACCAAATTTTCGGTATAACTTTCAAGCTATAAGTCACACATCAATGAAACTTGGTAGGAGCGTACTATTTAGTCGCGTCCTTTGACTAGCAAAATTCATCAAGTATAGGCCAAAGGGGTGTGGCACCGCCCATACAATTCAAATTTATGATATCGAATAGCTTTGGAACTAAATGCCGTATAATAATGAAATTCAGTATGGAGTTTCCACTTGGTGATATATTTATACCATAAAACTGGGATGGGCTTTGGAAAAGGGGGTGTGGCTACGCCCATACACTTAAAATTTTTGATATCAGATAGCTATGGAACTAAACGTCGTTTAACAACGAAATTCAGTATGGAATTACTATTGGGTGATATTCTTCTACTAGAAAACTGAGACGTCATTGAACAAGGGGGTGTGGCTTCGCCCATACAAGCTAAATTTGCGATATCGAATAACTTTGGAATTATAAGTAGCATAGCCTCGAAATTTGGTTATCAATTTACACGAGTCGTTCCACTTAGAGATAGAGATAGAGATAGAGTTAGAGATAGAGATGGAGATCGATATCGAATAACTTTGGAATTATAAGTAGCATAGCCTCGAAATTTGGTTATCAATTTACACGAGTCGTTCCACTTAGAGATAGAGATAGAGATAGAGTTAGAGATAGAGATGGAGATAGAGATAGAGATAGAGATAGAGAGAGATAGAGATAGAGATAGAGATAGAGATAGAGATACAGATAGAGATAGAGATAGAGATAGAGATAGAGATAGAGATAGAGATAGAGATAGAGATAGAGATAGAGATAGAGATAGAGATAGAGATAGAGATAGAGATAGAGATAGAGATAGAGATAGAGATAGAGGTAGAGGTAGAGATAGAGAAAGAGATAGAGATAGAGATAGAGATAGAGATAGAGATAGAGATAGAGATAGAGATAGAGATAGAGATAGAGATAGAGATAGAGATAGAGATAGAGATAGAGATAGAGATAGAGATAGAGATAGAGATAGAGATAGAGATAGAGATAGAGATAGAGATAGAGATAGAGATAGAGATAGAGATAGAGATAGAGATAGAGATAGAGATAGAGATAGAGATAGAGATAGAGATAGAGATAGAGATAGAGATAGAGATAGAGATAGAGATAGAGAAAGAGATAGAGATAGAGATAGAGATAGAGATAGAGATAGAGATAGAGATAGAGATAGAGATAGAGATAGAGATAGAGATAGAGATAGAGATAGAGATAGAGATAGAGATAGAGATAGAGATAGAGATAGAGATAGAGATAGAGATAGAGATAGAGATAGAGATAGAGATAGAGATAGAGATAGAGATAGAGATAGAGATAGAGATAGAGATAGAGATAGAGATAGAGATAGAGATAGAGATAGAGATAGAGATAGAGATAGAGATAGAGATAGAGATAAAGATAGAGATAGAGATAGAGATAGAGATAGAGATAGAGATAGAGATAGAGATAGAGATAGAGATAGAGATAGAGATAGAGATAGAGATAGAGATAGAGATAGAGATAGAAATCATTTCCGCTACGACAGCAACGCGTCGGGTATCAGCTAGTAAATCAATAAATTTTGAGTTTGTATGTTGGTAGCCGTGAATATGCGCACCATTTTTTATTTTGATTACTACTTGCAGCGCTGCGTTATTGTGCAGAATATACATGTGTCTCTCGCCATATGAATAAATGAGTTTAAATTTTGCTGCAACAGAATATCTGCGCATGTGTTTTCAGCATAAATATTTTTCTTACTCACTCAAAACACTCACTCATAGTGATTTCCCAAACAATGTAGTTTTTCATGATATCGAATGAAGACTTAAAAAAAAAGAAAAACAAATTGCCAATTACAGCCCTGGAAAGGACTTCGACCGAGCTTCATATGATATTGCATCAACTGTCAAAAATAATATAAAGTAGAGAACGAAAAAAGTAAAAAAGAAAATACAAACTAAAATAAACAGGCAAATGACAGTCGGGGCAAGACACTCTTGAGAAAATAACCAGTTGTCACTCTTACCTTGCATAATTGTATCATGACTGTGCCTATTACTTCGAACGGCTAATGTCATGTTCTCTTTAGATGACATTATTTACTCTTTGAGGTTTGTTTGCAGAGCGTTGACAGCGGTTCAATACTAATTTCAAATGAACAAATTGGGATTCGAACCTCGAACCACCCGGTTCGTAAAATTAGCATTGAATGATTCACGTTTTTTAACACATTCAATCACGGTCACCAAAATCACATGTTTTTTGTAAAGTCAAATTTGAGTCAAGAAAGGAGTTGACTGTTTATCTACACAGCCAAAGGTATTGACGTGCCAAAATCTATGACAGCCGGTGAGAATATAAAAATGTTGAATGGTCAATAAATAAATAATATGTAAATTCATATATTTTGAACAACCCCAAAAAAAAAAAAATTATTTTAAAAGAAGCAGATGTCTCTTTGTGTATCAAGCGAGACCTGCCTTGCGAATGTTAGATCCAGACATATTCCTTGTCTTAATCCTAGTCCCAGACTTTGTTCTTATGTTTGTCATAACTCTGTAGAAATTTGTGTACTAATCCTTTTCATAGTTCCTGTATAAATCCTTGCCCAAATTCTTGTCTTAATCTTTATGTTAATCTTGGTCCCAATTTTTGTTCTTATCTTCTCCAAATCCTTGTTCAAGTCCGTGTCCTAACCTTTATCTTAAAATTATTTTTTATCCTGAATATAAACCAGTGGTGATCAACGCACGGTTTAAACAACAACAAACAGAGCTTTCCGAGTGCACAGCTTTACACTGAAACAAGAAGTTGTTAAAAGCTCCCACAACATTTGGTGCAAGGAAATCTTGTCGAGTGTTGAATTTTCAAAATAATCATTTAATTTTTTTTTTGTGTTTGTTTTTCGCTATTCAACATATAAAACATAAAAAAAAGATTAAAGTGAATAATAGAAAGTATAAATGTTTTTCCTGAAACATTGCAAAATATTTACTTATATTCATAAATAAAATAGCGAGTGACTCCCATACCACATTAACACTCAAAGCATACTGACTTGAAATTTAAAGCACAGCAGAAAAAACAAACTTTTATACAGTGTAAAAACACAGCGAGCGAATTACTACTTCGTGTGCAAAAGCTCAACAACACACGATGCCCGCGGGCTATGGGAAACCATGTAGTGACCACCACTGGTATAAACCTTTTCCAAGCTTTGTATAAATCTTTGTCCTAATCCTTATGCTTACTCTTGCCGTCACCCAATCCCTGTCCAAGCATATTTCCTAATTCTTCTTCTATTTCATGTCCTTATCCCAATCCTTGTCCAAGCCCGTGTTCTAAGCCATATTTGATTTTGCTTTTGTTTTTGGTCTTACTTCTGCTTTACCTTTTGCTTTTGCTTTTGCATTTACTCTTGCTGCTGGTTTTGTTTTTGCTCTTGCATTTGATTTTGCTTTCGATTTTGCTTTTGTATTAGCATTTGCCTTACTTTTGCTTTTGCTCTTGCTTTTGCTCTTGGTCTTGCTTTCGCTTTTGATTTTTATTTCGATTTTGATTTTAATTTTAATTTTGATTTTGATTTTGATTTTGATTTTGATTTTGATTTTGTTTTGACTTTGATTTTGATTTTGCATTTTGTTTTTGTGTTTGATTTTGATTTTGATTTTGATTTTGATTTTGATTTTGATTATGATTGTGATTTTGATTTTGATTTTTATTTTGATTTTGATTTTGATTTTGATTTTGATTTTGATTTTGATTTTGATTTTGATTTTGATTTTGATTTTGATTTTGATTTTGATTTTGATTTTGATTTTGATTTTGATTTTGATTTTGATTTTCCTTTTGGTTTTGATTTTGCTTATTTTTGTTTCAAAGAACTAATCTTTGTCTCGTAAAATAAATTTTACCATAGCACCTCTACTAAGCGAGAAATAATTTCATGCAATAATATTGCATTTATGTTGCATAAGCTGCTATATTTGCAACCTGATGACTTCACATATAATATGGGTATTCTCTATGCCAAGCATATGCTGTTGCACGGTGCAAGAATAGGAAATATAAATACAATCCGCCATTGTTGTTTCTCAATTGCAGATATTATACATTTCCTATTCTTGCACCGTTCAACGGCATATCCTAGGCATAGAGAACACCCCTAATGTCTTTATTTTCGTAGTAAAGCCAATTTTAAATCCCTAATTGTTGTTGTATAACATTAACCGTGGCGCAAATACTCATCGAGTAATAATATCGTTGCATGATTTTTGCATTATCGATCTTGGAGCAGATTTCTGCATGATCTCATGACGTAATAAATTTTTGTCTATTTGTGTGAAGAACCAATCTTTACTGGCGAATAATATTTTGTACTTATACTCAACGAGCTATAATTTCATGTAACAAATTTGCCATTTCGTTGCTTAACTCCTTACTTGCTCCGATGATGTTATTATTATTTTTATTTATATTTTAATCATAAGGTCAAAGTATCAACCGTTACTGTTGTACAATACCTTTTCTATTACTACCCATAATCAGCGAGAAATGACTTCTTGCAACACCGTTGCATTTTGAATAAATGATTTTTTCAACTTTTTTGGAAACCTGCGAGGTAAAATGTAACCTGGTCACGTAAAAATAAGAAATGAATAGACTTCCGATTAAAGTAAAGGTTGGTACCGAGTTCAAAATCGAAAAATTTGTCTAGTTCTCGGACTAGCCTTCATACTCTGTAAAGACATTTCCCGTAAATGAATGATGAATATTTCTAAATAACACAAAAAGAGAAAGAGTAAACACCCAAAACTCTTGAAAAGAATTTGAGAGTTTGGAAAATAAAGTGAAAAGTAACAATAAAACCGGAAGGAATTACGTAAGTTTATGTTTGAAAAAGTATTTGTAAGTTGTCCAAAGTTCATTCATTCATGAACTCAAAGAAATTATTTTGAACGCCAGTTAACAGCTGTTATGTCAAAAATGTCCTAGTTTAGAAGTTTATCAGTAATTTTTAGTTTTAGCTCTTTAAATGTTGCAGAATGTCTGTACTGCCCATTTAACAATTTCTTCGCTATAATAATTCCTTACAAGGACAAGCTTGAGAAAGTATCAACAACGAGTAGAGTTCATGAAGTGGAAATTCAATATCTGCCCACTTAAACATTAAGCCTGGCAACGCTGCATGCAACAAAATAACGCAGCATCAATACGCTTTAATTTGCATTTCCTAACGTTGTGTCTTTATCGTTTGCCCCATGATAGATGTGATGTTGGTGACCAATGTAACATTTTCACAAGCGTTTTCCCATTTTTGCCAAACCCCTCCCAACTTACTTGTCCAGATATTTTGCAATCTTCTCGTAGAGCGTTTGCCGGGTGTTGCGATGATGCCGGATATGAATGCGATCTAGTTTACTTAGTTGTGGACCGACTATGCCGCTGCGACGTTGACGATGATGATGATGTTGCTGTTGTTGTTGTTTTTGTTGTTGTTGTTGTTGTTGTTGTTGTTGTTGTTGTTGCTGCTGTTGCTGGTTATGCTGATGAGAATGATTTGTAGCAGCGATTGACGAAGAATCAGCAGCATGAGCTGCAGACATGACTGTGGACGATGAGGTGGAATTTTTAAGCACGACTACGCTGCGTTTACCGAAAACCGGAAAAATGTGATGTTTCCGTGCTGCAGTGGATTGGGTATATCCGGTGCGCTGCTGTTGTTGTTGTTCCTTTTCTTTTCTTGATGTAGCTGTAGTTGTTATTTTGGTATTTGTTTTTGTTTTTGTTCTTGTGTTGCTGTTGTCTATTCTGTTGGTTGCTGTCGTTGCAGGACGTGGTTTTCCACGCAAGGAATTCGATAGTCTACAAATGAAGACCGGAAGTAGAATGAGTTTTTTGTTTATTAAATTAAATATAAAAAAATAAAAGTGCTTGAAAATTGAATTGTTTTTAAAGAAAATTGAGCTTAAAGTGTACCTATTGGCCAAATTCCACCAGGGATATTTCGCTGCTACTCCACTCACATGCGGTGTGTAAGCATAATTTTTAGCTGGACTCCATTTAGCAAAAGGATTTGGTTTTTTGCTGTAGTAATAATTATCCTTACGTCGTGGCCATATTTTATTTGGTCCACTGTAGTAATTGCTCTGCCCTCTGTTGCCACTTAAGACTCCATGTCCACCATGATAATAATAATTCTTGGGCCATGTGCCTCCCTGAACGCGTGTTTTTGGCGCATAATAATAATAATTATGATGCATTGGAGCGTGAAATGCGGATATTAAATTTTTATTCGTCTTATAGTGCCCATAATGGTTACTTATTGTTGTAGCCTTGGCAACAGTTTGCGTTCCGGTTTGGGTCTGTGCTATGCTGTTGTAGGCTGGCTTTTGTGCTGCTTGTGTTTTGGTGTCGATATATTTTATTTTACTGATGGTATCATTGCGACTTAAGCCTAAAGTTCCATCCTGCAGACGTGTGCGTAGATCTTCGAGTTGTTCGCTTGGCGGCTTGCTTGGCAACTCCCAGGCGAGCGCAACTGTTATACCCAGAACAAGGTAGTTGGTATAGTCAACAATGCCAATGATTTCATCATAAACTGGTGGGGTAGAGAGAGGAGATGTCTTAAATTTCAATGATTTGATATAATATCTAGATGATGAAGATAAGATTTAATGATCTCTGCTGTTTAACAAAAAGAAGGGAGTAGAGGTTCTGGAGTAGATGATCTTCTAAATCTTCATGTCCTCGCTTGAGACGGATGAGGCCAGGCTAAGCTTGTAAAAGCAGATAATTTGAATTTATATTAATTTAATAGAAAAGTTTTTTTATTATTTATCCTCTGACAAGGTTGATCTATTTTCAGGACTCTGTTATTTCTGGGCCTAAGGGCCAACATTTTTTATCCAAGCCAATTACTGAATGCTTTTCTTATCGCAGCAAACTAACAAATTGTATTCTAAGACACAAGCACTACAAAGATACATAATCCACATACCTATCCACACATACAACATATAAACACAAACAGACACACAGAAGCACAGAAACACACACACTGTACTTAGATATACATTATTGTGAACTTACCCAACTGAAACGAGCTACCCTCAGGAAACAACAAATAACGTCGTTTGCGTGACAACAGAATTTTTTGCGCTGAGCTTTCTTTTGCTGCTATTTCAGCTGCAAGCGTTTGCTCGAAATTAACTTCGGTTAAATTGGCCACACTTGCTGCAACAACAAAAAGTATAGCCAGTGCATTGATAAGTAGTAATAATTGCATATTTAGTTTGATGAACTGCATTGTTTTTTGTGCATGCGTCACACTGTAACTGACTTTATAACTGGTTTTGGCAATGAGCTTTAAGCTTTGACAAGCTTTTTGTTAAGTAATTTAGTCATTACTCAAGCAAAAATTGATTGCTTTTAATTTTTTTTTTTTGTAGACTAAGCTTAGCACTCAGTGTTTCACACGCTTGTTGTAAGCGAGTTGCTGTCCTGCTACGAACTGTCAAGTTTGTAGAAACAATGGAAGATTGAAAGTTGTTGTTATTTTTGTTGTTGTTGTTGCTGCTGCTGCTGGTGGTGCAAAAACTGTTGTTAACCCTTTCAGTGCTAAATAAGCCCTGGCAATGCCAAACATTCCAAACTTCAGGGTCGGTTTTTGACTAAAATAAGCTGAGTATGAAGTTTGAAAGCCGTATTGCTTTCCTAATAGATACTACAAAAATTTTTAGAAATATTAAAAAAAAATTTTAAAACTTCTAGCGCTATCACATATTTTTTCTAGCTAACATTCGTAGTATTATATTTAATTACCTTTAGCTTTAGAAAATTCTCGGAAATATTTAAAAATATAATTTTTTAATTTGCTCTTTTTTCAAGTCGCGTGGCCGCGTGGTCGCGCTCATGAGTTCACTCGGAATAACATTAAAAAACATGTTATAAAAATTAATTTTCGTATTTTTGATTTTCTCTTCTTTTTCATCACATTTTAATGTTAGATATCTTATCCACATTTTTAGTTAGAAAAAATATGTGATATTTATAGCGCTAGAAGTTTTTAAAATTTTTTTGAATATTTCTAAAAATTTTTGTAGTATCTGTTGCGCACGAGAGGCTTCAAATTAAATAAACGCCGTACCAATTTTATTTCATAAGGAGAGGGGAGGGTTTATTCTCTGAAATATTACAATAAATTATTTACAAAGAGTTTTAATATATGTAATTATAGTTTAAAATTGCTTACTCAAATGTTGCCTCATTCCGGGCGTATGCGTAACAAAATGAAAAAGTATAAAATATTTTCACAAGTTGAAAAGTTTTTCGAATTCCAAATGATTTTTAAAACGTATAAAACTTAAAGTAGAAAGTAACAAGTGCAAAATCAACATCCCCACCCCCGTGAATTGACCCGCAGGTTGGAGATTCACCAATGATTATAGCTGACTAATCTGTATCCAGGATTGCTAGTTTACAAATTGGTCTCTTAATGACGCCGTCATTAGTTTTAATTTCCGCAGATCGTCCTATTCCATCCTTACCAAAATTAAACCTTATAATTCGACCACGCTTCCACTGCGAACGTGCAACACTATCGTCACATACAAGAACTAGACATCCCACGCCAACTGGTTTAGCAGGTAGACACCACTTTGTTCTTCGCGTCAGGTCTGGAAGGTATTCTTTTATCCAACGACTCCAAAATCTGTTCTTCATGTTTTGTAAAATACGCCACTGTTTACGTATAGACAGCTGCTTTAGTTCACAAGGCGCTGGAGCCTGCGTAGAATTAGTACAACCCAGCAGGAAATGATTTAGTGTTAGTGGACCAGGTTCATCATGTGAAACAGGTAAGTGAGTCAAAGGCCGAGAGTTGACATGTTTTCTGCTTCAAGTAACACACTATAAAAGGTATCTAGACGAGGAGCATGCTCTTTTAGAATGATAACGAGAACCTTCTTTACGGACTGCACAAGACGCTCCCATGCTCCACCAGCGCTGGGATTCAATGGTGTATTAAATTTCCAACTTATTCCTAAAGGTGCAAGTCCTGCAGTGATTTTGTCGTGGTCTAAAAAATCTTTAACGCCTTGGAGCTCTTTCCGTATTCTGACAAAATTTCTGCCATTGTCACTTCTTATCTGAAGTGGTACTCCTCTCCTGTTAATAAAGTTTCTTATACACGCATAAGATACACGCATCGCTTGACAGATCGGAAGCAATTTCAAGATGCACCGCTCTTATTCTTAGACAAGTAAACAATGCTACCCAACGTTTTTCTTGACGGCGACGAATGGTTACGGTAAAAGGTCCAAAGAAATCAACTCCGGTATATGAAAACGGTCGTACGAATGGAGTAATTCGATCAATTGGCAAACACCCCATTTGTGGCTGAGTTGGCTTAGCTTTTCGAATTTTTCAAAACTTGCAACTTACTTCAATGCTACGTACTAAAGAGCGAATTGCTGGTATCCAAAAACGCTGCCGAATCTCATTAATAACTGTTGATGTGTTTATGTGGCTCAGTTTTTGATGATATGTATTCACAATCAAACGTGTCAGATGATGATCCTTGGGTAAAATTATCGTCCGTCGAGTAGTTATTGGTAAGAACGTAGCTAATTCAATTCTGCCATTCACTCGCATGATATTATTTTCATCCATGTATTGGTTGAGTGTGACTAGACTGCTAGACCTTAGTACCTCTTCTTTCTTTATCAAAGATGTATACTCGCAGAAAAATTGTTCTTTTTGAACACAGCGACATAAATAAAACTCTCCTGCAGCCTCTTCCTCACTTTTAAGCTCACCTTTTGTAAGTTGCTCTTTATTGACTTTGCATTTTAAATTAGACACGTATCTTAGAACCCAAGCCATTGCTCTCTTAAGTCTTTCATAGTTCGAAAAACGACTTATATTTGGCATTATAATACAAGTTTTCTGACCAAAGCAGGCGAAGTTCTTCAACTTGAGTTCATCAGAACTGGACTCTTTTTTAAACTTCATAATATCTTCGTTTGGCCAGTTTTTCTCACCAGTTAAAAGAAATTGAGGTCCTTGCTTCCATCTTCCATCTGGATTATATTTTATCGGAAATTTTGCACGTGGGGCTTCATCTGCTGGATTGAGTTCTCCAGGGCACCAACGCCAATCACTAATTTTTGAAGATTCCAAAATCTCGGCTACTCTATTGGCGACGTACTGTTTGTAGATCCGGTGGTCGGATCTTATCCATCGAATTACCGTGTGAGAATCGCACCAGAATATTATTCTTTTAGGTTTTATATCGTGGTACTTCGCGATCATGTCTTTTAAGCGCACTGCCATTACTGCTGCCTGTAACTCCAGTTTAGGAATTGTATGAAATCGTGTTGGGGCACATGCTGTTTTTCCAGCAATAAATGAGAGTTCCACAGCTTCTGACTGGAAAATTCGCCAATATGCTGCTGTTGCTAACGCCTCTTCGCTGGCGTCACAAAATACGTGAAGCTCAACATCCGCATCTAAGAAGTTTGGTAAATAACATCTCTGAATTTTAAATTTGGATACTTTAGGCAGCTCTTCTACCCAATTTCTCCACTTTTTAAAAATTTCATCTGGGAGCTCTTCATCCCAATTTATTCCTACCTTCCACACCTGCTGCATTAGGATTTTGGCGCATACCATAAAGTTGACTAGCAGTCCGAATGGATCGAAAACGGACATTGTTATGGACAGTAGCTCGCGTTTAGTTGGCTTTCTTTCGAAACTTAAGATTTCTTTCGGCACTTTTTGAAATTTTAAAGGAAACATAAACTCATCGGAAGTAGTTCGCCAGTGCATGCCGAGGATACGGTCTACTTTTTCACCTTCTACGTTGACTGATTCATTATCGCAGACTTCAATGAACTCTTCCTTAATCCTCTTTGAGTTTGAAGCAAAGTTATGCATTTCAAAGCACCATTCTTGTGAATACAAATAATTTCTTTCAATACTTTTATTGCCTCACTCTCGGATTGAAAGCAGTCAACGTAGTCATCTACGTAGTGTCTTTCTTTAATTCCTTTCACCGCGCGAGGGTACTTTTCTACAAAATTATCTGCTTTTGAATTTTTGACATATTGAGCTATTGTTGGTGAGCACGTTGCCCCGAAAATCATTCTTTCCATAACAAAAGTTTTTAATGGAGTTGACGGATTTCCACCTCTCCAAAGGAATCTCTCTGAGCATCTTGATCTTCCTTCACGATGCTTACCTGGTGGAACATCTCCTTCAGGTCCCCACAAATGGCTACTGGAGCTTGTCGAAATTTAAGTAAAATAGACATTAAAGGCTGATTAATGTCGGGTCCAGATAACAAGGCTTTGTTAAGTGAAACACTTTTACTTCAGCGGCAGCATCAAAAACCAAACGGATTTTCTTTTTATTTATATTTTTTACGGGAAAGTGGGGAAGATAGAATGTCTTAAGAGTGCGGTGTTCTGCTTCTTCTGTTGTCAATTGCCTTGCATATCCCTTTTTTATGTATTCTTCGATTTTTTCGCAGTATTCCTTTGCTAACTCTGTATCCTTAGATATCTTTCTTTCCACACCCAGCATGCGGCGGAAAGCCATTTCAAAGGAATCTGGAAACGACGAGAAGTCTTCGCGCCACAGAAGTCCAGCCTCAAAACGTTCACCACAATGCTTTGTCGTAGATGCTAAAATGCTTAATGCCCTCTGTTCGGCTCTGGACTGTAAGGGCTTGACGCTTTTTACTCCAAAAGTTTCCATATCAAAGTAACTCTTCATCAAGTTTTCTATATTTTCTAATGATTGATCTGTATGTTTTCTTGCGTGGCAAGAAATATGTTTTCGTTGTGGGACCTCTTCTCCTATTGGACCATACACCATATATCCGAGCCTTGTTTTGGTCACTATTGGACCCGGATTTGGCAAAGAACGTGGTGCTTCGATTGGAACAGTCAAGAAGGCATGTGTTAAACTGATTATCATTTTCGGCTGTACCTTTTCGTAGCTTCTTATGGGTAGGCCGTCAAAAAGATTTTCATATTTCTTTCCTGATTCCACTACATTTATCGATTGAATGGGTAAAGTTAAGTTTGACGACACGAAAACATTTGACATTTTAAACTTCTCCGCTCTAGAGTTAGCTCTATTTTAACAGTTGGTTCTCGAGTTGTTTGGCGGTTAATCCATTGTAGTTCAAGAACGTCTTCTTCTCCACTGATGCCTAATTCGTGCATGATGCCGGTATCAAGAATAGTTGTGTTAGCTCCATCATCTACAAGTGCATGTATGGTAACTGTCTTTTCTTTACCATATATTTTGACAGGAATGACTTGGAACAAAATATAGTCATCATCACGATTTGAATCTACGAGACAACTTCTGTTTTCTGGGCCTGAGGTTGTTACGGAAATGGTATTTGATGAAACTTTAGTTGCTCTAGGTGAGTGAAGGAGCTGATGGTGAAAATGCGAACAACCATATTTTCCGCACCTATGTTTTGAAAAGCATTTAGATACTTGATGACCATATTTCAAACATGAAAAACAGACACGTAGAGATTTTACTTTGGCCCAACGCTGTTCCAATGACAAGTTTGCAAAAATTTTACAAGTAGCTAATGATTGACATACTTCCTCACAAATAAGACACTTTTTCGGACTTACACTTACACAAGCAAACCTACATTCCTGATTATCCTTTAGTGCTGGCTGTCGTCCTCCTCGTTGTTGCTTGGATTGAGGGTTGTTTAACTGAGTTACTCCATAGTTTGACGGTAAGGCATCAGTGACCATATGGGCAAGTTTTCGTAAGTTGCATAACCAAATACTAAAGTCCATTATGGTAGGAGATGTACCTAAGAGTAAACAGTTCTCAGCCCACTGAAGTTGTTTGGATATTGGCAATTTAGCAACGAGCTCACTGAGCAACATTGGATTCGAGAGATGACGATCACCCCGAGCTGAGTGGAGAAACGTTGCCATATTCGAAATTTTATTCGCAAAGTTTATTAACGAGCTTAGTTCTCCTTCAGAAACGGCGGGTATGAGTCGTACCTTTTGAATTTGCGACTTTATTAGTTGCTCAGGACGACAATATGTTTCTTCTAAAGTTTTTAGTATGGCATCGATATTCTGTGGGTGGCTTAAAAGAGACTCAACAGTTTCTCGAGCACTTCCTTGAAGAGATTCCCTTAAACGCATTATTGAAGAATAAAAAATGTTGCGCACGAGAGGCTTCAAATTAAATAAACGCCGTACCAATTTTATTTCATAAGGAAAGGGGAGGGTTTATTCTCTGAAATATTACAATAAATTATTTACAAAGAGTTTTAATATATGTAATTATAGTTTAAAATTGCTTACTCAAATGTTGCCTCATTCCGGGCGTATGCGTAACAAAATGAAAAAGTATAAAATATTTTCACAAGTTGAAAAGTTTTTCGAATTCCAAATGATTTTTAAAACGTATAAAACTTAAAGTAGAAAGTAACAAGTGCAAAATCAACAGTATCTATTAGGAAAGCAATACGGCTTTCAAACTTCATATTTAGGTTATTTTAGTCAAAAACTAACCCTGAACGAAGTTTGGAATGATTGGCATTGCCAGGGCTAATTTGGCACTGAAAGGGTTAACAGTCCAGGCTTAAATGACAACAATTTATTTTGTAGTTTTCCCAGTTTAGAAATAAAAAAACGGAAAAACCCGTTAGAACAGAAAAGTTTAGCAAAAAGCTGCATAAGTTTGATGAACTATTTGCTGCGGCGTTGTTGGCGTCAGTAGCACACTAATTACTGCTTATGTCGCTCTTCTACTTCGTTGTTGTTGTTAATTAGTTCGAAATCCAAGGCGTGAAAATGATTAAAACCAACTGGTTCGTCTTGCAATACGAGAAGAGGAACAATAAAATAACGAGATCGATTTTTTTAAATTTTTTAAAATTTTGCCTAGATTTGTGCACGAGGTATATTTGCAAGTTTTTAGATACCTCAACCGAAAACCTTGGGTTGTCTATTGACTGTTTTGGATTGGCCATCCTGTAGTCCGGATCTTAATCCGATAGAGAACCTCTAGGAAGTGATAAAAGAACGTGTGGGTGCATTAAAATTTACAAATTTTACGGAATTGTATGCTGAAGTGCAAAAGGCATGGATAAGCATTCCTGAGACCGTCTGTGAGGATCTAGTGGCATCAATGCCTCCTCGATATGCAGCGGTTCTTTTAAGTAAAGGATTTCCAACCAAATATTAATAAAATAAAAGAAAAATATACATTTTCAACAAAAAAAAAAAAAAAAAAATAAAATAATAATTCGTTCTTAATTATATGCAGGCATGGTTTTCTTTTTGATTTGATAAAAAGGCTCCCTGTGCTTAAACAGTTAAAAAACTGGTATAGGTTTATTGAAAAAAGAATGAGGGAGTACTTTATATAAAACGACATAAAGATTGTTTCAACAAGTAAGTTATTTAAATGAAAAAATCAATTTGAAGTTCTTTGTGGGCATCGTTCCTAATTATGTGCACGGCACTGTATTGTAGGCATAAGCATATGGTCTTTGGATATTAATGATTCTACGACAAATTTTATGATTCTATGGCAATAAGTTTCCGATGAATTATCTATTAACCTCTCTCACTATCATTGGAAATTAAATCCCAGGGTTCTGTCCTTTGATAAAATTTATCTATTGACGCTTAAGTAAAAATACACTATCAGGATTGTCTATGGAGGAAGAATATATTTGAATATAGGACATTTTATCCCTACAAAGGACTTTAGCAAAGCTTTTTATGATCAATTGCGTTGTGCTTCTTATCAAATATTGTCTACAAACAAATGATCGAGAGGATGGCCTTGGGACTATTATATTATATTTATTTTATGATAAAAATAAAATAAAATAATCAGGTTCTTGATGGAAATGCGTCCATCTTTGCATGAAATTATGGCGCTAAGGTAGTTAGTGTACCAAACAAAAGCAAAACAAAAAAAAAGATACAGTAGTTTCGTCGTAACACAAGACGTAGAATTATTCAAATCGCTTTTGATGACATCTTTTTTAAAAAATATTTAGCAAAATATTTATTCCATACACCTGAGCATATGACCTTAAAAAGAGTGCCGGAGAGGGTTAATATGTATCACCGATCCCCATTACTTTTGTAAAAGGAACATTTTGGCCTTTGACACCTATTTCTTCCGACCACTCTTTAGGGGGGCTCCCATACAAATTTTATGGTTTTTGTATATTTATTCCATACACCTGAGCATATGACCTTTAAGAGAGTGTCGGAAAGGGTTAATATGTATGACCGACCCCCAATACTTTTGCAAAAGGAACAGTTTTGCATTTGACACCTATTCCCTCCGACCACTCCTTAGGGGGGCTCCCATACAAATTTTATGGTTTTTGTATATTTATTCCATACACCTGAGCATATGACCTCAGCATATGACCCCTCCGACCATTCCTGGGGGCTCCCATACAAATTTTATGGTTTTATCGATAAAACCGGAAACTGTCGATGAATAGGTAGAAAACTTAAACAAGCAAACAAAATTTGTTCAATGCTCAAGTTGAACTCAAAGTTCAACAACCCATGTGGAGAGTCAAAATGTCAAAATTTCACTGTCGATAATATGCCCGGATATTTAATTGGCAGCGGAATTTTGACATTTAAATAACAGATTCTGTTAAAAAAGCATGCCCCTCAAAATTACTCAGAATTTCTGGGCTACGCCATTCTGTTAAAAACAACATGCCCCCAAAAGTATGCTTTTTTTGTTTTTAATTATAAGATTTATGTCTTCACGCTAGATGGCAGATTTTTCTCCCAGTGAGGATTATGCAGACCAACAAGTGCTAACATCATCATTGTACGATCAGTACTTTAGGCACACCAAAGGCTCAAATTGTGATATAAATACCGACACCTGATTACTATCAACCAGCCTACTTACCTCCGAGAATGGCGTATTCTACGTCAAAACAATTTAATAAATATGGATAAAAATAAGAAATAAAAAATAAAAAAAAAATTAATAATAAATTATATTTGAAAAACAAAGAATTTCATATAAAAATAAATTTAGAAATAAAATAAAAAAATAACAAAATAAAAACAAAAAATTATTTACAAAAAAAAAAAAAAAACAAACTCAAACAAAAAATATGATAATAATTCTAAAAATAAAAATAAATATAAAAAATTATATAAAAACATAAAAACAAAAAATTTAATACACAGATTATAATAAATAAATATACACACATAATATATAATAATATTAAAGTAAAATAAAAATTAAAAACAAAGAAATTCATGTTACAAAAATAAAAATACACATTAGAATATCAATAAGAATGAAAAAATAAAAGAAATTAAAAATTAAAAAAAAATTACATACAAAATAAAAACATTAAATTAAAAACCAAAGAAATTTATATAAAACATATAAAAATAAATGTAAGAATAAAAATATGAACAAGAATAATAAAAATAAACACATAAAAAAATTCAACAAAATAAAAAATTAAGTTAGAAAACAAAGAAATTTATATAAAAAAATATAAAAATAAATCTTAAAATAAAACTAAGAACAAGAATGAAAAAAAGTTAAAATAAAAAAAAAATAAAATTAAAAAATGAATACAAAAATTATAATATTAGTATTATAATAATATAAAAGTAAAATAAAATTTAAAAAAACAAAGAAGTTCAAATAAAAATATACAAACAAATGTAAAACTCAAAATTAGAATATACATAAGAATGAAAAAAATTTCTAAATTCAAAATAAAATTTAAAATATTAAAGGCAAATTAAAAAAAAAATCTGAAATAAAAATAAAATTTTAAAAATTAAAGACAAAATAATAAAATCAAATTAAAAAACAAAGAAACCTATATAAAAACTATAAAAATAATTGTAAAAATAAAAAAAAAAAATGAAAAAAAATATAAAGAAAATTAAAAAAAAAATTAATAATATCAAAAAATAAAAATAGAAAATTAATAAAAATTTAAATATGTCAAACTGTAGCTCAATAGTGCAAACGAGGAGTAGAAAAAGAATAAATACAAGAATAAGGACAAGATTTGGAGAAAAAGATTGGAACAAAGACTGGGACAAAAAGTGGGACAAGTTAATGGATTCGGACAAGGACTAGGACAAGAATTCGGATATGGATAAGAACAAAAATTTGAAACAATGATTAGGACAAGGAGTAAGATAAATATTAAATCGAAAGAAAGATGAGGACATGAATAATGATAAGGATAAGAAAGAGGATAAAGATATGGTCTCCACGAAACAAACTTCAAATGAAATAACCCCAAATGAAATAAAACCCAATGAAACAAGATCCAACGAAAATGAAATAAACCCCAAATTACTTAAATGAAATAAGGCCCAAATGCAATGAAGTAAAAACCAAATGAAAAATGAAATAACACCTAAAATTCAATTTCATAATGAAATAAAATACAAAAAAAAATTAATTATTGGCTCTCCGCAAAATCGCCCAAAAAAATAATGAAAAATCACCCAATTTTTTCCATACGAATTGAGCGATTTTGCATTTTTGTTGGGTAAAATTGCGTTTTTTGCTTTTGGGCGAAATTTCACCCAAATATGTTGGGCTCGTACGCGCCACCCGTCGCCCGGCCCTGCTCCCCCACACCACCTCCGCCATCATTTTTTCTTTTTGAAATTTTTTGATAACCAAAGAAACTTGTTGTTTTGAAAAAGAATCAGTATTTTTCCCTTGTACGAAATGTTTTTATAGATTTTTAAGTATGAGATTATATAAAATTAAAATGAATTAAATTTTAAATTTAACGCACTTCCTGCACAATCAGTGGCGGATCTGCATACGGGCTGAAAGGCTTTAGCCCCCCTTGGAGAATTTTTTGTATGGAAAAAAAATGAAAAAAGTCCAAAAAGACGTTTCAGCCCCCCTTTGGCATACAAAAGTGTTGTATCAGCCCCCCTTTCGCGAATCCTAGATCCGCCACTGTACACAATTTAGATTGATTAGTAACGTAGTAGTGCAATTTAAAAATCAACTTACCCAGTACCTTTAATAAAAGTTTTCGTGCTAATAACAGTAGTTAATATATAACGATATTAATAAAAAATAAATAAAAAGTATTTATCTCATCAAATGATTGAATCAAAATAGACTTTAAAAAAAAAAATACTGGCCTTTTTTTTAAATTAAAATCACCCAAATGAAAAATTACCCAAAAATTAATGAAAAATCGCCCAAAACGAAATTTCCCCCATGAAAACGAAAAAACCCTAAAAATTTTTGGAAAAATGGCCAAAAAAAAAAACGAAAATTCACCCAAAAAATGAAAAATCACCCAATTTTTTGCATTGTGTTCCTACACGAGATACGAAATTTCTTTGTACGAAATGTGCATTTTCAAGGCCCATTTTCTTTTAAAGACCGAAAGATCATCCAAAGAAAACGAAAAATCACCCACAAACAAAAAGTGAAATTTCCTCCAAAAGCAAAAAACGAAATTTTTCCTAATAAAAATGCAAAATCGCTCAATTTTTTTCAGTGTTTTTTCATATGAAAAATTACCCAAATTCGTATGGAAAAATGCGTGATTTTTAATTTTGTTTTTGTTTTGCTATTTTTCTTTGGACGATTTTTTGGAGAGCCTAAACTTAGACCCCGGATAGTTTTTGTCCTTCGAGAATTTACTTCCGAGATCCAGGAATATAATTATATAAGATACAAATTAATAATTCCTCTTAAAGAGTATTTTCTCTTAAAATGAAAAAAATAGTTTAATTACAAAAAATATTTATAGGGTAGCCAGTAAAACTTGAAAACCAGTTTTAATTCTTTTTTTTTATTAAAGATAAAGCCGCTGAAAACCATCTCGCTAGTAGCTTCAAGCTCGAATGCAACTTATGCATGATGAAGAGTTTTTCAGCAGCGGTTATCATCTTCAGCTTCAGAGCTTGCTATAAACATGGCCTTAGCTAAGCTAGAGCTCCCCCACAGGTTCAATTCCCACTAATAACAATTAGATTTTTTTTTTAAACAAAAAATAAATTTTGCAGCAGCAGGCAGAATCAACAAGTCAATATTAATTTCTTAAATATATTTTAAAGCCATTGACAGCATGATGCACTTAAAACTTAAACTTAAAACAATCCGACAAGTGGAACAGGTATTTAATTCTTAAAACCAAGCACTTCAAAAATGTTTTGTTTAGCGACTTAAACTCAACTAATTGAAAAGATTGAACACTCTCAACTTAATCCCACTCAACTCAATTAAAGCCCTGCATTGAATTTTGATTTTAATTAATTCTTATTTAATTCACAACTGCAGACCGAACTCCAAGTCGCTCCAAATGCTATGTTCGCACAAAGCATAGCGTGCCGCACAATCAGCTGCCACTGCATGCGCTTCCCTGTAATGAGCTGACAGTTCATATGCCTCCGCTGTGTGCTGGTGCTGGTGCAAGTCGTGTGGCATGGTAAATATAGCGCGTAGCAGCTCGGAAATGAAACTCTGCGGTGCATCATGTTGACTGCGTGCAGCGGTTTCGCAGAGAGCGCGCATAACACACTCGGTGCCGTTGTGACCACGTCTACCATAGCGATGAAAATGCATTGATTAAAATCCAAGCTCGATTCTTAATGAATCACTTCAAAATCAACACTTACACTTTGAAGAGTTTTTCTATTTTGCCATAGAGCTTTTGACGCGTCTGTAGATGTTCACGCCGATGTACTCGTTCCATTTTAAGCTCAAATTCAGTAATTGGATCATTGCTGCGACGTTTGCGTCGTTTACCAAAAACAGGATAAATACGATGTTTGGGAGTTGCTTGGAGTATTTGACGATTGCGAGCTGTACGCGGCGTTGTTTGTACAGGGGCGGTTGGCGTTGCCATGGGCGACAGCAATTGACTTGTACTAGATAAGAAGGAAGAAAGGAGGTAGGGATAACACAACGTCAAGCGTTTGGTACTTTTATTGCTTTTACCTCTGCTCTTCTACGTTTTGGTCCCACTGTTGTTGCTTCCGTTGCCAACTACTCTGCACGCGCTGTTTATTGTGTTGCCACCAGTTGTCGTTTGCGTAATTATTTCTTACAGCAAATTTAGCTGGTTGTTGTTGTTGTTGTTGTTGTTGTTGCGGATACTTATATTTATGCTCATACCAGGCTGCCTTGCGATTCCAATCAACGAATTTCTTTCTATCTCCGTTCAAATAGCCGGAAGTGCTTGTGACGCCATTGTGGTGTCCCACAAAGTTGTTGTTGTTGTTATTGTTGTTGTTGTTTTGGTTGTAATACGAATGCGTACCTAATTGCGCTGCATACGCTGGGCGAAAAGTTTTGCTGCCACTTTTACCAGCACCAACAACACCATCGTTGTTACCAAATTTGTCACCAGCATAGAAATAGTTATATGGCCGATAGGCATTGCGGTGCGTTGCCAGGGTGTCACCAGCGTCCTTTCCCACTACGCCTGGTTTGCTGCTAAGCAGCCCATAGTCGTGATTGTTAAAGTTATAGTTGTAGCTCGAAGCTGTTACCATTGGTTTCCGTTCGCTCTTTTCATATACTGTGGCCATCGCCTCAGCTGGTCTTACCGCACCGGCATCAACTGTTGCTGACACTTTGGCTTTGTTGGCGTTTTGTATTTCATTTACAGCTGCCTGTGTCTCGACAAACTCGAGTGCCTGTTGTGTGGAATCATTGCGGCGACTGATGCCAAGTGTACCGTCATTCAGTTTAAGCTGTATATCCTCTAGAATATCGCTGGGTGGTTTGCTGGGCAGTTCCCAGGCAACGGCACAAGTGATGCCCAAAATGGCGAAACTGCTGTAGTCGACAACGCCAATGATTAAGTCAAAAACTATAGTAAAGAGAAGAACAGAGGGGGATTGGTTTGAAAGATGATGAAATAGAAGAACTTAAGTGATATTCGTCTGAATGTTTCCCATAATTACAGTGCTCAACAAGGTCTTGCAAATTAGACTGTAACTTTAACCATAACCATAACCATAACTATAACCATAACCATAACCATAATCATAACCATAACCATAACCATAACCATAACCATAACCACAACCATAACCATAACCATAATCATAACCATAACCATAACCATAACCATAACCATAACCGTAACCATAACCATAACCATAACCATAACTATAACCATAACCATAACCATAACCATAACCATAACCATAACCATAACCATAACCATAACCATAACCATAACCATAACCATAACCATAACCATAACCGTAACCATAACTATAACCATAACCATAACCATAACCATAACCATAACCATAACCATAACCATAACCATAACCATAACCATAACCATAACCATAAGCATAACCATAACCATAACCATAACTATAACCATAACCATAACCATAACCATAACCATAACCATAACCATAACCATAACCACAACCATAACCATAACCATAACCACAACCATAACCATAACCATAACCATAACTATAACCATAACCATAACCATAACCATAACCATAACCATAACCATAACCATAACCATAACCATAACCATAACCATAACCATAACCATAACCATAACCATAACCATAACCATAACCATAACCATAACCATAACCATAACCATAACCATAACCATAACCATAACCATAACCATAACCATAACCATAACCATAACCATAACCATAACCATAACGTCGACCGTTTAAGATGTCTCTGTCTCCATGTTGGTCACAATTTGTATCGACCTTGAGCGTTAATAGAAACATGAATGCCAAAATCAATAAAAGAAATACCCTCTTATTCTAGACTCACTCATTTGAAAAGAGCTGCTTTCCGGAAAGAGTAAATAACGTTTATTGCGATGTGGCAGCAATTCTTTGTGATTGCTCGGCAACAAGGACTCCTGCAATTCGACACCTTCAAAGAACAACGACTCTCCACTCGATGTGGACTTTATAAGATTTCTCCTTGGAATGCTGTTAAATTCATTGCGTTTATTGCTCGTATTAATTTTATCATAAAATCCATTATGACCATCAGCAGAGTATAACTCGGAATTGTCACCCCTGGCTGTCATGCTGACAACTTCATTACCGAAGCTTTTATTGTTCGTGTAACTGTTGTGTGTTGGTGTTACTGTTACAGTTGAGGCTGCTGAATTGCTTTTCGAAGGCGTGGCTACGCTATTCACACCAACAACAATATCCTTCGACTTTAATGCCGTCGTCTTTATCAGCATTGCTGGCACTTGCTGCGTTTTATCGGTGAAAACATCGGTGATGCTGGTTAACGTAATTATAAGCATGACAAATGCAATCAAGGCGATGAGAGCAACGATGAGCAAGTTGCTTGTACTGGTCACGTTGTTGGTATTGTTGCTGCTTTTGCGGATATTGTTTTTGTAATTTGGCTCATGGCTTGAGATTTTGTTGTATTTTGTGCCCATTCCTTTTTTTGTTTTGCTATTTTTATTTAACTCGAATTCGTTGATTCAATTTGCTACGTTGATGGTTTGATGGTGCTGATGATAGCATCAAGTTGTGCCAAATATTTAAAGGTTCTGCTTATCTTAGAAGACGCTGCCGTGGGCAATAATACGAGTACTGTAACAAGAAATGGCTACATTCGATTAAGTTGTTGCCATTTAAGTGTAAAAAGTTATTTTTAGAACAAATTACTATCTACTTTCATTGAGACACTGAATCTATTTAGAAGAGCTAAAGAAGAAACAAAAAATTTATCATTTTATTGACTTTTAAAAATTAACAGTGATAAGTGTGATTGAGTTGGTTGCTTCTAAGGATCATATTTAATGATGTTCTTCAAAAGTAATAGTTGAGGGGAAGATATTTTTTTTGTAATTTCAAGAATAATGGATGGAATGGTGGATTTAGAATTTTTTTTTTAAAACATCAGAAACATCAATAAGGAAAAAATTTTTTTTTAAGATGGATAAAATCTGGTAAAGTTATACAAAAAATACTATTTTTGCTGTTAATAAAGACCACACAGAAAAAAATTTCTATGAATGGAGTATTTTCTATGGATTTCTAGGGAGTATGGTACTAATGGTGGATTTAAAATATTTTATTTGAAAACATCAGAAATATTGATATCAATAAACAACAAATCTTTTTATTAGATCGGTTAAGATCTGGTAAAGTTATACAAAAAATATCATTTTGGCTGTTAATAGAGACGACCTAGAAAAAAAATGTCTATGAATGAACTTTTTTATATGGATTTCTATGGAGTATGGCACTAAAATCTACTCAAGATAAGCTTCAAATGAGGTGTTGACACTGCACAAGTGTCAAAGTGACTATAAAAAATAGACTTCAAAGCGATTCCAAAATGATAAGAAAACGACTGGAAAGTGACTAAGAAAAGGACTTAAAGATAAGTTGAAAATGGGAACAAAATAGATTCAAAGCTGATTAAAAAACTTGGTGAAAAGAAACTCTCCATTCAAATCCGTACATAGGGTACTATTTTCTCCCGACAAAAGAGTGTTTTTTTTTATCAGAAAAAGAGCCCGTTTTCTCTTGTTTAAATCGCGCGCAGAAGAGTCAAAATTGACTCGAATTTGTTCATCATTTTCATAAAATGCTGAGTGGGTAAGGATTATTCTAACAAAATACTGCTTTACTGACAAAAATATAACCTCCTGGGACCCGAGCAATAAATTTTTGGATTGAAGCAGTTTTTTTTGGAATGACTGAGTGGTTTAATGTTATAATAATGCAAATTTATCGATTAAATGTGAAATAAATTTCTGCTTCAGAATTTTCGTTGGTATCATATATGATACTTTGGGTCACAGAAGGGAAAATGACAGGCTATTTCAATGTTATGTTTGTATATCCTCCAGGGATCCGAGCAATAAAATTCTCAATTTAAGCAGTTTTGAGTGATTTGATGTAACAATATGCAAATTTATCGATTAAATGTAAAATAAGTTTCTGCTTCAGGATTTTCAGGTGGTATCACATATGATACTTTGGCTCACAGAAGAGAAAATGACGGGCTATTTCAATGTTATCAATTTATTTACATATGAGTACAAATTTGTTTAATTAAATGACGAAAGCTGTAATTATTAATCCCTACACGCAAAGAAATTTTTCGTTTATCACAACTGAAGAATTCACCAACTATACTTCGTTTGCGAGCTGTATTTGACGCAAACGAATATTCAGTTGTCACAACTTAAAAATATATCTTAAAAATATATATACCGCAAGCTATTTCGGTCATTATTATTTATTACATTAATAATCCTTCTCTCCAATCCATAAGAAGACGGACATAACTTCTTATGGATTGCACCTCCGTTGCTATCTCCGTCCGCGTATTAAGCAAACTACCAATTTCCTTATATAGTAACAATTTGTCCAAAAAGTAACTCTAAACTATAAGCGTTATGTTTATACAACGAATGGAAAAATAAACAAAATTTTCAGTTGGGAAAAACGAAGTTTTCAATTGCTGCAATTTAAAAATCACTCGCGTTTATGACAAACGAAATTAATTTCCTGCAACTATATGACGCGTTTCTCGCAACTGAACTGTTATTATGACAACTGTTGAAACGTTTGCAAATAACGATTTCAAGCACGACAAACGAAGTTCGTTTGCGGCAAACTGGCGATAAACGTTTTTTTTCTTTGCGTGTAGAGGTCTATTCTATGCCCTCAACAAGAAAGCTCTACTATTACTCAATAGATGGCGCTGCCACGAAGATTTAATTGCAAGTATCATATATGATACCCAGGGTTCCAGGAGGATGAGTCAAAATATTAATAAAAAAATAAATTAAAAAAAAATGAAAAAAAAATTTTGTTTTGAAAATTAAGATAATTACATGAAACTTGCAATGAATTGTTATGAAAGAAAACAACAGTAAAAAACCAAAAATCTCATTAGCATAATTAATAACGGTAATTATTATTTGTCAAAAAACAAAAACATACCTATCCACAAATATCTGCAAATTACTACCAACACACTCGTATACTTTCACAAAGCTGCTGCTAGTGCTCACTCAATAATCGATGTAATTGATCGCGTAAAGCCTGCAACTTAATGCAAAATAAAAACAAAAACAATAACGGTGTTTTAATACAATATTTATAATAAATGCGTAGAATTTATGTGTGCGCTGAATTCGAGTGCAAAATTTTTTTTTTGTTTTTTTCTTTTGGAAGTGCAGCTGCGTCATATAACACTGATAAATTACGTACGGGCGTGTGTTTGTGTTACCGGATGCGGCTCAACTGATGGCCAAGCTTTTTAAACTTTTATTGAGGGGGCAAAAAATTTATTTATTTATTTACAGTGTTTAAAATTTACAATTTTATTGCTGCTATTTATCTATTTAAGAGCTACACTTTAAATTGGTGAGGCGAAGCGTACCTTCAAGCTATGGCGAAGTGTGGTGAGTATTTAATTGGTCAATTAACACTTTCGGTGTGGGCCTTAATCATGCTCAAAAAAGGGAAGGAAATCTTTCGAGTACTTATTGCATAGGTTAATGTGTGCATTACGGCTACGTTGTCACGACAGAAAATACACGCAAGTTTACAAAAAAATTGAAAGAAGTTATTTTTCTAAAATGCATTGGCATTGCATGGAATTGTTACTCAATAAGTATACACGCAAAGAAAAAAAAACGTTTATTGCCAGTTTGCCGCAAACGAACTTTGTTTGTCGTGCTTGGGATCGTTATTTGCAAACGTCTCAACAATTCTCATAACAATAGTCCAGTTGTGAGAAACGCGTCATTTAGTTGCAGGTAATTGATTTCGTTTGTCATATACGCGAATAATTTTTAAATTGCAGCAATTGAAAAATTGTTTTTCCCAACTGAAAACTTCCTTTGTTTTTCCCTTTGTTGAATACACACAACACTTATAGTTCAGAGTTACTTTATGGGCAAACTGTTTTATATAAGCAAATTGTTTTTTTTTTAATACGCGACTGGAGATAGCAACAGATTTGCGATGAGTACAATCCATAAGAAGACGGACGGACATAGGGGGAAAGACAATTAACATAATAAATAATAATGACCAAAAAAGTTTGTGGTATATATATATATATATAAAATATATTTTTAAGTTGACAATTGAATATTTGTTTGTGGTAAATACAACTCGCAAACGAAGTGTAGTTGGCTAATTTTCCAGTTGTGGTAAACGAAAAGTTTCTATGCGTGTAGGTGTTATGGTAAAAGACTCATTTCACGCCAAACCGGCGACCTAATTTTTTCATATCACCGATATGGTAAAAAGGTATATATTTTAAAAGATCTTTATGAGATGCATGAAATCACATCTTTTTTTTTGGAAAAATTCTTATTGTTATTATTGTGGTAACATAAAAAAAGTTCGAAAATTTATGCATTTTTCGCTTTGTGAAGATTTTTAAAAATTTAAAACTCAGGACCCGAACAAGATATTTTTCATTATTTTATTTTATTGGGTAAAGTAAGGATTAAGCTTCCAAAAAAATAAATCAATTTTTTGAAGCTTTTATGAAAAAGTTACCATTTTCGATCTGTTCTCCCTCTCTGAGCCTAATAAAGGTTAAGCCAAAAAAAAAAAGAGTTGGCTGTGTCATGGACACACCCGTAATTTTTGACGTGACAGGGTTTCTTTATCCTTGTCCTTATTTTTGTCCCTATCTTTTCGTTTGTTCCGAAACTTATCCTAATTCTTCCGTTATTTTTTTATTTGTATTTGTTTCCTAATCCATATCTTAATTTTTTGTATTTTTGTTCTAATCCATATCCTAATTCTTGTCTTTCCTTGTGATTTCATTGATTTTATTTTGTTATTTTGTTGTTTGTGTGCAGTGTCGGTAGTCACGAAAAAAAACTGTTGAAATCATAAATTTTAGATTTTGTCGTTGTTGGCTGTTGTTGTTGTCGTTGTTGTTGTTGTTGTTGTTGTTATTGCTTTTGCTTTTGGTTTTGATTTGCTTTTGCTTTCACTTCTACATTGGTTGTGTTTCTCCTTGATGCATTAACTTTGCCTTGGCTGCATGCAATTAATCCAGTAAAAATTATGCATATACATACGTTACATTAGGGAGCGTTGGTACTCTGAGGGGCCTCATGACGCTATACATTTTTTTTTTATCTATATATCATGTGCTCGAAGACCACAACTTTATTTTCGTTCAATAAAATTTACCGTTACGCCAGTAGTCACAGAGTTAAAATTCCATGTAACTTTTTTTTATTGTTGTTGCATTGTAGCATTACTGAATTTTGTGATTGCCACCCTGAAATAATAATGATAAGATTTTTTTTTTATATTTCAGTTGTGAGGAGTAATAACACATATATGCTGTCGTAAAACAAAATTTATCGTAGCACGTCTCTTGAGTGAGTAATAATTCCATGCAACGATATTACATTTCTGTTACATAAGCTGCTATCTTCACGATTTGATGACGTAAGAATTTTTTTTTTATTTTTGTCGTAAAGCCAAGTATAAAACCTTAATTTTCCTTACTAAACATTTATCGTAGCTTATATACCCACTGAGTAAAAATTCAATGCAACGTCGTTGCATGAATGTTGCATTATCGATTTTTGAGCGGTTCTCTTTGCGTCCCCATGATGTGAAAAATGTTGTGTCTTCTTTTGTTATGAAGGCTTGGAGCGGGCTTTTGTTGGGATTTCATTTTTTTTTATCCTAGCACTAATACTCAGCGAGAAATAATTCCATGTAACAAATTTTCAGTTGCTTTGCTGAAGCAGCTCCAACTGCGTCTCGATGACGTTCAAAGAATTAACCTCTACGGTCGTACCATTATTTTAATCATGGGACCTATAATCAGTAACAATTCAATACAAAGCCACAATGTATTTTGAAAAAATTACTTTTTCAACATTTTTAGAAACCGTACGGTACAACGGAACTTCATCACGTCAAAATTCCTCTGTTTTTCACCTTTCAGAATCAATAAAACAATTTGGAAGAGCGAAGTATTGCCAGAGATATTGTATTTCTACAACACCTTTTGTTACAAACCAGAGCCGCTAGAAGATGCTTCAAGTATGCAACGGCGTTGCATGAAATTATTACTCGGTGAGTATATGCAGCACGGTAAATTTTATAAAACAGTAATGAGGTATATATACTAGGCTTTAAGGTAAAAATAGAACAATATTTTATGACGTCTTCACGTTAAGGGAGTAGTAGCCGATTATGCAACAAAAATGCAATATTGTTGCATGGAATTATTACTCGTTTATTAGAAGTGCTACTAAAAAATTTATTTTACCACAGCAAAGATGGGCTCTTTGACATAATAACGAAAATGAACATACAATTTTTGGGGTCGCGACATCAAAGAGGCGCGAATTATTTAATAAAAATGCAACAACAATGAAAAACGCGTTGCATGTAATTATAGCTCTTTGACTATTGACGCTACGGTAAATTTTATAAAACGAGAGTTAATCTGAGGATTTCAATCATCACATGATTTAAATAAGAAAAAAATTAATAGCGTCATAAGGCCTCTCAAGAAAACCCTTAATGTAACTTAAATGCACCAAAGCAAAAGAAGAAGAATAATAAGAACAAGGATTTGAATAAGAAAATGGACAATGACTGGAAAAATAATGATGGCAAGGATTGGGACAAAGATTGGGACCCGGAATATGATAAAGTGTAGCAGAAAGATTTCGACAAAGATTAGAGTATGGAATTGATCAAGGATTAGAACGAGAATTCAGTCAAGAATAAGGAAAAGGACTATGACAAGGATTGGAACAAGTTGAAGAAAAAAGATATGGACACACCTAAACAAATATTTAAGACAAGATTGAGAAAAGTACAAGGAGAGAAGATAGGACAAGGAATAGAATAAGGGTTTGGACACACTAAGGATAAGATTTAGGACAGTTTGGAAAAAGAAGTGTGGCAAGTATTAGGGAAAAGGATTCAAACAAGAGTAAGGTGGTATGATGGCATCATAAAATAACCTAAATGCACCAAATGCAATGGCAAAAGTAAAAGTAAAAAAAAATTAATTATTATTTTTAAATCAATTCAAAAATCAAAAAATTAATGGCATCATGTGTGGCTTCACAGGAAACACCTTAAAACAACCTAAATGCACCACATGCAATTGCAAAAGCAAAAGTAAAAATAAAAAATTCAATTAAAATTGAAATAAGGGCATGTGTTAGGACAAGAATTTGGATAAGAAAATGGTCAAGGACTAGGAAAACCATGAGCGCAAGGATTTGGGCAAAGATTAGCATCAGGAATAAGATAAGTAGTAGGATAAAGATTGCGAAGAAAATAACTGTATGGAACTGGACAAGGATTGGAGCAAGAATTTAGACAAGACTGAAGAAAAGGACTATGATAAGGATTTTGATAAGTTTAAGGAGAATGATTAAGACATATCTAAAAGGTTATGAGATCGATTGTGTGCGATAGACGTCACCTGTGATTGTCTGGGCCCGATTTTAACATCTCATAGTAGAGCACACCCTTCTGTGTGACGTCTATCGCACACAATCGATTCGTTTAAAGAGAGCCATAGCCGATAAACGACCGGAATATGCGAGCAGACACGAAGCCATAATTTTTCAACATGATAACGCTCGGCCACATGTTGCAAGACCGGTTAAAAACTATTTGGAAAATATGGGAAGTTTTGGCTCACCCGCCTTATAGCTCGGACCTTGCCCCGTCCGACTATCATTTATTTCGATCTATGAAAAACGCTCTCACCGGGATACGCTTCATTTCAGAATAGAGTATACAAAATTGGCTTGATTCATTTTTGACCTCAAAACTGGAGCTGTTCTTTTGGCGCGGAATCCATATGTTACCAGAAAGATGGAAAAAAAGTAGTGGCTATCGATGGACAATACTATTGTACATGTTTTTCTTAAATAAACGTACAAATTTAAAAAAAAAACCGCACGAATTAAGTTAGGAACCCAATAAAAGGATAAGGATAAGAATAAGGACAAGTATGGGAGTGAAAGAAAAAAATAGGGACAAGCATTAGAACAAGAATAAAGTTATGCTGTCACGTCAAACATGTGGCGTCCGTGGCGTAGTTGGTTAAAGTGCGTGGCCGCTATGTCAAAGAACCTTGGAGACCCGAGTTCGAATCCCAGCAGCGACAGAAAATTATTTTAATTAAAATAATTTTTCTGTACGAAGAAAATTATTTTAATTAAAATAATTTTTCTGTACGGCCGCCACCTCTCTGCAGACAATGGCAAACCTCAGAGAGTAATCAAAATGCCATGTAAAGCTTCTTGAGAATAAGAACATTCCGTTCATCGCCGTTCGGAGTCGGCGTTAAGCATGTAGGTCCATTTCTCGGTCAATTGTGTACAAACTTAATAACACGCACAACACAATTGATCATAAGAAGCTAGGTCAAAGTCCTTTCAAGGGCTGAAATGACCAGTTATTTATTTTTTTATTTTATGTCACGTCAAACCCTACGGGTGTGCCCACGATAAAAGCCAACTTATTTTAGTTTGAAAATAAAGTGCTGTGTGAAGATGCAAATATTTGTGAAACTGTTGTTAGGCCAAGCATATTAGCAGCAACAGCAGCTAATAAATTACGTGTAGTCTTAATACATTCAGGCCAAATACATTAAAATTAACATCATTTATATGAGCCATATCATGATTTGCATTAGCAGCATATATTGTTCACCTAACCAAGGACTTAATTTGCATTATTCGGTATCTTAGACAGGCATCTCTGTTGTCTTGCCTCAAAATAATCCCAGCTATTGGCGATAAATTTTGTTGGCTTCGAGACCACGTTATAAATTATGACTTCCTTGATGACCAGATTAATAGATTTAAATTGTTAGCATACAAAAGCTGACAGCTGACAGCAGCATGTAGCACAATAATGACGTTTCTGTTTGTTTGTTTTTGATTTGTTTGTATGTAAACTAAGTGTAAGAAGAATTAAAACAGATAAAATGCATTTAATCGAAATCGATTTTAAATATTTATACTTAAGAGAAATTAATAAGAAATAAACTAAGTAACATGCAAAATCTTAAAAACTTGTTTTTATTTAAATTTTAAAATCAATCTTTAAATCTCGCTGTTCTGCTAGAATAATTGCCTCACACACACACATACACACACACAGAGATAGAAACTCATTAGATTGACATTGCCTGCTGCTGACACTGAACGAAACAATTTCAAATGAATTTCAATTAATTTCAGTTTGAAACACATCAATAATTTATTGATGATGTTGTTGCTATTGTTGTTGTTTTTGTTGTTGCTATTGTTGTTGCCGCTGCTGACACCGATGATTTGACAACATCAGCAGCGTCAGCATCAATATCGAGCAACATTTGTCAGTTCTGTACGATTGACTTTGTGTCTGCTATATGTTCATGTATGTGCACTCACTCACACACGCTCACACAATCACTCACGCAATTAATACGCTTGGGAGCAGTAGATATTAATTACATTCGTATCTATTTCTCCTCTCATTTGTTAAACGTATGCACATTATTATGTATCAAAATGAGCTTCTATAGTTCTGAAAAAAAAAAATTATTTAGAGGTAGCTAGGTAAAAATTGTTCATTCATCACTTCAGTTTGGAGCATCAAAAATCCGAGTAACAAAAAATATTTTTTTTTTGGATTTTATTGGTAAGTAGATTGCTCAAAAATTTCGAGAGTTGCATCTTCACATTAATAAATAAAACTGCCATGAGGGTCGCTTTGTGAAGGTCCTCAGGTTTTTTGTTTTTGAAGAGATCCGAGGGTCGTGAAAAAATCGTGGTTAATCAGTAAAAATGCTTTTAATGTTTTTAATGTATGATGATCAATACACATTTGCATTCGTTTGAATCAATTTTCGAACAGTTTGGGCCACTCTTAAGTTGGTGTCTTCGAAACCAGGTTTCTTAAGGCTTCAACGACCTGTTCGGGCGTAGAAAAACTCTCATCACGCATTTTTGTCTTAATATGAGCGAACAAAAAGAAGTCATTGGATACCAAGTCGGAACTGTAAGACAGATGACCACTAATTACACGCTTAGAGTGCTCAATGGCTTTGGCTCTGTATTGAGCAAATAACACAGCAGACTAGACAGACTATTTCGTTGGCCACTACACCAACTCATCAGTAGTCTTGCATGACTTTTCACTGTGATCCACTCAAGCTACTTAGGTCCTACTAATACTGCCAATTATGCCAAGAAAATTACCTGGAAGTTTATTTGGCAGAGAGAACGCTTTTACATAAGTAACTGAGTTCTTATCTAATTTCGATGCACCCTGTGTCAAGGTTAACCTTGATCGTGTCATACTTTTAGGCATAGCTTTAACTCATGTGCATTTTCGAAGGTCGATCACAGTGTTTTACTGCTATCAGAGCATATTGAGGTTGTGTTACTTTGTTATTATTCTTCTTTTTCCACACTGTAGTTGTTGGTTATTGCCTTCATTGTATTTATGTTGTCTTGTAGTCAACATACTTGGTTTTTGTTTGAGCTGATGTGTAGGAAGTCGCATTGTCGTGATGGAGGATAATCATCCTTCGGTGGTTGGTTTTCCCGAGTTCTGGCAAAAGAAAAAATCATTGTGTGCCATTCCGCTTTAACAGTTCTCCATTGCTCAAATGGTACAGTTGCGAAATGATAGGTTTTCCTAAAAAAACTGGACACCATTGGCTTGGATGTGCTCCATCCGCCGACAATTTTTGTCGGGTTTTGCTTACTTTGAAAGACACAGACAGTGTATTGCTGCTTTTTTCGGCCTTATAGGCATAGAATCATGATTTGTCATCTGTGGTGATGTCGTAGACGTTTTTCGAACCACCTCCGCTGTAAATTTTAAGCAATTTCTTGCACCAATCGACACGAGCCTTTTTTTTAGCAACCGTCGAATTATGGGGTATCTGTGAAATTAAAGAGACAAATTAAATCAAAAGTGAAATTAACAAGTCAAATTAAAGTTCATGTAAAACTGAATCTATGATATTATCACTAATGACGAAGGGTGATGACTCTATCGCACGGTAAGTCACATGCCGGTCAGCTTCCAACAGTTCACACAGAGCGCGTTGTTTTCTGCCACAACAGCAGTTCTCGTACGACCTTTACGTAATTCGTCTTGAAGAAAACGGCGAAACTCGCGAACTCATTGATTTAGCATTTCACAGTCGCTGGGTGTGGTGCTACATCCACAAAAGTCGAACTTAGTTGACCGATGCATTCTATTCTTGTCAATTCATGTCGAAAATCGTTAAAAATCATCACCCGAAAATGTTCACGCTTTAATTCTATTTTTTGCTGAAATACAATTTCTAAACCACTTTAAAAAACACAATAAGCGCACTTACATCAAAACATTGTGAGTATGTTTAATAAACATACAAAAGCATAAACATTATGTTTATGCTAGAAAATGTAAAATTTTTGAATGGAACTGTCAAAATTCATCTGGCAATGCTTAGGCCGTTGTTATGCAGATGCTTATATGAACCAAGATAACGTACTTTTTTACGCTCTTTTTTCGTTTGATGAGCTCTGTGATGAAAGTATGTTATACAGACGGTCATTTGATCCCCGAACACTAGTACACTTTTTGCTACTTTCAATACTTGATGCAAAAAAGTATCACGAGTATGAGTATGTGAGTGTTGCTATTAAGTAGGTTTCATTACTGCTTTCATGCATTTCGTTCTAAAAGTGTACTATTTTCATGCAAAAACACAAATGTTGTGAATAATTGCACAGCGCAACATTGTTTTGATCTCGTGATTCCATATTATTTTCGAATCATTTGGTCACCATTCTGGTCAAATTAAATTCCCTCGCTCACTCTCTCAAATTTCTCTTTTACATTGAAACAATAACAATGCGTGACCGTGATGAGCCCGTGAGCGTCTGCATAACAACGGCTTTAGTGTTGTCGAGACGCAAAACTTAAAAGAGAGCCCTTGCATAATATCTGAAATTCCAAAGGTTTTTTATTTTCATAACGTTAGCTTGTATGGGGGATATGAATGGTTTTTATTCAATTTATATAATTTTAAAACTTATTGCACATTTTAGGTATCAAATCTCATGTGTAAAATATATAGACAATACATTTAGGCAATTCACAATGTACAACTATATACAACAACAATTCACAAACAATGTACTATATTGTACAACTATAAATAATATGATACACAACTCCAAGCTTGTGTTCACAAGGATTGTATTTTTATACAACTTTGGCTTACAACATACAACTTTAGAACATCTTGTGAATTGCCTCCGTATGTTTTGTAGAATTTATGAAGATTTTGCTTATGGAGTAGGCGGAGCTTACACTCGATTTCGCAAATCGTATTTGCAATTAATGTTCATGTGCAGCACATAAATTTGAACGTAATATTTAATTTGCATCTATTTTTTTTTTAAATTTTACCATTTTTATGACGTCACTTTGCATGGGAGGTATACGTGCTTTTCATCCGATTCTGCCAAATTTAGAACTAAGACTGCGTTTTTGAAATCAAAGCTTTTGTGCTAAATTTCAAGTTGTTTTGTGTAATTTTTAGAGATTTTTCCTTTTTAATGATGTCACTTTGTATGGGTGATAGGCATGATACTTATCGGATTTTGCCGAATTTAAAATTTAGAGTGTATTTTTGGAATTAAAACCCATGTGCAATAAGTTTTGAGATTTCACCACTTCAATAAAGCCTTTTTTTTGTAGTGAAGGTAGGTGTGGTTTGCAAAAACGATTTGGCTCATGTTCCATCTTAATCCTTCTTTTATTGAAATAAGCTTGTGTGTCAAACGAAATTTTTTAAAAAATATAAGAAATATTTTTTACCGAAATCGCCATTTTTAGGTTCATATCGTATAACAAATAAGAATTAAAAATTAAAAAAAAACCATTTAAAAAATATAAAAATGACTTTTTTGCATAATTTCAAAATTAGCAGGACTACGGCTAATCGTCCGTAAGATTAAAAAAATGTCGGTAGCACCTCACAAGAAAACGTGATTTCAATGTTTGAGATTGCAGGCTATACGAGTTCAAAGAACCCATATGAACTCATATGAACCAAATTAGAATTAATATAAACAATCAACAACAACAAAAACAATAACAAAAACAACAACAATAACAGCAACAACAACAGCAACAACAAGAATAAAATAACAACTAACTAATACAGCAAACATAAGATATTTCTTCACAGCCAGCTGTTAATGACAACGATATTTAGAACTCTGATAACGGTATCGTCGCAATAACGAAAGAAACTAAGCCATGCCATGTTTGAAGAAGTCATTAGGAAGTAGTAGCGAACATGCAGAGTTCGCTTTATTGACTCATTTACATATATAGAAGATTATGCGTGCATTGAACTTATTTCGAAAAAAAATCAACAAGAGTTCTGAAAATTCTTGCGAGATCGTGATGAATTTATTATTTTTATATGTTCTACATTTTGTAGATCTGTGAACTAACTGTGCTTTTAATATTGCTAATTAACGCTTTCAGAGTAAAAAATAAAGAACTAAAGAAAAAGCAGGTGAAAAGTGGATTTGTACAAGCTGATCAACTGTTTAAGCTGAATATTATCTGCATTTATAATCGGCACACTTTCGGAGAAGAATTCAATTATAAAGAAAAACATATTTTGTTCGTCGCAACTATAATGCGCGTTGAAATTGAGGCTGGCTTGCTCTTGCAGATGGAAGCAACTGTTTTAAGCTGGTAGTGAAAAGAATGCGCGCTTGTTGTTTGCAGGTGGGAGATCAACCTAAATGAGGTAGTGGTGTTTATAAAGCATACTTGTTGTTTTTGGCTGACTTCCGTCATGGTAATATAAACAAGGTAGACTCACGGCTGAGGGCCAAGAGCCAGAGTTGTAAAAAAAAAAAACACAGGTGCGTCACGGGACACACGAGAGAAGCGAAGCATTTTCGCAATTTCAAAGATTTGAGAATTTAATGCCTTTTTTCGATTAAAATAATTTTTGAATTTAAAACTTTAAAATAACAAAGTTTTTCGTTTTTGTATGGGAGCACCCGTAAGGAGAGGTCGGAGGTGATAGGTCCTCAAGGGAAAAATGTTCCCTTTGCAAAAATAATGGGGGTTGATAATACATATTAACCCTCTCCGGCCCTCCTGTTCAGTTGTAGGGAATAAATATACAAAAATCATAAAATTTATTTGTAGCGTAACGACATCTAGTAGTAAGTAAAAGCAACATTTGTGTTTTTTAGTACTCTTGTTTGTATAGCCAATACACAATCTATAGTGGTTATTGTGTATTGGCTAATGGTTATTGTAGGAGATGAAGGCTTGTAGCCAATACAATTCCTATAAATAGATTATTTTGATCTACTGCAACATTGCTTCAGTTAATTCTTGATATTGAATCAGCAACATGTACCAACAAAGGGTTTTGGTTCGATGGCTTAAGCTTTAAACTATCAGTCAACGGGCATGAGTTCAATTCCTGCATCGGGCAAGAAATTATTTTTAATTTAACATTTTCTGGTTCAGTTGATGCAAGTAAAAAACAATAACGATTCTAAGAAAAAAGGTGTCGGAAAAAAGTGTCGTTTTTTCTGATTTCACTCTAGAAAATCGCAGAACGAGGCGTAAAAAGTAACTACGCGTAACTACGAACAACAGCAAAAGGAAGCATAATTCTATTTGTATTAATTTTCAGCCGCGAGACTACCTTCTTTATGCTACTATGGCTACATGCCTTCTTTATGCTTCTCCCCTTACCAACATGGCTTTCTCAAGGGAAGATCCACTACTACCAACTTCATAGAATTCGTCTTGAATACCCTATGTTCTTTGGAAAGCGGTTATGAAGTTGACGTTGTCTCAAATGACTTTAGCAAAGCATTCGACAAAATCTCGCACACTGTCATCCTTCGTAAGCTAAAAACGTTCGGCTTTTAACCCCCGTTTATTGCTTGGATTAAATCTTACCTTGAAGAACGTCGATATAATGTCATCTTTAGGTTTTCAAAATCCGAGTTTTTTACAGCACCTTCTGGTGTCCCTCAAGGCAGCCACCTTGGTCCTTTGTTATTCGTCTTAACAATAACCGATGTCGATGAGGTCATCAAATACTCAAATCTTTCTGTTTATGCTGATGACATGAAAATCTATCAAGGCATACATACTAATGCTGACTCAACCCGCCTTTAAGATGATCTAATCAGTTTTTCTACTTGGTGCCAAAAAAACTTCCTGGAACTCAATATCAACAAATGCCAAGCTATGACATACTCGCGTAAGAGATCCTAATCTCCATCGCGAACTTATTACATATTTGGCGAGCCAATTCCCTTAGTAAGTTATTTGCGAGACTTGGGTATAATTTGCGATAAAGAACTTAATTTTCGATCCCATATCGATAATATCATAAGTAGAGCCAACTCTACTCTTGGTTTTGCAAAACATTGGTCCAGGGAATGCTCTGACCCATATGTAACAAAATCTTTCTACCTAAACTTTGTGAGGCCCATACTCGAATATGCTAGCCAAGTTTGGTCACCGCTCTATGTTTCTCATTTGTTGCGTATTGAAGCTGTACAGCGTATATTCCTTCGATTTGCGTTACGCGGCCTCCCTGGTTCCGACAACTTCAATCTACCTCCTTATGCTGACATTAATTACAGTGGGTCGGGAAAAAGTTCGAAAAGTGTTCATTTAAAAGATAATCTCGAGAACACTCCAAAAATACAAAAAATTTTTTTGGACCTCTGGGAAAACTGCCAAAATGTTTTTTTTTTCATAACCTATACATTTCATGTCCGATCTTAGGAAATAATATACCGTTAAAAAGGGCTTAAGTTGTACTACATTTTCCTATCAGAGCTTTTGGACTTCTGAAGTCCTGTTAAACTGATACACTCTGTTGCCTCTATTTACCCCCTTGAAATCAATTCTTTTTCTCATAAAATTAAATTTCTTAAGGCATGTTCCTACTTGGCACAGGAAAACGCATGTTCCTTAATTTTTTTACAGGAAAACGGTAAGAGATAATGGACAATTTTTTTTTGGAGTGAATAAATACACTCAAAAAAATTTTATTAATTTTCAACATTTTTTATGTATGAAAGTTTAATTTGAAGTTGATGTGTCGATATTGGAAAGTGCCTCTGATATCTTAGATAACGGGTCTGCGGAGCGCGTAATCTTGTTTTTATCATTCTTGGATAAAGCTCAAACAGCTTATTTTTTACCAAGAATGATAGAAACAAGATTTCGCGTTCCGCAGTCCCGTTATCTTATGCTCTCTTTCTCAATTGAGTGCATGACGTCACGCAGCACTTCTGCTTAACAAAAACGAATATAAATGTGGGATCGCTTAGGAAAATGGACGAAATTGAAAATAAATTCTTGTGGAAAAATAAAATAAAAATAACTACTCTTCTGTATACTAATATGAATATTTTCGTATATTAATTTTTTAAACTCGATTTTGGCCTCCTAAACCATTCGAGATCAACAAAATTTTATTGCATCAATAGGCTTAGGAGGTTCATACACATGTTAAAAATATAAGAAAAAATATTTAGGCGTCGGCCCCAAAGTAAAATTATTCCACAGTCTGACAATAGCGCTCGATAACGTCATGCTCTCATTTGCGGAACGCGCAAGGTAGCATTGACAACTGCTTATTTTCTCTTCTACAAGAAAACATCTCCTGTCAAAAACAGCTTTTTGTGTAAATGCATCTGCAGCTGCTGTGGTTGTTGTTTTTTTTTCACTTCAACGTTTTCAACATTGTTTGTGTTTTCAATGGCGGATTGTGAGTGCTCTTTTTTTGAGTATATTTTTTGACAGGAGATGGTTTCCCAAGCAACTGTCAATGCTACCTTGTATTATTATACCTTGCGGAACGCGTAATCTTGTTTCTATTATTATTGATATTTTACAAGTGAGAGCGAAACTGTTTTTAAGAGAGTGGAAACATGTTAGCAAGTAATATAGAGAGCGAATCTTTAAAGTGCTCCAAGTTTGCTCAACGAGCTTCGAAGGAGCTCGCACTCGTATTTACGAAGGAGGGGAAGGAAGAAGAGAAGTAAGAGGGGAAGAAAGAAGCAAAATTTTCCTCGCAATGGCTTCTTATGAGTTCAATCTTATGTTATGTGTTCTCCCATAAAACTAATTATTCGAAATTTGCCAGTTTTTCAAAATCAACTCGTTGATTATTTTATAGAAACTTTGCATTTTCCAATAAATTTTATAACTTTTCAGCTCTAATTTTCTGGAATGTTCGCAACGCAATAAGTGCTTCTGAAACAACTTAAGAAGTTTATTTTTCGTGTAAGACGTGTAGCCTCTCTAAACTTGTCATAAAGAGAAGGAGAAATTAATATTTTCCCTTGTTACTACAGCAAAAGTACTTTCAGATTTTTTGTAAACGAGCTTTGATTGCTTGCTTTGCCACAAGCTCTTCACATACATTAGCGAAGCAACTTATCGAAGCTTAAACAGCTTTTATTTTACTAGTGAGAGCGGATGTACTAGGTTAGGGACATGGTATAACAATACAATGTAGCATTGACAACTGCTTATTTTCTCTTCTACAAGAAAATGCATCTGCAGCTGCTGAAGTTGTTGTTTTTTTCACTTCAGCGTTTTCAACATTGTTTGTGTTTTCAATGGCCGCCTGTGAGTCTCTCTTTTCGAGTATATTTTTTGACAGGAGATGTTTCCCCAAGCAACTGTCAACTTCCTGGAAGATCAATTGTTAATTGTGTGTCATACTTTATAAGCAATTATTTCGAAGTTTGTTAGTTTTTGAAAAATAAAATCTTCGATTATTTTATATATGTATGTGAGTGGGTATGTGGAAGTGAAATAAGCAAATATTTCTGTAAATTTCAGCTTTACAACAAAAAAGCGCATTGATATTTTTAAGGGAGGATTAGTTGAGAGTGGTCTGTCTACCAGAATACATATATTAAAACTGCGATTTTGAAAAAAAAGAGTTACGCCTTTTCTATACTAAGTCGATATATATCGATATCAAAAAATTGATTATTTTATAGCAACTTTGCAGTTTTCGAATTAATTTTAAAATTTTTGAGCTGAAATGTTTGTTTATTTCACTTCCACACACGCACACATGCACGAACATAGAGATTTGTTTTAATCTTCAAATAATATGCACAAATTTGTTGCGCCTAAAAAGCCTCTGCAGTGTGTCATTTGCTAAGCCAGTTCAGCATGAATGGAACAAACATGTCCGATATTAACACATACTAACACCAACATACATACACACATACTTATGCATTACCATGTTTGCTTCTTGCATGCTTGTGTGCTTGTGTAATCCAACAAACCCACACTGAGACAAATAGCGCTAATTAAAGTTTGACTTGTAGTTTTTGGGCTTTACAAACGTTTTCAGAAATACCAGCAGTACAGGAAAAATGCGAATGCAAAGCAAGCCAAAGGAGGCGTTCATGTTAATGTGGCTAAAAGCAAGCGCAGGAATATACACTAAAATACACACAAACGCACACATATAGGCACACAAACATTCATGCCTGTCATATTGCATTTGTGTTGTGCTCACTAAATGTCGCTGTTGTTTGCTAAAACTTCATTTGCAGCCGTTGCTGCTGTTGCTGTTGTTGCTGCTGCTGCTGCCGGTTTCCGGTACTTCATGTTTTGCGGCGCGTTGCTTGTCTCATTTTCGGTTGGATTAGTTTGAGATGCTGCTGGTATTAAGCGAGATTTTAGGCTAATTTGCATTTGCAAATGTTGCATATTTGTCTGGTAGAAGGAAAGTAATAAAAAAGGAGAAAAAACTAGCGCGCTAAATTTAATATGTTGGCAAAAGTTTAACTAAATATGTATAGCTACTTCATAATGTGTGGAAATAATTGTAAATGATGGAGGGGAAAGAGTAAAATTTGTGTTTTTTTGGGAGGGTTTTTGAAAAGAAAGGTAGTTTGGAAAATTAGGCTATAGTTCTTACCCTCTTGAGTTAAAAAAATGAAAGAAAATTACACAACTACCATAAAAGCTACAGCTAAGTTCAAAAGTTTAAAGGTATGCTCATCATCAGAGCTTTAGAGCAATGTCGGGCATTCTGTCGCTCGCGATCAAAGTACTTTCTCTGCCGCCACACGTACGTTGTTAGAGCTTTTTACACATTTCTTAACATTGGAAAGCTTTTGAATGCACAAATACACATAAACTCCAAGAATGCGGCTGTGTAAGAATGCCCACCCATGCTTTAGAGCTTCAGTTGAAAACTGACTTCCTTAATTTTTCATGTCATTAAATTTTCCTGCCTTCATATCTTCTTACATGCAGATCTAATGCTTGCAATGTCATCATTTTTACCTCTTCACTTAAGCACCTTACGTTCCATTAATTCTTGGCAGACATATTTTTCAAGTCCTTGATTAACCAAAATTTTTATATCAAAAGTCGATTCTAAATAAAATTCTTTTGTAATTGACATATCGTCTTTTCGACTTTGCACAATGTTCCACCTGGTCATTTTGATTGATTCCACAGCAGCCAATAAAATCTCACTGCCATTCACTCTCACTTGTCAATATGTCGACTCATTCGATTAGTGAGCAAAATAACATGGTTTTATATGGCTTAATTGGCATGATGTGTGTAGAATTTTTTGAGGGTGTGTAGATTTTGCAGTAGATTTTTTAGCAAGCATGTATCCAGCAACGTAATTTTCAAAGTGAGCTTTTATGGCGATGCAATGAAGTTATATCTCAATTTTTGGCACTTTTTTAAGCATCGAAGTCAGTTCAAGCCAAATGCTACGGAAGTGCCTAATATTTCAAAGGGGTCAAAGGTAATGATGAGCAGAATAATCATTTTGTGATTGATTACTTGATCAATTACTTGTTTGAGAGAATGTTGAATATTGGCTTTATATGTATATATCAATTATTTGAAAACTAGTTATTTTTGTAAAAGATTTCAATTCATATGAAAATATGCAATTTCCATGGGTAATTCTTAAGGGCACCCTTTTAACTTGGTGACCCACAATTTTATGAATCGCTAAAAATGAAATTGCACTAAAATTATAAAAATTATCGACAAACAGTTTATTTATTAAAAAGATAAAATATCAAACCTTCTTAAAAAATTATTGTTGTTATGAAAAAAAACTTTGTGCATCATCTGAAAATAGAAAACAAAACGGAAATATGTCAAGATTTAATGCAGTTATCGCCGATACTAAGGTGCATTTCATATTTATAACCAACCCCCCATAATGTTGATATATTTCACTCTTACCTTTCAGAATTGTTTTATTCTAATTAAAAAATATATAGAAAAGGATAAATTCAGTCTTCAGATCATAATAACTGAATATATTTAAAATCGAGACCCATTAAATTGAAATAACTTATTATGAAGCGTTTAATATTTATCACCCAGGCTTCATTTCTTTGTATTTTAGAATTTTTCTAAATAAAAAACCACTATTTACAAGTTAATATGGCTCCCTTTAACCTTTATTACTTCAAAAACTCTTTTACGCATGGAAGAAATTAAGTTCTGTTAAATCCCAAGGATTAATGATGGCATTTTGTAACTCACCAACTTTGTTGTTTTAGTGATTGTCAGCATAGATGCGACGAACCAGTATTCCTCATAGGTTTTCTATTGAGTTTAGATCTAGGAAGAACGCTGGCCACTTCAAAGTTATAATTTTTTTACGCGGGAGCCAAGCATTTGTTTCAGCACTAGTGTGTATGAATCGGGCATTGTCATGCTGGAACGTCTAATTTTGGTCATGATGTTGTTATAAAAATTGTAGTAAACTGCTTTGTAACACAGTCATGTACTCGGTACTTTTCATCCTAGATAACGTAAACTGGATTTCTAGAGTCCTTTGCGTTGAAAACGTTCCCTAAACCATTACTGACCCACTATCAAAGTTCAGCTTTGAGAAGTAGTGAGGTTCTTTTCGCAAAATTTCGCCAATACAAGTGTAAGCTGTCTGGTCCATTAAGGTTCCATTTTTTTCATCAGAAAGTATGATCTGCAATAAGAAACTCAAATTTTATGCGAATAACACTTCTGTAATTCATTTCACTTACAGAGGACCAATCAGTATCCATATTTTTTCATCAAATTCCAGTCTCGCGGTCTAATGCCGTTTAAGGAGCATTGGCATTTTAAGCTTCCTTTATGATTCTAGTACCGACGAGAATGACTGGTGTTTAAAGTATGTGATGCAAAAATTATTGAAATCGAACAATTTTTTCGATAAGTTATTATCACAGCCAAAAATGGTTTCGAAATAAACGCATTTAAAGTTACGGTAAGTGTTTCCGAAATAAAAAAACTTAATAACCATTGTTTTGATATTTTTCCTATACATTTAGGTGTTGACTATTAAGAAAAAAATTTCCTCCAAATGGGATGATTGGTTTTCGAAAAATTAGATAGAAAGTACCTGAAGACGTTGTTTTCAAAAAAGTTCCTACTGTATATCTATTCGAAAAAAAAAACAAAATTTATGCATGGCGTGCTTGCCTACACAAAAAATTCGCAAAAAAAATCAAACAAAAAAAAAATAACGTCAAAAACTACTTAAAAAATTCTGAAAAAAATTTTTTGTATTCATAAAATATTAATAAATATATCTGCAAAATTTTAAAACGATATCTTTTTTCCTTCTATGAAAAAAATTCCCGAAAAAAATTTTTTTTTTTAAAATTTGTAACCTACATGTCCCGTTAAATAAAAGAGCTATTGCTCGGGTTAACTACAAAAAAGACGCGGGAGCCTATAGCGCACCTGCTGAGCTGTTCAATAATAATGGTGTAGCTATGTTTAAATGTACTCAAGAATTTCAATACCAAATATTTAGTTTTTTTTTTTTTTTTAATTTTGAAGCAAGGGATTTCAGGTCCTCAACTAATTCAGTCAAGTCTAACTTAGTTAAAAAATGCGACAATATAGATTTGTAGGAGGGAAGGGATTATTAATTGAAATATGTTTAGGATGTTACGGATGCATGGCGGAAAGCCGTAGAAACATGCGAATTTGAATCTGAGACAAGTTCTATGCCTCTAGTTACTAAGCTATACATACTTTCCACAAACTTTCTCTACCAGCAATTACAACTTTTAAGTTGTTGGTGAATTTTTATTTTCCACTGTTTAGAATTTTTATTTTCCACTGTCTTCCACTGTTTAAATTTTTAGAAATTTTCTAATGTACAAATGAAAATGAAAAAGGTCAAAGCTTAGGTCCATGGTTTGGCAGGGATTCGAACCCAGGTCCTCTGAGTCGGCAGTACAAATCGACACTCACCATCACCAGATGACAAAAATGCTGTCAACAATACATATCTACTATCAGAACCAGATAAACTATAGCATTTCTGAATTTTGTATACCTACAAAGCTCATCAATCATTATAGAAAGATACGGAGTAACACCATCAGAACAGAGCAAAATCGGGAAGGATATCTTTTCAGCATTTTTACTTTGTCAACCCACAGTAGGCTCAGCCCATACAAAAGTTAAAAAAAAAGATACAGTAGTTTCGACTATGTAGAGACGTAGAATTATTCAATTCGCTTTTGATGACATCTTTTTTAAAAAATATTTAGCAAATATTTATTCCATACACCTGAGCATATGACCTTTAAAAGAGTGCCGGAGAGGGTTAATATGTTAATATGTATTACCGACCCCCATTGCCTTTGCAAAAGGAACATTTTTGCTCTTAACACCTATTATCTCCGACCACTCCTAAGGGGGGCTCCAATACAAATTTTATGGTTTTTGTATCTTTATTCCATACACCTGAGCATATGACCTTTAAGAGAATGCCGTAGAGGGTTAAAATGTATGACCGACCCCCATTAAATTTTGACCTAAATACCGACACCTGATCACTATCACACCACCCTACTTACCTCCGAGAATGATGTATTCTACGTCAAAAAATACAAGGGTACTCCTATGATAATGAAATTTAGTATGTTTGGTTATTTTAAGCTATTTATCACTAGGGGTACCTCCCTTGGATCTATATTAATTTTTCACATGATTTTGTATGGAAGGTATATACAAAAGTTGACCGATCTTAACAAAAATCGATTAAAAAGAGCAACAGATGTGTATTAAAAATGGTCGAAATCTCTTAGATCCTCGAGGTAGCCCCCTCAGACCTTTATTAATGATTTACATGATTTTATATAGAAGGTACATACAATGGTTGACCGATCTTAGCGAAAATCGGCCAGAACGCTAAAAAATAGCCTATTAAAATTAATAAAATATTTTTAATAAATTTTAAATATTTACGTAGTCGATTTAAGCAAATGCGTTAGGTGCAAAAATGACTCGCTTTTTGGATAAATTAAAAAAGTTTTTGGATAAATTTAATATTTTTTCCCTTAGTGTATATTTTGGATCATTTTCTACATCCTGTAAACAATCCAATTATTTTATTTCTTTTAAATATTGAAAACTGTTTTTATGTGATAATTTTTATAAAAAACAAAAATAAAACTTTTTTGATGTTTTGAAAAATGTGTTCAAAAAATATTTTTCCTATACGCTCAAAAAAAAATCTATCATGCAAAAATAAAACTGCCCAAAAAGAGTCCGGAATTTACTCCCAAAAAAAGCCCGAATTTCTCCATGAAAATCGGGCATTAGTCCAAGGATAAGGTGACCGAAATTGCGATTATTTTTTTTTTTGAGTTTTTGCCATAAAATGTCGGATCCTTTTTTTCTAATATTTGAAAAATAAGCTTGAAATTTAGGCCCAAAAAAAAATCGGAAATTTTTCGAAATTAAATATAGAAAACGTCCGAATTTTTGTTTATTCTCAAAAAGATAAGATATTTCAAAATCGTTATGATAAAACGGGTTGCGCCTTGTACGGAAGGTAAGAAAAACAACATTGAGTAAAAGGGCAAACCATATTGTCATAAAAAAAACACCACCGGACATAATGTCAATGGACCCATTGTTCATAGAATAACATCAAAAACAAATAAAATTAAGAAAATCTTTGCAGATATTTTCACAGAGAAACATTTATTTACTACTCGCCAATTTTTTTTTTCGAGTGTAAGTTCATCGGGCATAAATTCCGGGAGCCGATTTCAAAGGGTCATAGAATTCACAAATATCTATTATTTTCTTGGGCAGATAATTCGGATCCACTTTATTTAAAGAATTTCCTCTACAAAGATACCGATTTGATTGGGTTTCGAGACAAAAACATTTTTGATTTTTGTCCACTACTTGGTTAAGGAATTAAATTCTCAAGAATAAGATACCTATTTTCATGACCACACGTGTATGCATAAAATTGTTTTTGTAAAAAAATTATGAAAATTACTAAAAAAACGTGAAAATCTCTAAAAAAGGTCATGTAACGTGACAGTCCATTTCAGGTACATATAACTTCTAAGCCATTAACACTACAAATATGCTTTAGTCTAGTGAAATGAAGGCATACGGCTTGCTTAGTGGCATGCAGTTAAAATTTTCAGTTTTTGCCCAAATATTTCCAAAAATAGAGTACGATAGTAACGTGACAGTCTACATTTATGCCCATATGCAGTATGTGAAATGTCTGTAGATATTCTATTCTCCCGATAAAAAAAAGTAGCACCCTTTCAGCTCCGACCTGGAATTATTTTTGCACCGAATTCAAAACTTTTCCTAGTTTTTTTTTTTTTTTTGTTTTTGCATTTGATTTTCAAAAAGCGCTACCTAAAAGCAGCTTTTGATTAACCTCTACTAATTGCAACGTGTTTTTGTTTTAATCAAATTTATATTGAAAGTACTTTAACACGTTCTGATTGCCGTATGCCACATGCCACATGCCACACACAGCATGTTGTTGTATTAATTATTTCACTAATTAAATGGGAATAATACAAAATTTATTTGTGCAATTATTTTAAATTGATTGCAATGAAAATGAAGCCAGAAACTCAATTTACAAAATAACATGCAATTATTTATTGAGAGTGTGTCGCGAAAGTAAAGAGAAATAAAAAGTTTAAATTCATTAAGTGAGAAATTTGCAATGTTATGAAAAAAATTTAAAAAAAAAAAAAATGCTTAACTCGATAAAGCTCTTAAAAACAGTGTGGTTTGAGTTTGACTGCTTTACGGAGCTTTTATATGCCCGCACTTCTGTCTACGCTTCAGCTGACTTCAATTATTGTCAGCATTTGAAGTCATTTAAGCTTTCCTATTTCTTCATTGCTTCATGTCTCAAATATTTAATCCTTGCTTCATCTTCTTTTTCATCATCATCGACTTGGTGCTAAACTATTTGTGTGCGAACCCTAGAAGAGATTTTGTCGCTTTCCGAGATTTACTCTAAACGTTGACAAAGCGCGCCGCGTTTATTTAATTTCGTTTTGTTTCGTTTTACTTCACTTCCTTCGCTGCATCTTCAATTAGCATCTGATTAAAATAAATAATTTATGCAAATGAAGCCAAATTTAATGGATAAACACAATGAATACAGTACGTACAGGTGACAGAGTCAGCGAGAGAGAGAGAGGGAGAGAGAGAGAGAGAGAGAGAGAGAGAGAGAGAGAGAGAGAGCAAGCGTTTAGGCAGGAGATTAAGTTGGATAAAGTTGTTGATGCGGAAAGTTTTTATGAATTTTCCAACAAAGATCGATAATTGTTGTTTTGAAATTTTGACTTTTATTTGATATATTTTTACTGTTGAAAAATAATTGTAATCAAGGCCATTTGCTTTTAAAGGTGATTCTTTGATTTATCTAAACTTTTATTCGATTTATTTTTACTGCGGGAAAAGAATTAAAAATCAAGGACATTTATTTTTAAATGACATTCCACAATTAAAGCCTCCTTGTAATACATAAGAATCTGAATTTATTTTTACAAATTTGAAATGTTATAAGAAAAACATGTTTTCATTTAAAAACAATTTTTTAAGGGATTTAATGAGTCCGTAGAGTTGTAGTTTTTAGAACCACATTTGAAATGTCTTAATACAACCCTGTTTCCAACTTCGAAAAGAAATATTTTAATAGTTTTTACTGAAAAATTTAAAAATTTCAATTTGGAGAGTTTTGTTGATTATGGAAAATTTGAAAATCTCTTGCAATATCATAAGAATTTAAATATTTGTATGCTTTAAATATTTTCGTATACATTTAAATATTCTTTTTGACTCAACGTTCTACTTATCAAATACTTTACTTTTACATTATTCCTTACTTGAACTATACATACACCTACCGTAAACAATTCGGCTTATTTCAGCTCAGAATAATTTCTTTCCAGAACAGTTTCTTTCCAAAATAACAGATCATATGCAAAGAATCCATACCGATAACAACCATAACCGTAATGATAGCCATGAGAATCAGTGATAAGGAATTTAGTTTTTGACTGGAGTGTTTCCTGTGGAACTAATGTTTCGAAATTGACTTTTTATAAAATTCAAATTTTGAGCCTTTACTTGGAAGTTCTTTGTTTTTTATTTCCCTCTGGAATTTATGTTTCGAAATTGACTTTTTATAAAATTTGACTTTTGAGCTTTACTTCGAGCTTCTTTGTTTTTTTCATCTGAATTTATATTTTAAAATTGACTTTTTATAAAATTCCACTTTTCGAGCTTTTATTTGGAACTTTTTTGTTTTTTTTTTTAAATTTTTAAGTCTTAAGTAAGTCTAAAATTAATCTGTTTACTTAAGTTCAAGTTCATTCATTTTAAGTTCAATAACCATGAATGTAAATTTTATAATATTTTATTCATGAACAACAAAATTAAAAAACACTCACTTTCCGCAATAAGTAATAAAACCTTTGGAATGACTATGGGACATTTCAAGCTCAAAAAAATGTATACTTTGGGTTTTATTTCTAACCGTAAATGTTAAACCTCTCCCCCTACACTTAAAATAATGTCCCTAACTTGTATCCAAAATGTTGGTACTAAGCAAAGACTATTAATCAAAATTCAGGCTTCATTTAACCACATTTACCATAAAACCACCTTTACTGCCTCTACCTTTACCACCAGGCTTTATAAAACCAACTTAACCATCCTTACAATAAAACCATATGACTTCTTCGAAGACGATTATTAGAAAAAAAAAAAAATTGAAAAAAGAAGAAGTAGACGAAATTAAAACGAAAAATTTGAAAAAAAAATTGAATAAAATGATGTGTATAAAAAATGTAATGATTTCTTTCGTTTTATCATCAAATTTGCATGTTGAATTTATTTTCATAAAAAAAAGGAAGTTTTTCGGCATTTACAATTTTTTTATTCATTAACTTGAAAAATTTCTACAAATATCTCAGACTTGTCACTCATTTCGTGCAAGACTGTCTCAATTTAAAATTTCGTATTTTTTAGAAGGCAAAAAAAAAATTTTTTTTTCTGAGAATCTCCTTAATAAAATTCAAAATCGAACTTTTAAATTATTTTATTATATAACCAGTCATCCCTTTCATAGTATTTATAGCATAATTTGTCTTTGAATATTCTAGATATGAACTGTTTTTTCCGAAAATTCGAATTTGTGATGGAACAGTCTCTCGAAATGACGAAATGAGCGATATGTTCAATATAAGTATGTTAGTATGACATATTACTGTCAAATTTTAGAATGAGATTTAGGAGAATTGGAATTTGAAGAGCATAATCCAATCTAATTCGGATAAAACTGTTTCTGATTGATGTTTTGTCGATGTTTTTAGCTTGGTTTTAAATTTGTTTAAATATACATTTTGTAAATTGATTCTAATAGAAAATTCGATGAAATTTTCAGTGGTAGGTAGTATCAAAATTTAAATTTTAGAAAAATATAAAATATTTTCAGCAAACAAAAAAAAAAAATAATTACACCTGAAAAAAAACAAATTTTCTAAAATAATTATTTTAAAAATGCTAATGAAACATGTAAAAATTGTTATGAAAATGTTTTCATCTGGAACAGTCACATTTTGATTTGAAGAGATAAAAAAAAATAAAGCTAGAGTTAAAAGTTTTGTACGCAAGTAAGGGACTTATAGAGGTGTAAAATACTCGAGAAGAAAGAAAATCTTAAAACTCAGATGAAATATTTAATCCATTTTCGTCAAAACTGTACTTACTATATTTGAGAGCTAAACCATTTTCTACATTATGAAGGTATAATTTCCTTTAATAATATTTTTTTAAGGGGGTCTAGATTTTTAAATTTGAGAAACTTATTTATTTTTTCTATTTTCTACATATTTTCAATATTTAATGTATCCAGACTATCTTCAAAGAGTTTGAAGTCAAAACTAGAACGTATTGATGAGATAAGCATATGAGGGCCATAGTGTAAGAACAGGATGAGTCGTGTTATATATTTATATACATATAAAAAAAAAAAAATCTAAATAATCGAATTCAAAATTTTCGAAAAAGTTAATTTTGTATGAAAACATGTTATGATACAAAGAAACTTTGAAGTTTGCTTCGAAATTTATTGGGAAAAAGTTGCAAATTTCTGAGTGCGCTTGCATTTAATTATAAAAAAATTTTAAAAATTAACTTTTGCTTATCATGTTTTGCAATTAGCTCTTCATGCATGTTAAATTACCTGGCAAAACCCATGCAGCTCTTTTTAAATTTTTTCCGCTGCTTGTCAAACTTTTGGTTAAAGAATATATTTTCACTTTGTTTATCAAGTACTTTAGTCGATGCTCTTAAAACATGATGTGACAATCATTGAAGTATTAAATATTGTACCAATGAATAAATTATCTTTGGCCACAACCTATGATTGTTAGAAAATTAAGCAAACTCTGGTAAATCGTGTACTTCAGCTTCGGCAATTGTCAACTTGTGAAGTTCAGCTTCGCAGCAGCGAAAAAAGTGACGCAAAGAACTAAAAAAAAAAAAAAATGAGATCAACTGAATGAAATTTTAACGTGCTCTGCGTGCAACTGACAAAAATTCTTGTCCACTCGAACAATTGCTTGACAGTCGCTAGTAAAGCCGCTGAGCAACAACGAGTGACAATTTCTGCTTCGAACGCGAGTGATAAAATGTTAACGCTTACGTTGGCAACACTGTTGCATTAAAAAAGTGTTGGGAATTAATTATTCAAAGGGACAGTAAAAAAATTGAAGACAACAAAAAAAAAAATCTTAGGAGAAAGCATAAAACTGCAATAAGCAAATGCTGCTGCACAATTTTATGCTGTTGCTGACATTTCGAATACGGTTGTAACTGTTGTCGCTTGTTCAATTAAGTTGCAACATTCACTAGTCGCTTGCTAACTAAAATCTTTTCTATTTCAACATTATAATGTTGGCACTGAAATTGTCCATTAAACCAGCAACAACAGACAGCTTCTTCTGGTTGCTACTGCTGTTTTTGCTATTAGTTGCTGGTAATTGCGCTGTTGCTGACAGTATAGCCGATAGTGTGCTAGTTGAACAGCAGCCTAGTGCGCAGAATAGTTGCTGCAATTTGACAAATTCTTCGCCTCATGTTGCTGCGGCTAACTCAAGTGTCAAGTTGAAACGCGGTAAACGTTATCTAGACTTTACTCGCGGCACTCGTATGTCTGTAGGTTGTTCTTGAATATTTTAGTGCACTTTCGGTTCAATTGATTTTTATTGGTATTTCTTTACAGTGGCGCACAAATGTCAAGAACAATGTCATCCAGATCAACACTTTGTGGGCGCATGCTTTTGGCTTTCGTTTTAACTATCCTTTTCCGGACAAGGCCGATCGGCTGCGTCCTTTTTTTAAGCGTGACGTGCTAACCGTTCTGGAAGAATCGCTATCAGTGTAAGTACATTTTTGGATTTATATTAATTGGATTTATTCCAATTTACAGTTTTAGAAAAATTAGCTTAAAATGTTCGAGATATTTAAATTTTTTGAAAGTGATTTTATTTTTTCTTCATTTTAGGCATGGTTTTGATGGACGCGCTTGTGTTTTAAAGTCTTATTGCAGCGCCATCTTGGATACAGAAAGGCATTTAAAAGGTGGCATGCTTTTCAAACTGTTAAAAATGTTATTCAGGTGAGTTTTTTACACATGAGTAATGTTGTCATAAAAAAAATTAATAACCCAATAATATGACATTGAAGAGATTCTGTCTGATAAGTTCAAAAAAGCTTCTTCGGAAAATTGTTGCATTTAACTAGTTCTTTACTATTGTCATCTATTATTGTTCTATTATAACACAGACATATGACATGACATATGACAATGAAATATGACATGACATATGACATGGCATATGACATATGACATATGACATGACATATGACATGACATATGACATGACATATGACATGACATATGACATGACATATGACATGACATATGACATGACATATGACATGACATATGACATGACATATGACATGACATATGACATGACATATGACATGACATATGACATGACATATGACATGACATATGACATGACATATGACATGACATATGACATGACATATGACATGACATATGACATGACATATGACATGACATATGACATGACATATGACATGACATATGACATGACATATGACATGACATATGACATGACATATGACATGACATATGACATGACATATGACATGAAATATGACTGACATAAGATATGACATAAGACATATGACATGACATATGACATGAAATATGACATGACATAAGACATGACATATGACATGACATATGACATGACATATGCCATGACATATGACATGACATATGACATGGCATATGACATGACGTATGACATGACATATGACATGACATATGACATGACATATGACATGACATATGACATGACATATGACATGACATATGACATGACATATGACATGACATATGACAAGACATATGACATGACATATGACATGACATATGAAATGACATATGAAATGAAATGACATGCACATGACCTATGAAACGCCATATAACATGGCATATAACTTATTCAAAATACGTAATGACATTGATCATGACATTTTTGGCATCTGATCTTATCTATATAAGAATTGGGAATTTGGAGAAGTCAGATCCCCTTTTCAAGAGTTTATTATTTAACTGCTGAAAGATTTTCACTTTTTTAAGCCTACTTTTTACTTCTACGAGTATTATTGCCACACACACATTTTTCGTGTTTTTTGTTTTTTTGTGGTTTCGAATCTATTGAGTTTTTTATACTTTTTTATAAACAAGCAAAAATTTATTTTACAATTTTCGGTGAGATTTAAAGAAGGCCTTAAAATAAATGTTCTAATAAGACGTTATTAATTAATAACAACGTGATAAACGCACACAATGTAAGCAAAGCAGAAACATTCTTAACAAAAAAAAAAAAGGAGATGTTGAAAAACTAATAAGCACCTTGAAGCTTTCTGCTGACAGGTAAAAAGTGAAAAAAAAAACAACAAACTTCAAGTGTTGAACATTAATATTGTTCTAATCAATTGCTATGCAAGCCACGTTATATCGGGATCATGTTTTCATACGAAAAAAAAGAAAATAAGACCAATTTTAATGGAAGATTAATTAAAGCTGTTGCTGTATAGTTAAAACTCAAAGCGCTTAATCAAAGCAATCAGAAGCTTACAAAACAAAGCAAAAAAAAAAACAAAAATAAAAAAAAACAAAATAAAAATAATAAATCAGAGCGCCTTGGCAACCTTGCAAGCGTCAGCTACAATGGTTGTTGCGCGAAACCAAAGCATGCCTTCATCAGCATCATCATCAGCAACAGCAGCAGAGCAGCAACATGCAGCATGTTGTTCGCATAGTTAATCGTGTGTTCGTTTTTATGTTTGTTCTGAGTTGTTTTCATTATTTCTTTCACTTCACTTTATTCTCGCTCTGTTATTTCATCTTGCATTATTTTTAATTGAATTTTGTTTTCCCCACGGTATATACATATATATATATATATATCTACATATATAAATAAATTTGTTGTAGTTATTTTTGCAGTTGTTGTTGTAGTTTGTAAATATATGCAATTTTTTGTCGCTTCTCTTTCAACGTAGCAATCGAATTCAATGAAATGGAAATTAAAGTTGATCCTGTCAAATTGAAGTTGAGTGCATTTGGACTAAAAGCCATATTAAGTTCACTTTGTGGTACATTTGCTGTTGTTTTCTCGTTGTTGTTGTAGTTTTTTTGCCTCTTGCGTGTCCTTGTGCCACAACTGTGGGGCCTGTGCTCACGCCAATTGCAATAAATTAAAATTCACTTAAAAAATAATGTAAACTCGTGTGTCCAACCTATCGATTGCAATTAATTTTTTTTTTACTCATTCATCTCTGGCCCGGTGAAGGATGGCCCACTCGTATGAGGAGTTTTTCAAGGCATTTCCTTGAAGTGTATGTTCGTATATAAAAAACCGTTACATTTTGCATATTATCGACTGCATGTTGTTGATTTTTCTTTGATTGACTTACATTGCATCCCTGCTCCTTTTTGCTCCTCATTTTTAATTGCTACTTTTCCTCGCGCCTCACCATTTTTTCATGTAAAAAAAAAAATTGAAAAATGAAAGAAAAATTAGCTTTTAACTGTAAGTAAATCCAGGCCATATTTATTCGTTCCATGCTACTGTGAAAAATATTTTTGCACTGATTGATCGCAAGGTTATGGTCACAATATTTTTGCCCACCCTCCCGCTCTAACCCACCCCACATGTTTGTCTGATTTTCACAAATTGAGAGAAATAAAAAATATGCGGCCTCCTTTCTTTTAAACCTCGTTCTGGCAATTGACATGGTCGCCGCCATATTTAAAAATAAAGTTACTGTTTGCTTTAAACAGCGCTGTCGATGTTCTTGTTGTTGTTATTGTTTTTGCTGTCACTGTCATCGTCGTTTGACATTTGCTTGATTGCTTACAACAAAATGTCGCGCACACACACTGCATGCCATGATTTTTGTTATTGTTTCAATTTGTTTACATTTCAAAAAAATTTTTATATTAAAATTTTAGTCATCATCGAATGTTATCAATAAATAACAAAAAAAAAAAAAACAACAAAAACAAACTTTGAGTGTTTGACATTTGAGCAATTATTGCAAATAGCTGTGTAAGTATACATACACAGTATGTGTATGTGTGGGTGAGTAAATTGTTGCCATATAAGAGTAACTGTTAAACGTTTGCTGCTTTTTAATTGCGCTGCGTTTTAAAGCTACAGCTTTGGTAAAATAAAAAGCATATTTTTGATGTAATGTGTTCTGAAGCATCGACTAAAATGTGTGCTTTTTGTTTTTCCATTACTGTATATGCAAATATGTGTGTATTTGCATGTTTTTGTTTTTATTTCTACATTTAGAAGCGCACAGTTATTTTCATGTATTATTTATGCGAAAAAATATTGAATTGCTATGAAATATGCGAATTTTTAAAATTTTCTCATTGATGTTGGTATTTTTAAAATGATTTTCATATTAATATAAAAACATTTTTGAATAATTACACAAAATGTGAAGAATTGCAAAAGAAAAAAATAAGTAGTAAAAATATTGGGAGCTACTCAAGCAGCAATAACCAAGCGACTAAAATCATTGAGATTTATCCAAAGGAAGGAAATTGGGAGTTATATGAGCTGAAATCGAGAGACGTTGAAAGACGATTGTTATACGTCTGGAATGTTGTTTGAGTTTTAAGTAAAACAGTCGCATCAACTCATGATTGGCGATGAAAAATGGCGAGTCACTTCAACTTGAGGTACAAGAAATCATATGCAAACCCCGGCCAACCAAGAATATCATCCGAAAGCAAAAAAACCATGGGGCCAACGTAATGTTTCCTAAGAAATTGTTCCCTTCTTACCATTAATATCATATAGTACTCTTCATTCCATATACATTATAACATTCCGTTATTCATTCCTAAAAGTAAAAAATAAAAATTAAAAAGAAAAAGTAAAAGTAAAATATGTAAAAAGTAAAAAGTAAAAAGTAAAAAAGTAAAAAGTAAAAAGTAGAAAGTAAAAAGTAAAAAGTAAAAAGTTAAAAGTAAAAAGTAAAAAGTAATAAGTAAAAAGTAAAAAGTAAAAAGTAAAAAGTAAAAAGTAAAAAGTAAAAAGTAAAAAGTAAAAAGTAAAAAGTAAAAAGTAAAAAGTAAAAAGTAAAAAGTAAAAAGTAAAAAGTAAAAAGTAAAAAGTAAAAAGTAAAATGTAAAAAGTAAAATGTAAAAAGTAAAAAGTAAAAAGTAAAAAATAAAAAGTAAAAAGTAAAAAGTAAAAAGTAAAAAGTAAAAAGTAAAAAGTAAAAATTAAAAAGTAAAAAGTAAAAAGTAAAAAGTAAAAAGTAAAAAGTAAAAAGTAAAAAGTAAAAAGTAAAAAGTAAGAAGTAACAAGTAAAAAGTTCAAAGAAACTTATATTTATTTTAAGAACCTTACGCCCACTTAAGATATTTACTTAAGAAACTTATATTTATTTTAAGAACCTTACGCCCACTTAAGCTTGAGTAGGCGTTTTACTCTAGATTGCGAAAAATAAGTCTTGTCAGGAATTTATTAACTTACATCTGAAGTTAGATCATCTTAGTCAATATTGAAATTTTATCGTACCTACGAAATTTCACTTCCGGTTTCTGTTACTTTATTTTTGTTTTTTTTTCCTAATTTCCTGTTTGTTTTTTCAGTTTTATACAGAGTTTTCCATTAGAGACTTGACAACTTTGAATTAAATTTCTGAACGCACCCTGTTACTAATCATCAAACTGTCACAGTCAATTTATTCAGTAAGCTCAACATTTTCATCATGGTAAAGTACACGAACGAACAACGTCTACAAATTTTAAAAATTTACTACCGAAATTCAGAGTCGGTGATGGCAACTTTAAGAGCGTTAACTGCAATTTTCGGTCGTAATTCTCGTCCTAGTAGACAGACAATATCAAGTTTAGTGCAGAAATGAAATTTGAGTCTATATATTCGTTGTGTGATGTTGCCGTGCCAGTGAGATAACGGGTTGGTCGAAAATATTGCTGCCGTTCAGGCGTCCGCAAACGATATAAAACAGCCAATTCCATGGTGTTCTCAAGAATTGGGTATCACCCAGACCACTTTATGGCGAATTTTGCGTAAGGATCTTGTTTTACAGCCATACAAGATCAAGCTGACTTAAGAATTGAAGACGATGGACCATTTGAAGCGATATACGTTCTCTGATTGGGCTCTGGAACTGATGCGCCAAAATGATGAATTTATCCCAAAATCATTTTCAGTGACGAAGCTAATTTTTGGCTCAATGGGTTCGTCAGTAAGCAAAATATGCGTTATTGGTCGGGTAAAAATCCACATGTGCTTCATGAATCATCACTTCATCCACAAAAAATAACTGTTTGGTGCGGTTTGCATGCCAACGGCGTCATTGGACCATATTTTTTCATCGACGATAACGATCGTAACGTTGCTGTGAATGGCCATCGTTATCGCGCCATGATTACCGATTATTTTTGGTCCGAATTGGAAGATATGGACTTGGACGACATGTGCTTCCAATAGGACGGTGCCACAAGTCACACAGCACACGTTCCAATCGATTTATTAAAGAGCAAGTTTGATGAGATGTTATCTCAAGAAATGGGCCAGTCGATTGGACGCCTCGTACGTGCGATTTAACGCCTCTAGACTATTTTTTTTGGAGCTATATCAAGTTATTGGTCTATGCTGATGGCTTTGGAAGAGCTCAGAGCCAACATTGAACGCGAAATAACGGCCCTTTCGTTTGGCCGAGTCATCGAAAATTCGGTCCAACGAATCAACCACTGAATACGTGCCCGCGGTGGCCATATGAATGAAGTCGAGTTTCTTTCATAAATGCTTTGATTGTACTTCAAGCCGATAATAAAGTTTTTGAAATATCTCAAATGGTTTGCGTTTTATTTAAAAAAAAAGTTGTCAAGTTCTTAATGGCAAACTCTTTAAAGGCATGCGTTTGTAAAAGTAGGTGTGTCACTCCTATTATTTGATAGAATCGTTGTCAGATACTTGTTAGCATACCCACCAAGTTCTTCAAGCTTCTCCCATTGCTTATAACGGTTTAAGTTCACTTCCGTTTCATTTTTGACACTCAATTCATACCAGAGTTTGACTTTAAAAATAAAAAAATAGCAAAATATCTTTTCAAAGTCCATTTTTTATGATATCAACTTATTTTCAAATTTGTAAAGACTGCGCCACGAAAAATGTACTTTTTAAACATACTTTCAATTAAATTTTTTTACGAACTTTCTCGTAGTTTTTCTACGTTAAGTAATATTTTTTATTTTTCTATTTTTTTGTAACTTTGAGGATAGCAAATTTTTCACGCTTATCCGTCAAGGTTGTCTTGCTATATGTACGTTTCGAAGCGTTGCTTCTCGATACCAGCTGCTGCTGTCTGTCGAACGCATCTCAACGCATGTTAATGTTGTTGACGTCGATGTCGTTAATATCGAGTTACGCGTTATTAATTCCAGCTAATCTTGTCTTAATCTTGGTTGTGCGGAAACGGACAGAGCTAGACACAAGCACGCACACACACACACACACACACGTTCGCTCACTCTAATCGAATTGTGTTGGTACTTGGCGGATATTAAATTTGGCATATCCGGTAGCAAGACGTAAGCATGACAAATGAAGCAAGGTAGGAGCTATAGAAGACAGAAACATCGCTACGGAAATTATGACGTTGCTTGTGTTCTTCTTTTAAACTAAGCAGGACATTTTTAAAGTGCTAAAAAATGGAAAAACTTGTAAACAGCATAATTTGAGAAATTTCTCGGCACTATTTTTTAAATTCTTCTTGATTTTTGATTTGAGATGACTTTGTTAAAATAGTAGATAGACAGCAGATTGAAAAAAAAAATTAGAAAAAATATAAATTTAACATTTAATATTACATAAAAATTGGTTACATTAAATATTGGTAAAAATTTTTGTTATTTTTTTCCAGCTTGGACTCCGATGACAAACGGCATTTGCCACATCTGCGTACTGAGAATTGCGCCCAGATTTTGCACACCCACTGCCCGCTGAGCTTCAACAATATCTCTCCCTTTACCGATGATAACTGATTGCTGTCAATTTCAAATAAACATCGGTTGTTGTTGGTGTACAACAATTTGATGCATGCTTGATAAATAATAAAAATGCCAAGCAAACACATTTATAAATAAATAAATTAACAAATTAACATACTAAATAATTAAAAGGCAAATAAAATTAATAAGTGACAAAAAAAAAAGCATTGCCTGCTAGCAGGCGCATTAATGAACAAAAATAATCCTGCTGACGGCTACAAATTGTTTTAATTTTGTTTTTAATAGGTTATTTAATTAAAAATTAATTGCCATATTGCGTTTTTTTTTTTGTTTTTTGCCAACATGGTGTGCATGCCACACATATATTTAAAACGGAAGTACGCGATAGAGAAAAACGCAAACGTGGCAACAAAAAAAAAAAAAAATTATAATTGCAAACGTGAAATGCATTGAAAACAATAGAAAAGAGACAAAACCTTAGAAGTTCCTGCCGTGTCAGGCAAAGTAAGTGTTTGAGCGCCAGAGAGAGGGAGAGAGAGTGTGCTAGCGTGTGCGTGAAAAGCAGAAAGACAGTGTACTTACATTCATTTAAAATAATGCATTTAAAATACAATAAAAATGGCTTCAGTGTGACACGCTCACTCGACTGTTGTTAATTAATAATTAATTATAATTAAAATTAAAAATGCAATTGTGTGCTCAAGTTGGCACGTGTGTGCGTCAAGTTAAGTAAGTGTTGCTTTGTAAGGGTTATTGGTGTGTGTTTGTGTGTGTGCATGGACGTTTGGTCTTTGCTAGGGCGCGTAGATAACAATTATAAAGTTAACACATGCAACATACATGCGACACCGGAAGTGCTCCACGACAGTGCAGCAACATTTATGTGCTGTTAAATTTACTTTAAAAAAATGTTCATGCTTGGAAAAATAAGCTTGTTACTATATATTACACTGTGTGTAATTTTTTAAGTCATGGCAAAATAACCATATACGGACACCACTACGTGATAAAAGACTAAAAAAAAAGACCCGTGTCTCCCAATTTTTCCCAAAGTCATGCACTTTTTTGTTTATGGCCCGCCAAAGATTTGGGGCCTCGGTATCCTTTTCGCAAAAAAGTGATCATTTTCTTGGGCTCATATCTTGCAAACCGTTCAGAATTTCGATTTACTCTCTGAGGCAAAGTTGTAGCTCTTGTCATAAAGAACAAAAATTGCGAACATATAAAATCAAAAAAACTTCACCTTCCAGATCAAAATCGCAAAAAACTTAAAAAAATTCGATTTTTTTTTTAATTTTTTTCCCGTGTTCAGGTCCATAGGTAGCAAACCGTTCAAAATTCAAGGAAACAATCAACTACAAAAATTTACCTATGATCTCAATAAACAAATTTCTACAACATATAAACTTCCTGGGAATAATTCTTAACACCGTTTAGGTAGCGCTTAGGTAGCCGCAAAAGTGAAAAAAGTGACGCGGTGAAAGAGCAACTTTGATTCATCGCTTGATGAAAATCATTCAATGGCATGGATTTACCTTCAGCGTGTATGCACCAGAGTCTTGGGAGGGGATCGAGACGCGGAACCGGAAGCAAGAGAATGGGTGAAAGAAATGCTGCATTATTTTGAGATAATCGGCGCATCGATGACATTAAAGCTGCATTTCCTTCATTTTCATTTTGACGATTTTATCAAACAACCCTCTACCGAATCCGATGAGCAAGGAGAACGGTTTCACCAAACCACAATGCCCATGGAAAAACGGTACAAAGGCAAAAACCTCGACGCATTGCTTGCAGAGGTATGTTGGTGGAGTCACAAGATCACCCTGTATGATGTAAATGAAGTATTTGAAGAAGAAAGAGCTGATGATGGAGGGCAGTCTGGAAGCAACGTGCCTGTGGACACCATAAGTTCTGAATCAGAGTCAGATTCGGACGATTCGGACGACGATTTGGATCCACAACTTAAGAGAGCGCGATTTGCAAGTCCAGGGCCATCAACATTATAAACATAGTACGAATACTTTTTTTTAATATTTTTGTAATAGATAGCATAGTATCTCAATGTTGAAGTTAATAAAAAACAAATGAAATTAAAAAACGGTGTTAAGAATAATTCCCAGGAAGTTTATATGTTCTAGAAATTTGTTTACTGAGATCTTAGGTAAATTTTTGTAGTTGATTGTTTCCTTGAATTTTGAACGGTTTGCTACCTATGGACCTGAACACGGGAAAAAAGGTAAAAAACAAAATCGAATTTTTTTAAGTTTTTTGCGATTTTGATCTGGAAGGTGAAGTTTTTTTGATTTTATATGTTCGCAATTTTTGTTCTTTATGACAAGAGCTACAACTTTGCCTCAGAGAGTAAATCGAAATTCTGAACGGTTTGCAAGATATGAGCCCGAGAAAATGATCACTTTTTTGCGAAAATGATACCGAGGCCCCAAATCTTTGGCGGCCCATAAACAAAAAAGTGCATGACTTTTGGAAAAATTGGGAGACACGGGTCTTTTTTTTTTTAGTCTTTTATCACGTAGTGGTGTCCGTATATGGTTATTTTTTTTTGTGTTGCACTGTGTTATATATGTACTAGCTGAGCCGACAAATGTTCTTTTGGCCAATAAAACAAATTTTTTGTGAAGTACTGAAAAGTAAAAGAAAAAACTTAAAAATTTCGAACATTTTATTTTTGCCTAGAATCACGTAAAATTTTTTAATGATTTTTCTTAAATTTTTTTTAATTTTTTTTTTTATTAAAAGTATATATGAACACTAGACCTTATCGAAAAATAAATTTCGTGGCACACCAGCTAATCTAAAGCATTATTGAAAGAAAATTTCGAAAAAAAATTTTTTTTTGACTGAACGTAGGGGTCGCGCATCGACATATTTCTTTATAACTTCGGTATTTACTGTCCGATCTTAAATAATGAAATGTTTTTGTCTCAGAGAGAACTATTTTTATTTGTCTCTAGGATTCATTGATCTCAGTTGACCCCTTATAGTCCTGACCCACTGGACCTCAGTTTCTATCATCTTAAGGTACCATTTTGATTTGAGAAATTGAAAGCCTGTACAAAATCATTAAACTTTTAACAAAAAAATTTTTTGCTATTTCCACTAGAAATATTTAAAATTTTTTTTTTTCATTTTTTTTTTGCAAAACGTAGGGCACATTTCTTAATTGTTTGTCATATCGTATTATTTTTATTAAATATACACCAAAAACGTTCTTATCCGAATCATATTTGCAAGAAAATAAAAAAAAAGAAAAATTGTTTGACCAAAAAAAAAAAAAAACTATTTTGGAACCGAACGTAGGGGGTCGCCCATTTGCATTTTTCTTTCTAGCTTCGGAATTTATCGTCCGATCTTTAAGAATGATATGTCGATATTTTAGTCTCTAAGAGACCTCCTTTTCTTCTTTTGAGGTCAAATGACCCCTAGTATATATCTTGGATTCGTCAGTTGCCGGAAGGCGTGTAACAAGCCGTCAGTCCGTACATTAAAAATAACGCGTAATTCTTTCACCACGAAAATGAAAGAGTTTTTAATCAACAGTTTTCCCACTGTAAATTTCTGGATTTTATTTAAATGATTTTCTTTGGAAGAATTTAATGTTTTTTGAGGGCTTTAATTGTATTACTTTACCATTAGCATGATAGATTCGGATAAGAACTTTTCGGTGCATATTTTATAAAAATAATACGATATGATGAAAAATGTAAAAATTTACCGTACGTTTTGCAAAAAAAGTAAAAAATTTTTTTAATATTTTTAGTGAAAATAGCAAAAAATTTCTCTGGTAAAAGTCTTATAATTTTTTATAGGTTTTTCATTTCTGAAATCAAAATGGTACCTTAAGATGGTAGATACTGAGGTCCGGTAAGAGATAAGAGATTAACCGAAGTCAATGAGTCCTAGAAACAAAAAATAGATCTCCCTAAGACTTAAACATCATTCTTTAAGATCAGAAGATTAACACCGAAGCTATGAAGAAATATATTCGGTCCCTACGTTCGGTCATATTAAAAAAAAAAATGTTCAGAAATTAATGTAAAATAATCTCATATTTTGTTCGAAAATGAGTTCGCAAATGATATAAAGATGATACTTTTTTAATACTTTTTGAATTTCATTATTAAGAATATTACGCTGATTAACTCCAACTATTGATATGGTTTATTAATAGTGCAAGTGGACTTGTATCACCACAGAGGACAAGAAACTTCAGTTCCCAACACAGCGATTTTTTAATTTTTTTGTTTTTTTTTTTTTTTTAAATGTATTTATGTATTACTTAAGTTGATCGATGTTAAAATAACCCCACATTCGTGTGAAATATGTAATAACCAAGGTTATAAAGGTTTTGTTTCTTTGATGACGTCAGCTCGTATGGGAGGATAGGCGTGGTTTTCATTAAAATTATCCGAATTTAATAATTAAATATCAAATATAAAATATCAAAGCTTATGTGTACAATATCAAGTCAATATCAAAATTTTTTTCGAATTTATATAAGTTTTGCTATTATTATGTTATTATAACGTCACTTTGTGAGGGAAGTAGGTGCATTTTTCTTTCGTTTTTGACAAATTGAAGTTTTTGTGCAAGATTTAAAGGTTTTTATATTTTTGTTTTGTTTTTTTTTTTGTTTTTGTAGAAGTTGTAGACATTTTACCATTTTGATGACGTCACTTCGTATGGGAGGTAGGTGTGGTTTTATTTGGAATTTGATAAATTCCATATCTTGAGTGCGTACTTGAAATCAAAGCTTAATTGCAAAATTTGAAGGTTTTTAATTAATTTTTGTGAAATTTGTAGAGATTTTATTATTTTGATGACGTCACTTCGTATGGGAAGTAGGCGTGTTTTACATTCGATTTGGACTAAATTCAAACAAAGAGTGTGCATTTAGAATCAAAGCTCATGTGCAAAATTTCAAGTGCTTAGATGATTTTTTTGTGAAATTTTTAGAGATTTTACCATTTTGATGACGTCACTTTGTATGGGAGGTAAGTGTGGTTTTCATTTGATTTTGACAAATATTGAGTGTGTACTTAAAATCGAAGCCTAAGCGCAAAATTTTATGGTTTTTTAGATTTTTTTAGTAGAATTTTTAGATGTTTAATGATTTTGATGGCATCGCTTTGAAAATAGGCGTGTTTTTCATTCGATTTTGACAAATTTTGTAAGTATTTGCAATGAAAGCTTGTGTGCTCAATTTTAAATGTTTAAATTAATTTGTTGTAACATTTTTAGAGTTTTTAACATTTTGATGACGTCACTTTGTATGGGAGGTAGGCGGTGTTTTGTTTCGGTTTTGATGAATTTTATATGCTGAGTGCGTATTCAAAATCAAAGCTTATGTGAAAAATTTCAAGTGTTTAAATTAATTTTTGTGGATATTTTAGAGATTTCATAATTTTTTCATACTCACTTTGTATGGGAGATAGGCGTGGTTTCAATTTGATTTTGATAAATTTAATGTGTAGAGTTTAAGGTTTTAAAATAAGGTTTTAAAATAATTGTTGGTGAATTTTTAGAGATTTTGTCATTTTGTCATTTAGTCACTTTGTTTGGGAGGTAGGCGTGGTTTTTGGTTGACTCGCACATATTCGTACTGAATGTTTTATTTTAATTTGAATTTATATATTAAAGTTCATTGCGATGGCTTCAAAATTACGGTGGTAATGGTGACTACAGACATACGGACAGACACACAAACATCATTAAATCGACTCAGGGGGTAATGGTGTTACATTTCTATATCTATCCCGCCTCCTTATAGGCGTTAAAAACGGAGTGAATAGGTTAATCTACCCTTTTTGCAATAGACGTTGTAAAACCGCATTTAACTTGATTGCGAGCAAAAACATGAGTTTCTTTGAAGGTGACACATGCATATAACCTATAAATTATAAGTACCTACTAAAATTAATAAAAAGATTTTTTTTTTCAAATACTCGTTCGCTATAATTTTCCTTATTATTTCGGAAGACAAAGAATGAACTGGAAATCAAAAAACTCACTTCAAAAGTTCTACGATGGAGGCATTATTGGAGGCATTGTTCGATAGTGACCCATATCAAACCCTTTGAAATTGTCAGAATTAGTTGAAACAGAAACTCAGAAACAGAGGGACGTTGAAAGGTGTTCTTTCACTTGGGAACTGCTGCTTTAACGGGAGAAAATAAAGAGATTTTTGAATCAAATTATAATGGGCTCGAAAAGTGAACCTATAACGACAATCCTTAAGGCATGGGTTAAGCTCGGCTAACTATCCAAACCAGTGGTGAGTCCTTATCCATGGATCTAAGCTTTTGTTGTGTATTTTATGGGTTCAAAAGGGTTGAATCCCTTCCCATATTGGGCGCCGATACCGAATATAATTGATTACCAAACACAATTGAGGCGTGTATTGAAGGAAAAACGGTCGGAAAAATTTGAATGGCACACGCTTTAAAAACCAGTAAAAAACTGGTCTACGATGAAAGTATTAAAATATTTTTGTGTTCCCTATTCTTAAGTTTTTAAGTTTTATTTTTTTTTTTTTTTTTTTTTTTAATGACATTTAAATGCATCGAACCGATGTAATTTTTACGGTGTTCCTGTTATAGGGAAAAATTTAGCCGAATATGAAATATACAATAGCTTATAGTACATAGGTGGCAACGCTGTTAAGATTTAAACAACTAGTAATTGTGAAAACTACAAAAAGTTGTTGCTCGCTCTTAGTTATTTACCCGCACACTTACATTTATATTCTCGCCTCTAGATTGCAACAATAGTAGAGCAACTGCAACGACGGAAGCGGAAATGTGCCATTAATTAACAACGCCACACCCATACTTACAAGCATTGTACAACTGACACACATGCACATATGGAACAAAGTATGTTTGTATGTATGTGAGGCAACAATTGTTGGCATTATTTGTAGTTGCTAGTATTGTTGTTGTTGTTATTGTTGTTGCTGTTATTATTGTTGCTGTTATTGTTGTTGTTGTTGTTGTTTTTCTATTCTACTGCCACTGCAAAGAGGTCATTTGTGAATATTTCATAAATGGGCAACATATTTGTTTCACTTGCAGCTGAAACACTTCGAGCAACAGCAGCAGCAGCTGAAAATGTGCTGTTTGATTAAACACGCACATTCACACTCACTCCAACACACACCCACACACACTCATAGAAGTGTGCATACACATGCAAACATACACACACACTTTAATTGGTTGCAAAATTTTGAAATTACTTGCAACTTTCTAATTGCAAGTAATTCCAGCGCACAAAACAAAACTTTTCGAAATCCAGTGCAAACTAGACTGTGAACTGTGAAAATTAACAGAAAATTGTGGATATATATAAAACTAGCAACCCTCCACGGCTTTGCCCGCGATGTATCTTAAAATAAAGTAACGCATTTTTTGTAAAAAATTTGTCTAATTATTGTTTTAATATGTTTATTTTTTCCATGTCATATTAATTGCATAACATATTATTGCTTTAAAGAAGTGCTGGGGTTGATTCCACCCCGTGTGACCTGATAGGGTTAAGATACGGCAGCACTGTATATAATGATTTTAATATTAACAAACTTCAACTTTTATATCAATTGAATGTTTACACTTTTTCCGAGTAGAGGAATGTCTCCGGTTGTGAGCCATCCCCGGTTGTGAGACTGTCCTTTTTTATTAAGTTGATACGATAACTCTACTGTTAGTACCAGGGACCGAAAATAACTGTTATTTTCGAAATTTCAATTCAAAAAGTCAAAAGTCAGTTTGGTCAAAAATAAAAGTTGAAATTTGACTTTTATTTTTTCGGTCAAAAATAACAGTTAAAATTTGACTTTAATTTTTTCACTCAAGAATAAAAGTCAAATTATGACTTTTACTTTTTCGGTCAAAAATAACATTTTAAATTTGACTTTTATTTTTCTGTTAAGAGTGAAAATCATAACAAATCTATACATTCTATTCATTCTACTGTCTTACCTTCGTTTCTCTGTTAATTTATTGCGTTCCCTGTCACTGTTGTTTGTCGAATCACTACACATCAGAGAATTTGACTCGAAAATAAATGTCAAATTTTAACTGTTATTTTTGACCGAAAAAGTAAAAGTCAAATTTTAACTTATATATTTGACCGGAAAAATAAAAGTAATTTTTTAACTTTTATTTTTGACCAAAAAAAAAATCGGTCAAAAAATAACTTCTATTAATTGACTTTTTTGAAAAAAGTCATAACAGTTACGGTCCCTGATTAGTACTGTCAATGGTAACGCTTTTCATAAGGTCACTTTTGTTTTTTCATCGCGCTGGATAGACTGTCGTTTAATATAAAGCAAAATATCTTGTAAAAAAACGGTATTGAAAGTAATATTGAATTTTTTTTCAAAGCGGTAGACTTGGATGTGACTCGCTAAAAAACATCAGTATTGTTGCTTAAAATATAGATTGGGACTTGTAGGACAATATTGGCTGTTTTCGGAAATGCAGAAAAATGCGCAACCTGCAACAGTGCAACGCGAAACAATGCAAGCGTACGCAGTGTAATAAAAAATGATGCAATAAATGCGCAACTGCTGATGTATAATTGACATAACAAAACACATGACGTACGCAGTGCTGTCAGATTTGTATTTCAGAACGTAATGCTTCCACTGTAAAAGCATCTTGCGCATTTTTTTACATTTTCGAACACAGCCATTATTAACTGATAAGAACGAAAAAGATATCATAAAATAATGCAATGTCATGTACAAATTGCTACTCAGGCCACTCCAGTACCCGGCTGTGAGCCAGCTTACAAAATTTGATATTTAGTATTTTTTATGAAGCATTGTCATTAAATTAAATTGCAATGTTTTTAGTTAATTATTTGTTTATTTATACATTTTAGTTATTTTTAGCTACTAACTTTCCAAATCTGTTGATGCACGTGCTAGCTTGTACACCTGCAAGCATTGCGCTTCAATAGTTTTTCTTTATTATTCTAGATTGCTTTGAAATGTTCCTTTTTTAATAAAAAAATAAAATTCATTCATAGTCTCTACATTTGTGTCGATCTCACATCAAGTTTTTTGATTTCCAACTGATTTTCTGGGGTAGTTCATAACCAGGATCAAATTCTTTTAAGCAAAAAATAAGGTTTTACACAATATTTTCAAATTTTGACAAATATTCATAATTTTTTTGCTTGTAACTAAAGCGATAGGGTCTCTTTGGGGAAAAGTAAGCTTAAAATATTAACTTTCGTTTAATATTAAACATGGCTCATAACCGGAGAAAATCCCCTACTTATTTAACCATATTATTAAATGGTATGAAAATACATTTTATGCAATGCACTTCGGCTAATTAACACAATTTGTAGCTCAATTATATAAAACTCGTATTCGATCACGTGAATTGTTTTGTAAAGATATTGGTTTTAATAAGTCCTTACCTTTTCAAATGTAAATTTATGTTTATGGAATGAATTAAAAATACTTCTTATCACTTTTAATAAATAAAATAAAATTAAGTTAAAATATTTTCATAGGTCTTATTTCAGTGACGAAATTATACACTAACGCTATGTAATGCCGTAAAAACATGCTAAAAAAGCCATTCAACCCATACCAATGCGCATCTTCAACCGCGATGTAATTTGCATCGCACGGCGTTTCAATTTAAGCTTAAATTTTTACCATAAATTTCATGCACTTCTATTTTGCAGCTTAAGAATTCTGCACGCAGCTATTCAACATTTTGAATATAAAAACTCTCTCTGAATAATGAAACTTTGAAGCAGCAGCAACAAACGACGCGCTTGGAGAAAATGCTTTAAATTTTAACTGTTGCTCGCATTTTGCTGCTCGTGAACAAAGAGATAGCTTATCTCTGCTTCCATGCAGAGAATCTCTTTTCTGAGCATTGAACATTTTGTAGCGAAACCAAAGCAACACTCTGCTAGCTGCAAGCAATGATAGCGCCGAAGCCAATCAACAAATCAATGCTTGCAACAAAATGATTTAATTTTTCAATAAAATATTAATTTTACGACCAAACTATTGATCTTAGATGCACGTCACCATCGACTTTTTTGTTGGAATCGGCAAGATCATTCATTTGTCCATATATCATATTCATTTATCTTTTACGGTTTAAGCAGAAAATGGAAAAAGGCGCCAACTTTTTCTAATAATACAAAATTTCGCCAGTTTCTTAGCCAATAACTTCTAAGCTTTGAAATAATTTAAAATTTTAAGTATACGGTGTTAATCTACAATTAATTGCGATTTGAATAGTGAAAATTTCATTTAAATCCGTTCAGCCGTTCTTGAGTTTACTTTCATCAACGCCAAAAAGGCAATATTTCAAGTTTCATTTTTATATAATAGTAAGATAAATGAGCTTAATTAATATTTCGGGCAAATTCGCATGAAACTCAAACAAAACTGTTGAACAATGCAAAATTCATCAATTAAGAGAAATGTCAATAGATTTGTGAGAATGGAAAAGATGTGAAGGGAGTATAAGAAGTTTAGCAAGTAAAGTAGATGTGTGGAAAATATGTTTTTCGCAGATTTTCTGTTTTAATTTAAAACTTTTACACCAACAATTTAACTATTAAAGACCAAATATAACTTCTTACAATTCAAACTCAACTTTTTACACTTCAAATTCAATTTTTAACAATATCACAATTAAAATCTTATGCTGATATGATTTCTGAATTCAATAAGCTTTCGTCTTGAAATTTCATGTAGCTTCCTAAAATTTCATTGACTATTTATCGTGGTTATTTTAAAAAAAAAAAAAATCACGCCGAATAAACTTTCACTTGCTTCCTCCTTCCCATTAATCTTTCATCTCATTTCGATCCAAGATAGACTTGACTGAATGAGTTTTACGTCTAAAATTCTTGGTTCAAAGCTAAAAAAATTTTGAAAATTTCCTACAGGGTCATGTTTGGTATTATCCTTTCCGGTAGCTGCTCCGTACAATACCTAAACATGTTTATGCCAAAGGCTCATCATGTCGCTATCTACGAATACATCTTAAAGGAGGGTGTCATAGTAGCGAAAAAAAGATTTCCATACACCCAAGCATTCTGAGTTGGAAACCATCCCCAATTTGAATGTTATCAAGACTATGCAATCTTTGCATTCGCGTGGTCTTGTCAAGAAAAAATTTGCCTGGAGACATTATTACTACACTGAAAAAAAAGATTAGCTTAAAATTGAACACAATGCGTTAAAAAAATGTGTTCATAATTTGAATTTTTTTTCATATGTTTTTCAAAAGTTTTAAACACATTTGCTCTTACTTTGACGAAATTTGTTGCAAGCTATTTTTTAAACACAAAATTCGTCAAATTAATAACAATTGTCGTCAATTTTAAAACATTTTTTTCTGTGTAGTACTTGACCAACCCGTTCTGGTGACATGATCAAGACTGGTGAAGATCGTTTCGCTTACAGACGTGCCCCGTGGTGCTGATAAGAAGGACGATGTTGACGCCAATGCTAGTGATGTTGAATTCCGCGGTAGTTGCGGTTTTTGCTCTCGCTCACAATAAAAACATTAAAAATATGCCACTTCAGGTGTCAACTTAATAATGCGCAATTTTTTATTTTTAAAGTTAAAGAAATAAAATATTTTTTAAATCAAATTAAAAAACATCTTTCCGATGGTGGTACTTTGATCTCTCTGCGACCACTCGTTTAAAAGATATGCCGAAAAATGGTGTAATTTTGATAAACTACGGTACACTGGGGCAACCCTTCTTCCTTCAAGTATAGTGTTAACATATATTTGATATTAAATTGGAGGCTAAAAAAAAAAAACAATTTCAATGGTGTCACCTTAACCTCTCTACGACCCTACGTTAAGGAGCTATGCCAAAAAAATCACTCAATTTTGATAAACCATGGTACATCGAGGCAACTCTTCTTCCAACAGCGATGGAATAAACACATATTTGGTATTAAATTAACCTTCGTATACTCGCGCATTGGTCTTTTAGACCGACGATTTACGCTTGACTTATTATTTTCATAACAAATGACGTTAAAAGACTTTTATTAGCCAATATAATGTAATTAACTAATATTGATATGTTACTAAAAACATGCAAAATTGGACCTAGGAATCTCGGTCTCACAGACCGTACGCGGGTATATGAGTTACACTATTTGACGCGAGTATACGAAGGTTAAAAGCTAAAACAAAAAACAATTCCAAATGTGTGACTTTTATCTCTCTATGACCCTACACTTATGAGATATGCCGAAAAACAGGGTAATATTGATATACTATGGTACACCATGGGCCAACCCTGCTTCTCACAGCGATAGTATTAACACATATTTGATATTAAATTAAATGCTGAAAAAAAAATTCCAATGGTGTCACTTTGACCACTCTACTGCTTAGGAGATATGCCAAAAAATAGGATGGTTTTGAAAACCCATCGTACACTGAGTCAATACCTTCTTCCTACAGGGATAATATTTATTCAGATTTGGTATTGAATTAAAGGCTGAAAAAAGGAAACAATTATAATGATGTTACTTTGACCACTCTACCTCCCAGCGCTTAGGAAATGTGCCATAAAAAAAAGGTAATTTTGATAAACCATGGTACAGCGGGGCAACCCTACCTCCTACGGGAATAGTATTAACGTATATTTGGTATTGAATTAAACGGTGAAAAACATTTTTTCCAATAATGGTATTTGGCCCATCTCGCTATCATCCATTAGAGAGCCGCTGACTCAGTCAGCTTGGCATTGACCTGTAAAATATCGATTTATAAAAACAGTTTTTATATATATATTTCGTCTTATATAAGGTCTTATCTTTCTACCATTTTGGAGTTAAAAAGATGCGCCGAAAAACCTGTTTCTTTAGTTAAAATTTTTACACCCAAATCTTTTTTACCTGCGAATGTTGCTTAACACATGCAACAACCACTGAGAACAAAAAAAAAAACAATATAAAAAAAAAATTGAAAATATGTACATACCTGCATGATACATAAATACGTCCTAATGTATCACCAAATACTCAATATTTACTTGTAAATGCATGTATATGTTTGTGGGGTCTGGCCGGGCTCTTGAGGCACGAATGTTACTTGCCACACATGTGCTTAACGGAGGGTTAAATAATAAAATTTATTGTTTATATGCTTTTTATGCTTGTTTTAATATGCTTAAAACAAAATTATTTGCTTAGATCTGACGAATAAATTTCGTACACTAAGGGAAAAATATTAAATTTATCCAAAAACTTTTTTAATTTATCCAAAAAGCGAGTCATTTTTGCACCAATAACGCATTTGCATAAATCGACTACGTAAATATTTAAAATTTATTTAAATATTTTCTTAATTAAATAAAAATTTGAATATTTAAACAGAATTAATAAAAAATATAATTAAATTGTACACGAATTTTTTTAAAATATCTTTCAAATATTTAATATTTGAAAATAAAACTATCGCATTGAAAGAAAATTTATATAAAAATACTGAATTTAAAAAACAACATATTAAAATTGAATAAGAATTAAAATGTATAAGAAGAAAAATATGCAGGTAAATGACAACCAGAAAATATCAAGTTGTCACTCAACCCTCAATTTCATAAAACGACCACCCATCGCATTCACAAATTATCTTTGCTAAATATCCACCCTATATTACCCTTGTAACATTAACTAAATGAGAACTATAAGAAACCTGCAAGAAATAAACTGCAGGAACAGAGTGGGATGCTGTTGCTGCTTGTCGGAATATGTGGGTACGTGTGCGATGCTGTTGCTGCTTGCTTGTATGGAATATGTGTGTACGTGTGTGGTATATATTAAATTTAAGTACGGGGAAAAACGAGTTGTAAGGAAAATATTTGATTTATCCACGTAAATATATAAATAAAATTTATACTCAGGCGTGGATAATGTTAATATGCGTTATTTCCCTAAGTGTAGTAATAAAGCTTGTTAAAAAAAAACACAATTTCATTCAACATTTCCACAACCGAATTCATCTACCGCCCAAAAAAAAATTCGGATACTTTTCCTGTCATTGCTTTCAAACAGATGAGTAAAAAACAAATAAATACTTAGAGCAACGTGCCCATATAAAAAAAAAACAATTAAAAAAAAAATAGTCCGACTTCACTCAAAATCACAAGTCATTCCCATAACCACTTTATATTTTCAAATTCGTACTCCTACTCTTTACTTTATACACTGATAATAAAAACGTACTCTAAATAGTACAAAAGTACCTTTCGGTGCAACTCTACTTCAAGTTGTGCAAGCAACAAACTTATTTAAGTGTTGCCCCCTCAATGCATTTTCCTAGTCTTGTTATCAACATGTTTGCTGGTTACTTGTTTTGAATGTCATCTGTGCTTTTAAAAAAAAAAAGAAAATGTTTATCGGGTTCATCGCGTTCATCATGCCCTTCATTCATTTGTTCGTTCGCTCGTTCATTCATTGTTCGCTCGTCTGTCAAATTTAATGGGAAAAGTTAAACACGTTCTTACGACATCACGTTGAGACGGTCATCAATCTTGCAATCAAAGCAATTCACAGCGAGACAAGTTAACGGTATTATTGTTGTTCCAAGCAAAGTTTTTATTCGTATTGTTGGCCTTATTTTCGGCACATGTTCAGAGCGTGTTTTTGTTTTTTTTTTTTTTTTGTTTTTTCTGGAGTTTGGAGTTTGCGTTGTTGTGGCAACCGGAAATGTAAGTGTGTCATGGGAGGATAATAAAAATCGCATAAATACTCTGAATACAGTTAATTTTTGAGATTTTTAAGCATTAAATAGTTATGTGTAATTGTCAATGTTTCGGTTTGAGGCATTCCGTTCCAATCTTCCACTCATTTCGCGCCGCCACTTGCGACACATTCATTAATTTTAATGGTAAAACTTGATGAACTTTTAAATTTAATGATGTGCCATTTTTTTCGCTAACTTTTTTTTTTGTGTTTTCATTCTACGACATCTTGGCACCATCTGTTTGGCGAAATTAATGAGTGGCCATTTATTAGGGAAGCCAAGACAAAAAAAAAAAAATACTTATTATATATAAAAAAAAGGAAAGAAAAGCAACAAGTTGCTCGCTTGCTCGTGTTGAGTAAAAGACAGGCCAATTTATTTAAATTTTTATTAAATTGGTTTTTTTTTTTTCAAAATTACTATAAATCAGCGCCAATATTTTAACGAATATAATTCCTATAAATCCTGCCAATTTGTGTTGCATTTAATTGGTTTCATAGTAGCCTGGTGGCGGAGTTGAGTAACGCCCTAGAGCCAGTTCCAGCAGTGAAAACGAACAGTCGTATTGATGGGCACAGTCGATGTCTCGAGCTTTTCGATAGGCGTGGTCGTATAGCTTAATATCGGAGTTTTCATGCAGCTCGCGTGTAAAGATTCGCTGCTTGGGCAGGCTGTTGAATGAGAGAATGTAAAATTTTTTTAATTTTTGTATGTTTTAAATATTTTTTTAAATAATTAAAAAAAAAAACACGAAGAATTGGCCACTTTCCTTTTATTGGCCTGAAAGGACTTTGACCGAAGTTTTTATGATTAGATCAAATTGTGTTACACAAATTATCGAGAAATGGGCCTACTAGTTTTATGCCGGCTCCGAACTGCTTACATTCATGTTCTCAAGATGCTTTACATGGCATTCTTTACTCTTAGAGGTTTGCCATTGTTCATGAACTTAAAAATCGTCAAAATGACGACCGCGTCGACCATCTGGCAACGCTGCACAGAACGTACACACAAAGTAAGTCCCATATAAACGACAAGGTTTTTTTAAATTTTGAGTCGGTATGCCAGTCGGTATGCCAGTCGGTATGCCAGTGTATTCACTGAATGAAACTGTCGCACTTTTGCGTAAACACCACGAGCTAGGATTCCCCAAAGATTCTCGATAGGTGTTTAAGGATCCGCGTTGTTTTAAGTAATGGCATATTAATGTTTGAGATCTTCCAATTTTTACCGCTATTTCACGCATCGAAAGCAATGATTCATTAAATGCCTCAATTTTGGCTTTTTCTTCAGGCGACAGCAATTTTCCTCTAGGCATTTTCACAATTCTAAAACAGATGAAGCGAACACGGATTCTTTAGTTACAAAAAATACTAACTCACTTTAAATAGGCATTTCCAACCTTGAATTAATAAAATTTTGCTTAAACTAAGGAATTCAATTAGCTGAATTTATATGAACTGCCACGTTGAAGCACTGTGAAAACATTAGTTCAGTTGAATTTCTGCACGCTCACTCAAATGGCACGATCACTCAATAACGGTACACATATGGTTATTTTTAATAAACAAACAACAACTAATCCCTAAGTAAACTTTTTTTTCTAATGCCAAAATAAACAAGATAAGCTCTCTTTTCAAATTAAGCAAAACTGATTTTATGGAAATTGCCACTAGTGTATGTATATGTATTTGTTTGTTTGTTTTTTTTTAGTTGCGTTGTGCTTGCTGAGAACAAAAAGAGTATAGAAGAGAGCAACACGCAGTTTATTGAGGCTCTCGCAGCACAAACGCATGATAAGCTAACGATCAAGCAATGCATGGCATTCTGGATGATTTTTTAAAAAACTTAACACTTTAATTAAAGATACTTATTATTGAGATTTCGTAAAGAAAATACCCAATGATCCTTTAGTAGCACAAATGTGATATTCTTAAAATTATTTCATAAAAATCGGACCAGTACTTTTGGAGTTTTGTGGCAACAAATAATTTTCACTTTCATTTTATATAATAGTATAGATATAGATACGCATGAAGTGAAGAGAAAGAAAGCTCGCTACTTGACTCCAAAATATACGCTTTTTCTATTTTCAGTCTGCTAATCACATTGTGCGCTCTTCTGAGCGAGAGAACTGGTGGCGAATTCATTAGGAAAGTAAAAGTAATGCAAAATTTTAATGAAAAAACACGTTTTCACATTTATTTTGTATGGAATTTTGTTTCAATGTAATTAAAGTTTCAAATGTGATTTGAATAAAATGCTTTGTTAAGTCGCAATTCTTCTGGAAAATTTATTGTCACCAATCCAGAAGACTATGAAACCTAAACATAGACAACAGTTCACCATGCACGCTTAATTTTTCCAATATAATCTTTACAAAATATATCAAACCAATCCTTGATTCACTTCAATAACAATTCATTTTAATATCATGCATTATTTTACCTAAAGTATTTCTCAATTTAATGTTTTTTAACTTTGCCAAACGTTTTCTAATAAAAAAAAACTAAATCGATTTTTTTATGTTCGAATTACGACCACAGGCGACTCTAGTACTCTTAAATTGTCACTCACCTAAATACTACTCTCAGCATTTCGCCAATCATGCCCATTTTTGTGCGCTCAAAATACTGACGACTTTCACACAGTGCGCGTAAAATACATTCACGTCCATTGTAGCCCATGCTGGAAATAAAAGAAGAAAAAAAAAATACATATCAAGTTCGGATAGTAAATATTTAGCTTAAAACACATGCAATAATCAATTTGTTGCGCGTACTTGTCCATAAACCTCTCGACTTCTTTGTACAGCGAACGTCGTGTGCGCCGGCGCAGCACAGTCGGCGGCACAGAATGACGTGAAAAACCATGCAAATGATTTAAAATCCAAGAAGTGTTGGGTAAATCATATGAGACGCCCCAGTTGAGACCGAAAGCCATGTAGTTATAACGTGGATTACCGATGATGCCGACGGTAAAGCAAACGGCGACCTAGAGTTGAAGGTAGTTGGGGATGGAGATCGTTGAGAGAAATAAGATAGATATAAAACGAAGAAAAATTTTCCCTCAAGATGCTAACAAAAAATTTCGAATGAAAATTAAGTAATAAACCATGATTCACATACAGGCTGGGCCAGTTAGTGCTTTCTTTTTAAGTCATAGGTTATTTTGACACTGACAGCTGTTTTCTGCTCGAAATCTTGAGAAAAAGTCAGTATCATCCCAGCAGTTATTTTGGAGTCAATTGAAAAAGTGAACTAGTCCATTTTTAGCGCAGTTCGCAGTAGCTCTGAAAAAGTACAGAAGGCGTTCAGTGTAGAACAGTTATCTTTACTTTTGTTTTCAAAAGTATTGCTGACAAAAATAAACGCGTTCTGGCTACTTTTTAAAATTTGCTGCGCACAAGAAAAAATAATAAAAAAAAATGTTTATAGACAAAATGTTTTCTGGATTGTGGATGGAAAAGATGTTAGAAATGAGATCTTTAGGACCTTTCCATTGCACAAAATTCTTACACTTTTGATATGTTCACTTTAAAACTAGTTAAAAAAGAACCACTTTCAGGCTACTGCGAAAGCAACCAGTTTAAAAATGTTCCTAATGCAACTTGTTTAAATATAGTGAAAAAGGAGTGTTTCTGGGGACAATTGTCTTTTCCTATGACATCAACCCGCAAAAAGCGTCAGTTCGTTCAATGTTAAAGGGTATTGTAGTGGAACTAGTACTGGTCCTTTTTGGAACTAGTTCAGAACAATTTCAAATTTGGTCCACTTTTCTGCTGGGATACCTCAGCGGAAAGAAATGAGTCGCTTTACACTTGAACAACGTTGGGAAATATTGGAAGCTCATTTCCAAAGTGAAATGAGTGTGTAGCTCAAACAGTGCGTTATTTGAAAAAAGTTTTCTGACGAGGCGCATTTTCATCTCGGCGACTACGTTAACAAACAAAATTGCCGCATCTGGGGCTCGGAAAATCCGCACGTAATTGTCGAGAAGCCGATGCATTCACAGTGAGTGACAGTTTCGATGCGAATTGTGGAGTGGTGGCATCATAAGACCATTTTTCTTCGAAAATGAGGCTGGGAACAAGGTTTCGGTCAACGGTGGGCCTTACAGAGCCATGTTAATCGATTTTTTTTTTACTGAAATTGCAGACATGAATTTGGACGACTTCTGGGTCATGCAGGATGGCACGCCATGCCACACAGCTCATGCCACAATAGATTTTTTGGGCACCAAATTCCCAAATGGTCTTATTAGCCGTTTTGGCGATGTCAATTGGCCTCCTCCGTTCGGATCTGCGATTTCACCGTTTTGTACTTTTTTTTTTTTTGTGGGGGACCGTGAAGGTCCGATGTTATGCAAACAATCCGGAAACGATTCAAGCACTTAAGGCCAATACCATCCAAGCAGTCCGTGAGCTACAGCCCGAAACCAGCAACAAGGTCTAGGACAATTGGAGTGACAGAATGCGCTACAGCAAAGCCAGCCGAGGCAGCCACTTGAACGACGTCATGTTCCATAATTAATGGGAATTATTGCTCTTATTAATAAAGCCAGAATACTTGGAAAAATTAAATTTTGTTCTTTTTATTGCATTAAAAAAGAAAATACTTGTATTTGGCCCACCCTGTATAACAAAAATTGAGTTGAATTTAAATTTAATTGAAACCTTTGCCTTTTAATATTCTTAAGTAAAACGTCATAAAAACACTTTGAAGCAAAGTGAGGACGTTGAATAACAATAAAAAAAAACAAAAAAAAAGGGGGGAAAAAACTACAACAAATATACTAAAAAAAAATATCATGCATACAGACAACGATGATCCTTCAGGAAATGCAATAAAACGCTTTGGTCGCGATAAAATGCGCTTCAATTTGAAATTCAGTGGCAACGCTGGTGTTGTTACTGTCATCAACGATGAAGCTGCTAACAATGGCGTCAACGTGGTTGGTACTGTTGATGATGTTATTTGCGTTGTTGTAGCTACAGATGCTGATGACGATGACAATGCTGATGTTAGTGCTGATGCTACTATCGATGGTGATGATGATGTTACTGACAACAGCGATGATGATGATGATGATGATGATGATGATGATGATGATGATGATGATAATGATGATGATGATGATGATGATGATGATGATGATGTTGCTGCTGATGGTGATAATGTTGATGATGATGATGATGTTGCTGCTGGTGTTAGTGATACTGCTGTTTTTGACAATGTCAACAACATTGAAGCCATTGATGATAATGATGATGATGATGCTGATGACGTCTGTAGCGTAGAATTTTTCGACAATAAATCATTTCGTTTTTCGGTTTGGATTTCATTTTCGATATCATTTTGTATTTCATTTGGAAAATTGTCAGCCATCACGTTTATTGCATTACAATTGAGCATAACGGGCTGCTGTGAGTCCCGCTCTTGTTGTTGTTGTTGTTGTTGTTGTTGCTGACCACAAAATGCTGACACTGTATGATGCTGCTGCTGTTGCTGCTGCTGCAGTGTAAATTGATGATGTTGTAACTGCTGCTGCTGCTGTTGTTGGTGCTGTTGAGTATCAAGTTTTTGTTTTGTTGTTATTGAGGAAAAATTCCATTTTTCTGTTGTCAACAGCGATTTGTCAAAATAATGGTGCTTCATGCTGCTACTCACAGCAATTAAATCGTTAATCAATGCAATTAAAATGCATGCCAGCAAATTATTAAAGAATCGTGCGCACAACATGTTGACACTTGACGATTGTCACATGAACAAGAATAAGCACAGGTAGGTCAGGCATGCATCAATGTACATGCAACTACACACACACACTCACTCACTCACACAGAAACACTGTCACACGCTTTTAGCCAACAATGGAGCGCAGCACAAATCAATTGAATTTTCCTGACTGACAGTCAAACAATTATTGACACAAGGGAACCATAAACAACACTGAGGACAGTTGTTGAGACAACAATAGAAGCAGTAGCAACTTCTCAGCAACTAGTGCAGCAATTGTTGCAACCTGCCTGCTGCATGTTAAACTAATTTCACAGTGAAAATATTTGTGTTGCTGTTTAGCAGCAAATCGTAGTGCTTGAGACAGCAACAACAAGAGCTAATTGTTTTTGTTGTTGTATATATTTATTTATACTTATGTGCATCAAACAAGCAAACAAACATGTTTGGTATGTACAGGTAAACTAAGATGGGGTGGTGTGTATGTGTGTTTTTGTGTATTTTTTGCCATGTCAATCTTCATTGATATTGACACACTCGAGCACAATCTTAGTGAGCAGCAGCAGCAGCATCAGCAGCAAAACGTGCAGCTTTCGTTGGCAACTTACAAATGTTGCAGTCATGTTGCAACCAACACAAACACACATACACACACTTACTGATATGTGATTATAACAAACACATCGCAATACCGTTGTACAATTTGCACCTGTGTGTGAATGAAATCTAGCTTAATTGAGTAGAAATCATGTTTTAAGCTGCTAACTTAATGGTATCTGGTTGTTTTCATATCGAGTGGAATGTTGTGAAAATTCTCAAAATTGAGGATAGAATAAATGCGAACGTGACGTGCCACCTGCTTTATTTGATTAGATGTTTATTTATAATTAAATCTTTTAAACAAGATTTTCTGGAGCATGGCTTAAAGTTGTAATTGTGGAATAAAGCCCAGTGAATAATTCTGAAACGAATAAGGATTTCTCCTAAGAATTTGTAGTTTTTTCAGTTCTAACAAAAAGTTTTTATGGGGCAAGTGCTGGAAAGATTTTATTGCAAGCAAAAAAATTAAGGATCTGTAAGTTTTGACGTAGAATACGTCATTCTCGGAGGTAAATAGGGTGGTTGATAGTGATCAGGTGTCGGTATTTATATCACAATTTGAGCCTTTGGTGTGCCTAAAGTACTGATCGTACAATGTTGATGTTAGCACTTCCTGGTCTGCTTGATCCTCACTGGGAGAAAAATTCATGTTTGAACTCTATAACTTATATAAATTTTACACAATTACATGATATATAAAGCCAACATTTAATGTTTTTGTTTGCTTAAGTTTGCTACCTATTTATCGACAGTTTCCAGTTTTATCGACAAAACCATACAATTTGTATGGGAGCCCCCCTAAGTAGTGGTCGGAGGGAATAGGTGTCAAAGGCAAAAATGTTCCCTTTGCAAAAGTAATGGGTGTCGGTCATACATATTAACCCTCTCCGGCACTATCTTAAAGGTAATATGCTCAGGCGTATGGAATAAATAAACAAAAACCATAAAATTTGTATGGGAGCCCCCCTAAGGAGTGGTCGCAGGGAATAGGTGTCAAAGGCAAAAATGTTCCTTTTGCAAAAGTAATGGGGGTCGGTCATACATATTAACCCTCTCCGGCACTATCTTAAAGGTCATATGCTCAGGTGAATGGAATAAATAAACAAAAACCATAAAATTTGTATGGGAGCCCCCCTAAGGAGTGGTCGGAGGGAATGGGTGTCGAACGTAAAAATGTTCCCTTTGCAAAAGTAATGGGTGTCGGTCATACATATTAACCCTCTCCGGCACTATCTTAAAGGTCATATGCTCAGGTGTATGGAATAAATATACAAAAACCATAAAATTTGTATGGGAGCCCCCCTAAGTAGTGGTCGGAGGGAATAGGTGTCAAAGGCAAAAATGTTCCCTTTGCAAAAGTAATGGGTGTCGGTCATACATATTAACCCTCTCCGGCACTATCTTAAAGGTCATATGCTCAGGTGTATGGAATAAATAAACAAAAACCATAAAACTTGTATGGGAGCCCCCCAAAGGAGTGGTCGGAAGGAATAGGTGTCAAAGGAAAAAATGTTCCTTTTGCAAAAGTAATGGGGGTCGGTGATACATATTAACCCTTTCCGGCACTCTTTTAAAGGTCATATGGTCAGATGTATGGAATAAATATACAAAAACAATAAAATTTGTATGGGAGCCCCTCTAAGAAGTGGTCGTAGGGAATAGGTGTGAAAGGCAAAAATGTTCCTTTTGCAAAAGTAATGGGTGTCGGTCATACATATTAACCCTCTCCGGCACTATCTTAAAGGTCATATGCTCAGGTGTATGGAATAAATAAGCAAAAACCATAAAATTTGTATGGGAGCCCCCCTAAGAAGTGGTCGGAGAGAATAAGTGTCAAAGGCAAAAATGTTCCGCTTACCTTAATTTCGCTTTTGCCATATCAACCTTTGTGAATACCAGAGATTTGCACAAGCCCAATCGTCATTTTTTGCCACTCGAATAAAAATCGTCGTCAGCCACAATCGTACACAAAAATGAATGCACGCATACAGCTCGAGTACGTAAACAACGATTGCTGCTAAGCACAGTTTGTAACGATTGTGAATACATACAAAGGCACCATCCAGACAATGCAGACATTCGGATGTTTCGCTAAACACTCGAGTGTCTGTTGCTGCATGAATTTTTTTTTTTTTGCTTTTGTTCTTTCCAACAAATACGCATTCTCCCGTTACTTTGAGAATGAGTGTTAGAAGAGATGGGCATTTTTTTGTTCGCTGTTCTACTGCTTAATCTAAAAAACATTGCAAAAGGCTTGAGGCAACTCCAAGGTATATTTTTTCTATTGTTTATAACAGTGCTTGTCATCCCATAGCCATGCGTGTACGGCACAAATCGTTTTTTTTTTCACATGAGATTTTTTCATAAACAAAAAAATCAACACTGCAGACTGCGGTTAACATTTTTTCCTTGGTGCGAATGGACATAAAAGCATGAATTTTTCTTGCTTTTGGTGAATGTTGCTCATGTCTCGCTTCGTTGGGTATTCTTGATTCGCAGGCATTCGTAATCGCGACCACTCGTACTCTATGGTTTTCGTATCCTCAGCGATTGGTGCATGTATTCGCGCATTTTGTTCTCTGGTGAATACCATAAATAAACTTGAAATATAAACTGTGTGCAATAAGAAGTCAACTTGCTTAAGTCTTGCAAAATAACACGCAATTTTTTTTTCAGTGAAAGCTCGCTTGTGTTAAAGCAAAATAAGAATGTATTTGTATTTGGGGCAAAGCTGTTTGACACTGTTTCAAATCTTAATTTAAGACTTACAGCCCGATTCTGCGTACTTGATAAATTCACCTTATTGAATATTTATCAAGTATTGACTATTTATAAAGATTTGGTATTCTGGTAATAGAAAAAAGCTCTTTAATTGATAAATTTGTCAATATCTCATTTGCTATTGATAAATGTATCAAGAGAGTTGTGGTTGCTCGTAGCAGGCAATATCAAGGTTAATATTAACATAATAATATTAATAATAATAATTTTTTTCTACAAATTAATACACTTTTGTGGAACATAAGGAAAATGAAAGCAGAAATCGTTTTAATTATTGCTGATGTTGTTGTTCGTATATCGAGTGTTGCTGCTTTTCACACTCCTCACTTTGCTTTTCAAGCACCTCAAGCTGTTTCTCACGCTCTGCTCTCTGTGTTATGCTATTAATGAGAACAATTAGCTGTTAACAGGAATTCACCTCCTCTGGTGAATTACGAAAACTTTTTATTTATCAAGGTTGCTGTAGAACAGTGATCATAAAAGCCTATGTCCGCGGGCATTTGAGCTTTTGTGCGTAAAAGCTTTCTGTATACATATTAACTCACGGACGAGCACTGAACCAGTGTTCCCAGATTAGGGGATTTTCCCCTAGATTTATTAATGTAGTTTTTGCTATTTCTATGCAAAATGTCTCTACTTGAATGGGATTTTCAATTCTTTTTTGCAGAAAATATTTTTTCTGAACCTCAATGTATCGTGTGCTACCGGGCTGTTTCTGCTCGTAAAAAATATAACACTGAACATTGGCATTAATGCTTGTCATAGTTTGACATACAAAAGTTTGAGTGAAACTGAGCGTAAAGAACTAGCGATTCGTTTAAAAAAAGCGTTTACCGAAAAAAAGCAAACTGGCTACTGAGCCAATGCACAGTTATACAAAGTTTGTGCATTCAAATGTTCAGAAAGCATCATATATAGTAAGTTAAGCTCTGGCAAAACATTGCCGGCCTTAACAAGATGGTTTATTTTTTAAGAAATTGACGCAAGGTGTTATGAATTGTTTTGGCGAAAAAGGGAAGGAGTTTGTTGAAATTATTAAAACGATCCCTCTGTCACCTTCAACAATAGCACGACGCACATATATAATAAGTAGCTATTTACATTCAGAACTTAAATCAAAAATAAAAAAATTGAAATTAAATTATGAAATTAACCTTTATTATATTAAAGTTTTCTCCTTTTTTGTAACAGTGTATAAAATAGTGAATGTTAATATGTTTCTTCGATATGAATTATGTCATTATGAACAGTAGTAAGTATACGTAAATCGCAAAATTTAAAAACATTTCCCCTCACGCCTCTCCCATAGATTTGTAATACACCAGATGAAAATTTTTTCCGGTGCCACTGAATAATCAAATAAGCGACCCTCGTCTTGCATGAAAGCTGGACTGAGACTCAAGTAGTATTTTTTTCAGTGCAAAGCTTTCAATGAACTTTTATACATAAACAAAGTATGATTGTATAGAGTTTGATGACCACTGCTGTAGAATACTAAAAAGCTTTCGCTTGAGAAAATTCTTTACAAATTTTATTGATAAATTACTTATCAAGAAAACGCAGAATAGGGCGGTTAATTTAAAAGCTTTGTACACATAAACATTCTCACTCTGCTGGTTTGGGTGAGCTTGTAGAGCTCATATTGAATATGGCATAGTGTGTAACAGCTGCACAAATATTGCATGGAACACATTGGCTACATTCAGCGTACTCAACAATAGCCAACTGAAAAGAAAAATCGCTAAAAAGCTTTTATATTCATACAGTTATAAATATTTTAATGATAATAAAACAAATTAGAAAAAAATTAAAATAATAAGATTTGGACTTAGTAAGGTTAGCACTTTTTCCCATTTTCCTTGAAATTCATAAGGTTGTCTGTTGTTAATGCCTGTCAAACGCACACTAACAGACCTATTCTGGCTGTCAATTTACAAGAAATAATTTGTCAAAATTTTGTCAACCTGACTTGTTAAACCTATTCAGGCGATCACTTGACAAATGAAAAGCTTTATTTATTCACCACAGGAAGGTGAAAAGCATGTTGCCAGAAAGCAGCTGTTGAGTATTGCATGCTTATTGAAAAAAATACCCTAATTTTGTTAAGTTCCTTTTTTAAAATGAAAATATGAATTTATCGTTGAGAATTTGCTAGTTCTTTCGATATTATATATTTAAATATTGAAGCCTTTAAAACAATGCCACAAAAAAAATGTTTTTCTCTCTTCCTTTAGAAGTTACATTGGTTTAAAGTTATTTCTTAAAAATGTGATAACTCTGAGAGTTTAACATTAACTATAAAAAAATAAATACCAAATTGAAGGATAAAAATATGACTTTTTTATTAAAATAATTAAAGACTGTCACAATAACGCATTTTTTTCTTTAAAATAAGTTTATTGAAAAAAAAAAACTTAGAAGAAACTAAAATCGTTATTTTTTTTAAACTATCAAGAAATTTAGTAAAACTTTTAACAAGTATAATAAAGGTAATCAAACTACCTTTTCAATGATACCAGCTGCGATGAAATATGTTCAAAACTTTCAGAGATAGCACACTTTTAAGATGGAACTTTTAACCAAAAAAGTTTCACAATCTTTTTAAACGCTTCAATGTTTTTAAATCACTTGAAAATATTTACAGAAACAAATATCTGTGGTCACAAGGAATAACAGCCTAACTCAAAATATCGTAAATACGGGATGTTTTATTTTCCTTACTTCGTCTGCTTTCTAGAAGTTAATGGAACAATCGAACATGAAACTTGTAGATACATGAATGCCCTTTCATTTTGCAGAGAAACCAGATCGCTTTTTTACCGGGAAACAGACGAGATAAGGAAAATAAAACATCGCGTATTTACGATATTTTGAGTTAGGCTGTTATTCCTTGTGACCACAGATATATAAAAATTTTATTTTGCACTTGAATTATCCCCCACAACATATTTGATCAATACTGTTTATAGGAGGCAACACTTTGTTTTGACAGTGTTTAAATTATTTCAAGAAAATGGACGAAATAATTTTTATTTTTATTCTTCTTTATTTTTATTTTCTTTCTTAAGTTCTTATTGTTTTATTAATATGTATTAAATATTATTATACAATTATAATCATTTATTTGATTTGGCGAGCAAAATATGAGCGAACAAACTAGCAGCAGCAGGATATCAACATACAAAATTCACTGTCAACACCTTTTTTGCTATTGACAACTGTGTCAAGAAAAGAGCTTTTAGAATTGAACGAGAATAGGAAATATTGACAATTGTCAATATATTTACTACACAGAAAAAAAAGAGTAGAACTTTTACCTAAAAATGTAGTGAATTCAGCTAAAGTAATCCGGTGATTTTCAGTCAACGAATTTGATTAGGTGCGCTACCAATTTCTAAATGTTAATTATATGCAATTATATTGGGTAGTTTAACTGCGAGAGTAGATAAAGAACCTAAATATTTAGGTGTACCTTCAACCATAAAATAGATAAGACACATAATTTATTAGAAGAATAAGCTAATTTTTTTAAACTATGACCACTTCAGATTAGGCAAGCCACCTACTAAGTGTAGAAAAATCATCTAATTATTTAGATAGCATTCCCACTTAAGAGTAGGAATGCCGTGCAAAAAATATGCAAAAAATATGTTTTTTGTTTTGCAATTTCTATTTTGAAGTGAAACTTTCCTTAGGTTACTTTACTTCATTTCGTCACATGATAGAGAAGAAAGATTTGTTTTATAGTAGATAGAATGAGAGAGATATATACATTGTATAAATGACTGAAAAAATTTCTTTGCCACCGCTGAGAGTCGAACCTGTGATCTCAAGAGATTTCAACAATCAACGCCTTATCTATTGAGCTAAATTTCCAATACAAGAATTTACTCTACATACCAATTAATCAAATTGCTGTAGATGCCCAGTGAAAAAATAATTTCAGAGTTGTGGACCTCATATTTTTATATACATTTTGTTCACAAGTTATCAAACGGCGTAACAGCAGAGCGGTAAAGCGTTTGACTATAACGCCAGCGGTCCGAGTTCAATTCTCGCATGAGACTTTACTTTTTGTAAAATTTTCTCACTTTGTTTTTATTTATGTTTTTTATAGGAGAGCGCTGTGCTCTCCTTGGGCTAACACTTTATGATATGTTTCACTTCTTTTATGTTTTGCGTTGCACAGAAATAAAAAATTCAAATACGGGAAAAAAACAAGTTGTAAGGAAAGCATTTGATTTATCCACGTAAATATTTATATAAAATTTATACTGAGGCGTGGATAATGCTAATATGCGTTATTTCCCTAGTATACGAACAAATCGACAACTTGCATTAGGTAAAATAACTAGAAGAATTAGATGATTTAATAAGCAAAATTTTAGTTGAATTAACTAATTTTAATTAGGTGAATTACCTAATGCATGATTGTTAAATTAACTGTGTAAGTAGAAAAGTTGTTGAAAAGATTAGGTGAAATAGAAACTTTCACATTAGCTAAACTAGTTTAGGTAATAAATCAATTCTTTTATTTTCTGTGTATTGTAAATATGTTGAACTTTGTCAACTCACCGGAATAGGTCTGTAAATGACCCAGCTTGCTCAAAATTTGACAGTAGTCAATTAACAGATTGTAGTTCAGATAGACAGGACCAGTGTTGCATTTATTGATTTCTCAAATTACCCTCGTACATAAGAAAAAACAATTAATTTTAAAGATAATGAGCATCACCTGGCGATTAACTGAAATAAGCGCTAATTTTGTCAAAATTTTTCAAATTTCAATAATATATAAAAAAGGAATTTTTTAAATCTCTTAACAAGCAACAGGTTATCTTAAGTATCTCAAGAAATAGCCTGTATATTGCCTTAATTAGTTGGAGTTGAACTTCAAAATGCTATCTTCCGTTTGACAAAAGCCTTCCCTAGTGAAAGCTGAAGTTTATTGAATTTTTTTTCGCTATATTGTAGTTGCTGCTGTATTTTTAACAGTTTCTTCACAACAACAATCAAAGTGTCTAATATAAGTAGTATACATAAGTACATATATAGCTCGTATATATAAAATATTTTTTTAATGGTATTTTTATGCGAAAATATGTTTGATATGCAGTATAGATATGATGAATTCTCTGGCAAAATTTTAATTTGTATCTGATGAAGCAGCTTTTATGTGCTCTTTTGCATTTGCTATTTCATTTGTTACTACATTCCGGGATAGGAAAGAAAATTTATTGTGAAAGTTATGCAAATCAATCTACTTGGCAAATGCATTGATTTATATGCATTGTAAGCTGTTGTGTGTAACTATGCACATAAGCATAAACACAAATATCACATACATATACACAAACACACATGTCTGCACGTTTGTTTTACTGTATTTGTGGCTATAACAACAATGACAATAACAATAACAATAAAAATAATTCTAGATATTTACTATTAGCATTTAAATTGGTTTAATTTTAGCTAGCATTGTTGTTGTTGTTGTCGACAATATTGTTATTGTTGTGACAGTTATTGATACTCTTTAATGATCACGCCTTGTTGTGGTCTATGTGCCAATTTAAGGCTGCAAAATTGTCGATAAAGGCGAAAAATTATTATTTAGAATTAATTTGCCCAGGCTTATGTTAATGATTGAAGTAGCTCCTAATAGTATGCAAGACATTTTGTCAGACAATGTATAAAATTATGCTTAATTCTTTCAATTTTCTTTTGCTCTAGTTTCTGATAGATTGTATTAAAACAAAAAAAATAATAGAAAAGCATTTTGCGGATATTAAAAAAATAAAATATATTGAAATCTATGTTTTCTCTCTATTTCGAACCCACACACACACTCACGTTGGACAAATATTTGTTTATGCCGAGGCAATCAATTTTCTATATATTTCCATTTGAATAAATTTAATTTTTATAACATGCGATGGCTTAAATGTTCTGGTCAATAAAAAAAAAAAAAAAAACAGCCAACTTCATTAAGCCGCCAGCAAGCAAGCTGCTACACTCGCCTACACTCCTACTCAATTCTCAATTTATAGTCTTTATATATATATATATATATATATATATGTGTGTGTATGAGTACGTTAGCCAATTTCCTTGACTAACAAACTTATCAAGTCTACGTATATAAAATAAACAAACAAACAAATAGCAATAAAAAGCCTCTGCCTGAAACGCCTAAAAGCATGTCTAACAAAATATACTTGGTAACTGATATCGCAGTTGGCCTGTCTGTGTGTGGTCAAAAGTCAAAACAAGTTGCGCGACCGAAAAGTAGAGCCACGATTGAAAATAGGTTCAGAAAAAGGTTAAAAAGTTAATAAGTATAGAAATAGTAGAAAGTACGCTTGAATAAATTTGAAAAAAATATCGTTTTAAGCGAAAGAAAAAAATTAAACTACAACTGTGGGCAAAGCTGCCTAATTTCGACTCATTTGGGTGGAAAGCACAACAAAACACTGGAGGTCAATTTCATTAATTTGGCTGCCTCGAGATGTGTGGAATATAGCAGACCTCGCTGCCTTAAGGCGAGCAAGTGAAAAAACTTAGTTTAGCTCAAGTTTCAAGATAATTTTTAAAGGCACAATAGAGCTCACAGATATATTATGATCGGGTATGGGCACCACTACATTTAAAGCCTCTGTGTTGTTTCTGTGTTTGTCTTTTGTCTTTGATTTTTTGTTGCGTTTTGTGTTGCTGCATAAGCTTTTGCTCTCAATTCTTACTCTCAACGCTCCCAGAGCGCTCTCTGTCCATTGCTGTTTATGATAAAATGGGACGGTATCTTTATAGAATTTTCGGATGTCCACTGAGTTTTTCAAAAAATATGTTTATCAATATAAAGTGCACTACTGTTATCTTCCTAACCCCTCCCCCCACCCCCTCAGGAACCAATTTTTTGTAAAATTTTTTTTATTTGACCATCAAAAGTGTCTAGAATGTTGCAAGAAAACGAAATAAAAAAACCACATGACTTTTGAGTAATATTTCCAAGCCATGCCCTATTTTTGAATAGACAAAGTTACTTATGCTACAAAAACAGAACAAGTTCTACTCACTTGTCCATCAGAGTTTCCAGTTTGCCATACAAATCTCTACGTTGACGTCGCTTCATGCTTGGTATAGCTATGGGCACTTGTTTGACGCCTGCGTTGACATCGCTGCTGTTTACGGGCGCATCAGTAGCATCAACTGCGCTCTCAGTCTTGTGAGAGTCTGGAAAACCCTGAGCATGCCGCAGTACCCAGCTTGAATTTGGCAGTTCATAAGCAATGCCCCAATTTAAGCCCAAGCTTAGGTAACTCACTTCAGGGTTGCCCAAAACACCTGTGGTCAAGCAAACAGCAGTCTAACATATAACAATAAATAAAAATTGTATGAATGCTTAATTGTAATGAAGTCGGTTAATGAGAAAAATGTTAACAAAAATGAGCTTAGATTTCATGATGAAAAAAATTTTATTAAAAATTCCAAAAACATAAAAGAATTATTAAAAAAAAAGATTCATGCATAAATAACAACAAAATGCATACTCAAATTTATTGAATATATCAACAACAGGTACAGAATTTTATTTTTAATAAGACAAAAAAAAAAACAAAAAAATAAAAAAATTGGTAAAAAAGTATACGTTAGTAAAAAAGTCTGGTACTTAACACTCACGACATAATTAAACAGAAAATGTAAGACGTTTTGAGGCCGCAGAGAGAGAGCAAGCAACAGTCATGCAACTGTGTTGCATGAAATAATTAATCAGTGATTATATGCTGATTTGTAGCGGCTTAGCCGAGTGCGTTAAAAATGTGGACCACACGATGCCAATTTGAGACCAGGTTCGAATCCCAGCTAAACCGAACATTTTTTAATTTAAATTAATTTTTCTGATCGGCCGTCACTTCTCTGCAGGTAATGGCAAACTTCAGAGAGTAAATAATGTCATATAAAGCATCTTGATCACATGCATATTAGCTTTTCGGAATCCTCACACAAGAAGTAGGTACAGTTCTCGATGTACAAAACT